>CM068825.1:16270025-16340025 GCA_028554795.2 Sinohyriopsis cumingii | reverse complement strand
AATAATCGGGTAGATTCAGTCTGACCAAAACACCAGGCTGACCGGAACAAGCAAAATGAGTGAGTGAAAATCGCGCGTATACGAAACTTTCAGGACGTAATTACGTTCGCGTTTTTTATAGGCCACGAGTTTTTCCGTGGAATCACGCATATACGAAACCTTGTTTGCCGCGGAAACCAAATTGAGGGAGGTAACTCCTTATTTTAATGGTATAAACAAGGAAAGAATTGGGCAGACAAATGGCCCATTTCATGAACTGGGCAATTTGACAGAGTGGCCGTAACATATATATTTTCCAGCGTGCCATGGCGGAAAAAAAACAAAACAAACCTGGAGCCCAGTACCGCAAACGAAAAGCAGAACAAATTAAGAGGCCATCAAAGAAAGAGGTTTTTTCTTCCTTGAAATACCTTAGTCCAGAGAAAGCAAAACAAGAACACAATGAGTGTTCTCTTGCTGAAATTAGCACTGGGGGCACTGAATGTTGTGAACCTACTACACATGATCAAAACTCTAAAACTGAAGTTGCTCAAACTGGAGATATTTCTGGAAGTCTTGTAGAGGAGGAGGAAGAGGACAGCAAGAAAAGAGAGTCCTGCAAAGTCCCCCAAAAAAGATGTTATAGCACTAAGCTTGGATTACAGTGATCATGTCTCATGGCCCTCCTGTTGTAATGATAATTTGCGACAGTTTCTAGTACAACATGGTCCACAACAGGTTGCATTAGATGATTTTCCCAAAGACCCCAAAACAGAAGATTTTCTTCTATACACTACAAGAGGAGACTGACAAATGATGAAGTAGTGCGCCGTCAGTGGTTGATATATTCAACCTCAAAAGATGTGGCATTTTGTTTTTGCTGTAAGTTATTCAGCAAAAGAAATGGTACATCATCTCTCCAACAAACAGGTTCAAAAGACTGGAAGAACATTGGGTCAATTCTTTCTTCAAGTGAGAGGACTGCTGACCATTTAGAAAACTATCAACCCTGGCGTGAACTTGAACTTCGCTTAGCTAAAGGAAAAACAACTGATGATATCGACGCTGATGATCTATGCTGTGAACTTTCAGCCATAGCTCGAAGACTCCCAAAGTCTATGCCACCGAAAGAAGTACTTCTTTTCACACTCCAACAAAAACTTTTGGATAATTTCCCTAATGTTGCTATTGCATTGAGGATCCTTCTCACACTTCCAGTATCAGTGGCAAGTGGTGAGCGTAGTTTCTCAAAGATCAAGCTTATAAAATCTTACATTCGTTCTACAGTGTTGTAAAAGAGACTAGTTGGCTTGGCAACTATATCAATTGAACATGCTCAGGCTTCATCACTTGATTTAGTTGAACTGGTAAAAAACTTTGCTGAGGAGAAGGCATTCAAAGTGAGATTTTGAAATGTCTTTCTGTCTGCATTTATCCCCCAGCCAAATTTGGTTTTAGGTGTATTAGTATTGAGTGTCCACTATGCTGTTAGTTCATCACTAATGTCTATCTTTATGTTTGTTATTCTTATCTTAATTTTGCAAATAAAATAGTATCAATTAGTGCTTTTTGGGGGTGTCCGGACATTTGAGCACAGAGGGGTAAAATGCTCAAATGTTGAATTTTTAAAAACAAATTTTATTGTTTATAAATTTTGAAATTTCTAATTTCCGGGGGGGGGGGTGCGCCAGAATCTAACCTTTCCTAGGGCGCCAGACAGTCTGGCGCCGGCCCTGCATATTGTCCGAATAACCCCTAATCTTACTACATAAAATGATAAAGTAAACGAACCCCTAATCTTAACAAAATAAAACGAGACTGTAAATGAACCTACTAACATCGAGCCTTGCTCGTGCACATCTTCCTGATTTTTTAGGGTGTTATTCACGCACACTGTCGATAACAGCACGGGTAAATCTGAAATTTGTGGCACAGCTTTAAATTGTTGACCGACCGTTTTCTTTTTCTTCTCTTTCAGCAAGCTATTTATGGGGTTAATACGGTGCCCTTTTTATGTCGCTGTTTTTCATGTCATATCAGTGCAGAATAATGTAATGATATTTGGTAGCGATCTCTGGGGGTGGTATGGGTTCGTGCCGTTTTTATTCATGAGAACGTGAATCTAAATATAAATTATGTAATATATGGCAGATGAATGTGTAAAAATTCCGCTGGTCATTATTGGTATACTCATGAATTCAAATTTTGAATTATCAAAAGCATTAACACAAACCTTTCTCTTTACTCGTATGCTTATTTTTCTTCCCAGTTTTTTTTTTCTCTTTTTATCCTCTTGCCGATAAAGCGTTCTCGTGAAATCAAAATGAAGGCCGATGATATTGATATTGATTTTGTTATACATGTTAAAGCTAAGGCTAAACAATAATTAAAATTTTAACTTAGATACAAGCCTAAAAATTTCTTGTATTAAGCAAATAACTTTTTGGCGATTCGCTAGATATTTCAGAGGAGGCTTAAATGCCCACCCCCACCCCCGTGTCTCTGTATGTGGAGAATGCGCCGAATCCAATGAACTATATTTATTTTCATGTCGTAAATATGTTAATCAAAGACGCATATTAATTATTACATGAACTAATCAATTTAAATTTTGATTTATTATTAAGATGAAATCCTGAACTAAGCAAAGAGAAAACTTAAATTATAAGTTTGGCAGTAGAAACATATATTCAATGTAGCAAGCAGTTCGATGCCAACGATGCTTGAATCTATTCATGTATCTATGACATATGACCTACTGTTTTCTCCTTTTTTCTCTTTTATATCTGTGTTATTCCTTTTCACGTCCTTTCAATATTAATATTTATATATGACATTAATTATGCAGATATGTCAGCCATCTTAAACGTTTTGTATTATAAAGTATTATTTGTATGGTAAATGCGAGAATAAGCTGCTTGAACGTAGTTTTAGCCGATCCCATCTGAAATGGTTGCATTTAAACCAAACAATTAATTATTATCAATTGTCCTCACATTGCCCTTGATGTTGCCGCCAGATTCAATTATTTTTAGTCCACGTGCACGTCAAAATATAATTTTCCAAATTGACTAATGTCTATTTAAGAGATCAATCACTGAATACCGGATGAATTCCTATTTATCAGCCTTGACACCTTCGATCACATTTTCTTATACATCGCCCTCAGCACTCTCTGACTGCCTGAAAACTGCAACTTTGGTCTATAGAGGAAGCGAAGGATATGGAATGAAATGACGTGAGAGAAGCATAAAGAAGATATAGCTGAAAATAAAGTTCAAATACCAGAGACGGTTCGTCGATGCAGTCCGTTTAAAGTTGGACAGAAAATAACTTAAATTCGCTTGCAATAATTACAAAGAATGCAAATTATATGCATTGGGTTTGAACAAGTTATTTTGAAGGAATTATTTGTTTCACAGAGATCACACCGCTCTTTTTGTATATTTACAGCAAATTAGAAGAGAAATAGTACGGAGATCCAGATTATATATATATATATATATATATATATATATATATATATATATATATATATATATATATATATATATATATATATATATATATATATATATATGTCTCTGTGTCTGTGTGTGTGTGAATGAATAAGCTTAGATCTTAAGAAATTAAACATTTGTAATATAAAAAGTATTTCTCAGAAACTCAAAAAAGTGATACCTAAAGTCGGTTAGTTCACATTTTCGAATATAATTATGAAAAAAGAGCCTCGAGACCTATAACAATTTGTGACTCAACGTGTGTTTTAACTTAGGAAAATGAATACTTTTTGTTTAAAAAAACTTACCGAAAACCGCTTTTTATAAAGCAGATTTGACTGAAATGGCACTTTCGGAATCTCTATTCGGATCACTTTTTTTTTCAATGCCAGATCTGACAACCATAGTGTCTATAATTAATCAAGTATGTATGTATGTATGTATGTATGTATGTATGTATCTATGTATGTATGTATGTATGCATGCATATTTGCATCTATCTATATATCCTATCGATCTATCTATCTATCTATCATCTATCTATCTATCTATCTATCATCTATATGGAAGAAAAAATAATAATATACTATTTACAATGTTTTCAATTCTTTATTTCGGGTCAGTGAAACGAAGAAAAACAAACAAAATATGTTGATATTTCACAACGCATGTCATATCGAGATTAAATGTTTATGGTCAATGAAAGATAAAGTAATTTTACTGTTAGAAAAGACAAATTCTCCCTGGTGTAGTTCATTTTACCAAAGAAGACTTTAAAGAATTTTATTTTAAACTATTACATTATCACCATGCTCTCCCTGTTTCCACATGTTCATGAAAAGAAAATTAGCAGTGATGATGGCAGAAGCGTGCTTAGTTGGCTCTGTTAACTTCGAGAAATATCATCAATTATCCATTTACGCCCTTCCATGCACGTTTAATTTACCGTCCGGCTACCTAAATTGGTCTCTGGGTTGAGCTTGGCTGTGTGATTCATATTATCGTCAACGTTTCGGCGGTTGGAGAGAGAGAGAATTAAAAAAACTTCACAGTGACCTGGTTTTACGAAAAAATCTGTCTGAAACTGACTTTAAGTGTCGTCTTTGCTCATTCGCGATAGAATTTTCTAATGTATCAAAGATATGAAATTTCACAGACCTATTACTTTAAAGCTGCATTCCTTCATGCGACCGAGTTTTAACTAATATTACGAGCATATTCATTGCAGCGCCAATCAATGCAAAAACGATGGTATTTCCACCACAATCCACACAGATCGCTAATTTGGCTTGTTTAGTTTTCTAGAAACCCTTGTTTTGAAGTCGTGTTTTTAATAACAAGACTTGATTTATTTCATAAATCCAGCATCGAAAAACATGTCGCCGACTGAATATTATCTTATATTTTCCCCGCTCAATTGCTTATCAACATTGACTCTTTGGATAATAATTCCTTTGATTGTTCTCCATGTTTTAACATTAGAAACATCAGCGCAAGTTATGAGAAATACTACTGACACGCCAGTGTCTCTGATTTTTGGTTCTCACTGATTTTAGGCAGGTTCTTTTGGGATGGCGAATCGCGGCTTCAAAACTACATCCTGAATATCTACGTTGGACGTTTTAAGTTTTTCCAGATTGAGCTTCAAACATCTCAAGCTCGATCGGGTCCACGTCAACAACAAACAGACGGGTAAACGCAGTCAAATCTGCTTTGATGGCAAACTTGGTTAAATCCCGCGATGCTGCATCAGATCGCTGAGCTTGCGCATCCGTAAATATAAGCATTTATTTCAAATATGTTTCAAGCGTGGCTTAAAAATGACAATAACAAATGAACAAGTGCTTGTGGTGTCGGGCTCAAGGAGGCTTTGCTTTAACAACGATATGTCCAAATATTCGGCCGTCCATCCACGTTTGTTACGGTAGCGTTGAAAAAGCCCCAGTAGTCATCCATAAGCTCTGCTTCAAGCGTTAGCACCAGCAGGACAGTATATGTAAATAATCAACAACTTCACGTGGCGGTGCAAACCCCCAAGAGTTAAAATACAAACGATGTTGAGGCGTTATCGTGTATGCGACCCAATTAGTTTCAGGTTTTGTTCTCGCATCCAAGCTAATAATACCGATTTCCCACTTGCCGGGGATCATTGACGCAAGTCCAAAACGCATAAAGGCACTTTGGAAATGCTTGACTGACTTTGTCATTGTGAGAAAATCAAAAGTGGTTAATGGAGGCACTGCGATCGTCAACAACTGGGCCACAACCGAGGACCTTTCGGAATGGTCCCAGGTACTCGAAAACCTTTGCCTGAGAGTATTTTAGGGATCGTTCTGTGTAGTCGAAGACCTTTTCATTGCTTTTATCGTCTACGAGATGCCATGCGACCGCCAACAGCCATCCCAGTCGCGTTTCCGAGGGCATCTAAAGCAGTTGCTTTCGCAACCGCATTATCTGCAGACCCCGGCAGCGTTAGAAGCGCTGCGAGAAATGGAAACATCCCACCTCTACATTGCAGTTGTGCCATCTCTGACTTTGACAACTGTTATGTCACCGAGGTGTTATTTTGTTTGGCCACATCAAATTGATTAAGTTGTATTTGGGTTAGCCACACGGTAACACTTTCAGTTAACTTTGTTGGAGAAAATTTAAGTGTAACCCCATACTCATTTCTTATTGTGCTGTTTATTTTGGCAATTGCTTTGAGCTAAGAACTTCGTGACATGACATCATTATTGGAAAACGTAAAAGGCTCAATAACTTGCTTGGGAAAAACTTTACTAGTTTTCTACAGGAGCGTCAAAAACGCTCATTCGGCCACTTATACCCTCTAACAACTACATCTCATCAGAGAGAATTACAGCAATACATCTCTAACTGTCGTGTTTTGCAACGAAAAGTAATAAATCGATTATAAATGAGTAAAGTCATACTTGGAAATCTGCAGACCCGTGTTAACGTTTTGGTCTCGGTCCATACACCACAATAGCTTTTGATATGAACGTGCGATACAATTGTTTTCGAAGTCATTGTTTTTTGTCGAATGGCTCCACAAAGAAACTTCAGACACTCCTAATGGGTCAGATATTATTTTACTGCGGCACTGACCGCCACTCACCCGAATTTATCTTGAAAAGCTACGAATACATGCCTTAGTAAGCTGACATCTTGTTGGTTAGTTCTTTGTCGTGAAAACTGTGGTGAGCGTGTTAAATGACAACTGTGATGTGCATGCAGACCCCATAAACGAAAACAAACTTGTTTCTGCGGCCATTGAAGCAGTTATCACAGGCATCCACAATATTAATTTTGACACCAAAATGTTGCCATCAGATGTTTCGTGGACTGCCACATACCAGCTGCTTTGCAACATTCCACGTTAACTTTCTTGATACAATGTTTCGGATTTAGGCTAGCGATAAGCGCCAGATTTCATAAAATTGCTGGGTTCCTACGAATAACATGCAGGTGACAAGGCATAAACTGTCTTCTTTAGCTGGTAATAAGAATGGCAAAAAATATACCATTTAGAAAACTATCAATCCTGGCGTGAACTTGAACTTCGCTTAGCTAAAGGAAAAACAACTGATGATATCGACGCTGATGATCTATGCTGTGAACTTTCAGCCATAGCTCGAAGACTCCCAAAGTCTATGCCACCGAAAGAAGTACTTCTTTTCACACTCCAACAAAAACTTTTGGATAATTTCCCTAATGTTGCTATTGCATTGAGGATCCTTCTCACACTTCCAGTATCAGTGGCAAGTGGTGAGCGTAGTTTCTCAAAGATCAAGCTTATAAAATCTTACATTCGTTCTACAATGTTGCAAAAGAGACTAGTTGGCTTGGCAACTATATCAATTGAACATGCTCAGGCTTCATCACTTGATTTAGCTGAACTGGTAAAAAACTTTGCTGAGGAAAAGGCATTCAGAGTGAGATTTTGAAATGTCTTTCTGTCTGCATTTATCCCCCAGCCAAATTTGGTTTTAGGTGTATTAGTATTGAGTGTCCATTATGCTGTTAGTTCATCACTAATGTCTCTCTTTATGTTTGTTTATTCTTGTCTTAATTTTGCAAATAAAATAGTATCAAGTAGTGCTTTTGGGGGGTGTCCGGAAATTTGAGCACAGAGGGGTAAAATGCTCAAATGTTTGAATTTTTGAATAAGGAGAACAGTAATAGAGACAAATGTCTTTCTGTTTTTCTTTTTGTACAGGAGGCAAAACCAGAGTATTCATTATTCATGCAGACATGATTTTATATCATTATAAAGACTTTATATAATATGTAAACACCCTGTCGTCTATAGAATACAACTTATACCATAATCCATCTCTCTACACATTTGCAAAGGCACTTTAAAAATCAGTTTAAGTACAAACAATTGTTCTTTTACAGAATGCACAACCTATCATGCGATCGAAAAGGCAAACAGCATCTGTTTGAGGGTCACGTATTCTCCTTCCGCCGCCATATTGTGACATAAGAGCAAAAGTAGTTCTAAATATAGTTCCCAATGGCAACGAAAATGAGATTGCCCTAGACCTTGACATGATAGGAAAGTTAAAATACGTTTATGTGCCTTTCACCTACATGGACTTAATTTTGATCAATGTTAGGAAATCTAAATGCTGTCTGAAGCAGAGAGCTGATGAAAACGACTGCTCTTGTGTATTACCGTCCGTGGAAAACATAAACAAATTTGCATAGTGTAGAAATTACTATTTTCTGAAAGTGCACATGTGAAATTTAAAATATTATTTTGAAATGTTTTGGTCATAATAAAAAAATAATTTATATTTTCAGGAAGTGAAAATAGATATGCAACTCTAAGAGATGCACATCTGAAGTATGGATTAGCGGATACCTTTTCTTTAAATATTCAAACCTGTGCAAATCTGCGAAACCCAGACCTGGAGGCTAGTGACATGAGATATTAGTGACAATCGCATGACAAATCGACGGACACTCTAGACATATAGCCATAAAAACCATTTCGAATTAGCCAAGTTACATCTGTTTGGTCACTCGATTTTGTTTAAAATCTATTGTACAAAGGCTGCTTCAACCGAGCTAAGAGAAATATAAATTAGTGTCTAAAAACAATCTGTATGTACACTAATATGCTGCTGACAAGTTTGTCTGCAATACTTGCAACGTATTATTATTCAGTGAGATCATACGACAAACCATCAACATACGAATACGGGTTTGGGAGATGACATATTGGATTTGGAGAGAAACAACTGCGACCGATTCGGATTGGGAGAGAATGGATTCAAACTCGCACCATTCTGGTAGTGACTTGGGGGAATGATAAACACTTACAAGAAAAAGAAGAATAGGTTGAGGAAGAAAAGGAGATTGTGAATACAATACATGAAATGTGTTCATAGTAATTATAATCTATTTATAATAAGAAAAAGACAAATATATTAAAACTATTAATTAAATGCATTGACCTTTTAAACACAAACAACTAAAACAGACACAGCATTAAGTAAATTATCAATCGAAAAAGGGAAGAAGAAGAAAAATGCAACCAGAAAAAGAAAAGAATCCATATGTACGGTGAAATTCGTGATGACCGCAAACAAAACTAACACAACATGCACCACATAGACATTTTTATGTGCATATTTTGCTCTACGTGCATAATTCCATGGAGTGACAATAACCTCGCTGGAAATTTGATGTATATTGACTTGGGATTTAGTGGCATATGGCATGGCATTTTATGAAATAATACCATGTATTTACATGGACATATTTAGTTGCGTTATAAAACTATTGTTAAGAAAAAATATTAAAAGTAAAAAGGTCATGTCAGTTTCTGATTTTTATAAATGTGGAATAGGAAGTGAGTAGAATAAACAGTATGATCCTAATTAGAATCCGAGTAAAACATGAAACATTGTAGATTCCACAGAACTGGTACACATACAATAACTTACGAATGCTTTTGGACCCATTTAATATTGCATTTATTAATTGATTACATTGAAAATAAAAGAAAATAAATAAATAACTACAAAAAGAAAGGGAAAGTTTACTGCTTTCATTGGTATGACCATCACTAAGTTTACTGCTTTCATTGGTATGACCATCACTAAGTTTATTGCTTTCATTGGTATGACCATCACTAAGTTTACTGCTTTCATTGGTATGACCATCACTAAGTTTACTGCTTTCATTGGTATGACCATCACTAAGTTTACTGCTTTCATTAGTATGACCATCACTAAGTTTACTGCTTTCATTGGTATGACCATCACTAAGTTTACTGCTTTCATTGGTATGACCATCACCAAGTTTACTGCTTTCATTGGTATGACCATCACTAAGTTTACTTTGTTTGCGATCATAGTCTTCTTGAACAGCATCTGGGTGTAACTCTTACAACAAAGGTCTCAGCTGGGTGTAACTCTTACAACAAAGGTCTCAGCTGGGTGTAACTCTTACAACAAAGGTCTCAGCTGGGTGTAACTCTTACAACAAAGGTCTCAGCTGGGTGTAACTCTTACAACAATGGTCTCAGCTGGGTGTAACTCTTACAACAAAGGTCTCAGCTGGGTGTAACTCTTACAAAAGAGGTCTCATCTGGGTATAATTCTTACAACACAAACCTCATCTAGGTGTAACTCTTACAACAAAGGTCTCAGCTGGGTGTAACTCTTGCAACAGAGACCTCATCTGAGTGTAACTCTTACAACAAAGGTCTCTGAGGCGCGTAACTCTTGCAACAAAGATCTCAGCTTGGTGTAACTCTTACAACAAAGGTCTCAGCTGGATATAGCTCTTACAACAGAGACCTCATCTAAGTGTAAATCTTACAACACAAACCTCATCTAGTTGTAACTCTTATAACAGAGGCCTCAGCTGGGTGTAACTCTTACAACAAAAGGTCTCAGCTTGGTGTAACTCTTACAACAAAGACCTCATCTGAGTGTAACTCTTACAACAAAGGTCTCAGCTGGGTGTAACTTTTACAACAGAGGTATCAGCTGGATATAGCTCTTACAACAGAGACCTCATCTGAGTGTAAATCTTACAATACAAACCTCATATAGGTGTAACTCTTACAACAGAGATTCATCCGAGTGCAGCTCTTACAAAAGAGGTCCCAGATGGGAGTAACTCTTCTGAAGAGACGATACAAGCATCATTTCTTACGTAAAGTTTATTACTTATCTGCCAAATATAGTTATGTCAAGTTGTACTGTAACTAGGCCTGATTTACATGGAAACAATATTGTTATTGTTCTTGTTTTAGGGTTTAATGCCATATTTTCAGCGCAAGATAGGCTATAGGTGGGTCCCAGTGGTGGAGGAAGAACCCGGGAAAAAACCCTGATAAAAACCACAGACCCATCAGAGGCTACTGGCAGCTTTCTCACATATCCACAAACCCCAAGACTCGAACCCACACGGGCAGAGGTGAGATGGCAGTGATCGATAAAGTCGAACGCTTTTGGTCACCTGGGGTCCCTCAAGTAGAAAAGTACAGTTGTGTATAATTTCCTAAACTCCCTTGATAAATTGCATTATTTGCTTTTGTCTTGTCAACTATGATAGATAGCACATTTGCATTTACTGTTAATTTTCTTAACGTTGACTCTTGTTAAATGCAATGACCGCTCCGATGGCAGAGTGGTTAGTGCGTCCGCCTCGAATACGGGTCGAGTCATACAAAACAAAAGAAAAACGGTACCAACATCTGCCTCGCTATGAGGTTAGTGTTAGAACTGGTCGGCCTGTGTCAGGATAATGTGACTGGGTCGGACATTATGCTACATGTCTGCGGCATGATGCCCCAGTGCTATAAACTGCCACACTGCAAACGTCGTAACGATATGACTGAAAAATTGTCAAAGCTACGTTAAAAATCCAAATCACACACACACACACACACACACACACACACACACACACTGTTAAATGCGACGTTATCGTTAGTTAGCCGTGGCTTGATAGTGCTGGATGTTACAGTTAGCTGCAGAATTCCAGTGGGGAAAAAAACAACAAAAAAAAGAACAAACAAACAAGTAGTGTGTTCGAAAGGTTGCAAAAAAATCACCACTAACAAACTTCCCCGCTCCAAGTAGCCAGACATTTAGTCTTGTTATCAGATGATTTGAAATGCAACGCTTTTCAGTAGGTGTAAAGTACTTATGAAGAATGAAGCAGTTTAAACGTAAGCGTGAATTATCGAGCTCGTAGGGAAAAATATCTTTACTATTAATTTCTCACTAAATATAACCTTTGTTGAAATTATAGTACAATACGAATGTAATAAATGAGTGGTGTGCTGGTAAAAGTAAGTTTTAGGACTTGGGTTTTGTGGATTTTGATTTAGATAGTAGAGACAGAGAAATATTTGCAGTTAAAACAATTTGACAAGTTTAGCAGCAAGTCAATCATGATTCCCAGGAATGCTTTCTCTGCTCTATGGTTAATTTTTTTTATAAGCATGGGTCAGCCAGACAGCAGGAAGTCAGCGTGAAGTTCTAGCAATGATTAGTTGTAAATAAACGTCTAAAAGAAAACACGCTCACTCCTAATTTCACTTTGGACATACTATTTCTAAAGCCCATTTATTTATTTGCCCCCTTGTCTTTTGCATACAAATGTATCTAATAATAGTAACTGGAATTAGTACATGCTTTCGACCAATGGGGGCAGTGGATACCATTTAATGCAAACTAGGCATTTTCCTCTCATAAACTTCCCGTTCCTTTTCTGTTTTCAGAGAACACGTCGTTTTCGCGTGAACATTTTGCAAGAAAGGCAGATGAAATTTTTTTAGTACACGTCAGAAGGGATTAAAATGAAGTATACTCGTTAGAAAAATACTGTTGCACGCGAGTGGTTTCACTACCAAGCGAATCAAAATAATTCCTGCGCGAGTCTGGTTTGACAGTCCATATGTCTACTATTTACAAGGATCAACTGAAAGGTTCTTAAAATATGTTCTTTCTAATCATCAAATGGCCACACATCACGAAAGTCTAATAATTTCACACTTGGGTGTTTTTTCTTGCTTCACATTTACATGATTCACCAGTAACCCTTTCCACGCCGAATAATAGTACTTAATACCATGTAATATAAAACAAAGAAAATAAAGAAATTGCTAATAAAAGAGCCAAAACAAATTGGGAAGTAACATATTGTATTAGTAACAAGTTTGTATTAATTTTGATATATAAATTAGTACATTAGAATCTTAATAGCTCGAGCACCCAAGTGAAATTAAATTAATTTTTGGTACGTTATCATGTAGATGAAAAGATCACTTAAATGAGAATTGTTAAGATTGGATCCATCCATTAATGGATGATGGTAAAAGCTGAATATCTAAAAATGTTTGGCAGTTTAGATCTTATGAATTACTCAGGTGACTGACCTCTTACGATACCACTTTTAAAGTTACCGTTCGTGAATATGTCTGTGGTGCTATTTTGTTGCCGTTTATCAAATTTGTTAATTTCTGACTCGAATGTCGCCATTTTCAGCAGATGAAACAAAAGTTGGCCCTTTCCGTCAGACCAGCAAAGTACGGCCTCGCCCGCCATATTCAGAACTATTTCTATGAAAGAGAGCTCTAGTGTACCTTCTGCTACGGTAACAAATAGTGTCACCTACATTTATGGAAGGCGCATTTACTTTGGATAAATTTGTAAATGGATTTGATGTAAATTACTCCTCAGAGCATTATCGCAGTTACTTTCTGTTGTGGGGGGGGGGGGAGATTCCCCGTCTGATCTTTGTAGACCATTCGAGTCGACCCCCCTCCGTAACGTTATGGTTACCCAAAGGTTTATATGGTATTAAGTGACCCGAATGCTTATGTGTGTGATAGAGTGCTATAACTTTCTAGTTAGTGTTTCTGTAATCTTCTTTCTACTATTTAATACTCTTGGGCATTTTTCATGGTTTGTATAGGTATATGGTTTTGTGTTTTGTCCATTTGGATCTTTGTTTTATGGTTAACATTTTATATATACTTTTGTACAATTTCAGATTGGACGTCAATGTCTAATAGTTCGTATTGTTTTTTCGAGCTCCTCGTCATGTCAGTTTATATGCGGCTCTGATTTTTCTTTTCCTTTCACTTTGTTCGGAAGTTGTTTGTAATTGGTCAGTTTGAAAATCTTGATTTAAGGATCTTCGTGCTTTCTTCTTTCTCTTTTTATTTGTCTGTTCTGTCTGTTCTGGATTTTCTGTCCTTGCATCGTGTTCAGCTTTGTGTTCTACAGCTTTTTAACTTTCTTTCCTTGTTGTTTCTGTTCTTTGTCTTTTTGTTGTTGTTGTTGTTGTTGATCTTGTTCTTGTGTTCCTTTTTGTTTTGTCTTTTAACTGTTGTTCATTTGTCCCTTTTGTTGTTGTTTGATTTTTTGGTTGATTCATCGGTTTTAATTGTATTTCTTCTTTTTGCATACTTTGTTGTGGTTGTTTCCTTTTTTCTCTATTTCGTCGGTTGGTACTGGTATTTCGTGGGTTGGTACTGGTATTTCGGTATTTCGTGGGTTGGTACTGGTATTTCGTGGGTTGGTACTTGTAGTCTTCTTGCCGTGTAGCTTTCTGCTTGGGAAATATAGTTTCACTAGTCTGAGTAATCCTTCCGGTTTGATCTTTAGTTGTTTGGCATTTTGTTTTGGGAGGGGGGTCCCACGTTTCCACATTTGTTACATTTCCTATGGTAAATACAACCCTAATACCATGTTTTTGCAAGGAATCCGTGAAGAAGGAAAAAAACAAACACTTTCTTCATTGTCCTGAGTTTTTATTTTTTTATTTCTAGGATTCTATCTCCAGTTTTTATTGGAATTCCAGGGTGTGTATCCATTGTTGCTTTTGTGACCTTGATTTGGAACTTTTTTCAAATCTTTCCATTGTGGCTTCTAGCTGCATTTCTAGCGGAATATCTGGATATATGCAGTTCAGTTGTTCTTTTATTATCTTCCTTAGAAAGGGCGCTGCTTCCCTTATGTTAACAGTCTGCCCTCCAATTTCCATCTTTCCATCTTGGAATATTTCCTCTTGGTCTTAGGATATATCTATTCTATTTCCTGTTTAACGCATCAGCGAGATTGATAAAGTTTGTATTTATTATTCCTAGAGCTACCACCACTCTTGTAATGCTAGGTCTATTCTCTGCTGCTATCTCTCTCATATTTATCTCTTGTGTTCCTTGTTTGTATGAACCTTCTGAAAAAAGAACCCTCTGTTGTCTCAACTCATTTCGTGTCATAATACTTCTCCAACTCAGATACGTCTCTATGTTGTGACATTCTTGTTTCTGTCCGTGCAATCCATGAGTACACTTCACTCGTTACGAATTCTTCGTAATTTCACCATTTACACTCGAGTGCTTTTCTTTTCTTCTAAATTTTAACGTACACACCTTAAATGCTTACGTCGGAGGCAAGACTCAAAAGTCATCTAATTGCACTGTGGCACATATATATGACAGAATACAGAAAGGATATTGTAAAGTCACGTTGCACTCATTTTAGCTACGGTGGTCATAACATTATCTGAGCGGGAGATAGGCTGGCATATGCTCTCAATACAATGTCACTTAATTGTGCTAGACTCTTTAAAGAGACTATCCCATGTAGCTATCGCATGTTTTTGTCGCGATTTCCGTGTTTTGAATAGAGAATACGCTTTGAGCGCACACCAACACAACTGTCCAAATATCTAAAAAGGAGTGGGAAAGGTCAGAACCTAGACTAGGTTGCATATGTCAAGTGCTCTTTCAACATAAACTTTGTTTTTGTAAGATCACGTACGAGAAAACTAATTTGATCTAATATAATATATCGATTTCTCTCTCAGGAATTAAATTATTGTATTCAGCTTAATTTTGCCAATCTTTTCGCACGCAATTTTTATTATTATAACTCTCGGGAATTTGATTTCTGTTTATAGATTAAATTTTTCTACTTCCCGCTGAAGGTCGACTTTTGATCTAAAATAGTTTGCATCTATTGTGTCTGACAACATTTCTTTTATATTGTGGAAATTGTATTTATCATTTTCATACAATTTTATTGTGTGTCCTACTTTAGCAAACTCACGTGTGAATAGCAACTGTCACTCTCTCTCTCTCTCTCTCTCTCTCTCTCACACACACACACACACACACACACTCTCTCTCTCTCTCTCTCTCTCTCTCTCTCACACACACACACACACACACACACCCACACACAATAATATTATTAGAATGAAAATGCATTAAAAATTACTAGGAAAATGAAGAAGTCTATAAATAAATCAAAGTGTCGATAACTCTTGTGCTTGTTGGGGAAGTGGAGTAGTAATCTATTCCTCAGACTTCCATTAATTTCTGATACATTTGACATTTTGAAATGGAAAAATTCTGTATATACAGGAATTCAAAATATGTAGTTGATTTAATAATTTGGTTGATTTAGAAAAGGTCTTACAGTTAGTGTAGGCATGTGGTACCGATAATTTCAGATCTACCAGTGACTGTCATATTTGCCAATTTAATTACACAAAGGGCTATTGTGTAGTTTATCTTGCTGCTCGTCGATCGATATTCCTTGCAAGATCATTATTTGACCGTCCAAGGAAAAAACATTTAAAGTAAGTAGGCATTTGTAGATCCGTGTAAATCGAATTGATTGTAGAGCCAAATATCGTTACAATGAAATGTTGGAAAAACACAGTTTCACAGGTAAAGATAGATACGGACGTTCACGTTTTAGAACAATTTGTGTTCTAAGCTAACATTGTAAGAGTCCATAACGCTCGCTCGTCTGAAGTTTCATGATGAAAAATAAGCTGCATATAGACGCCTACATGATCATGACGCACACTTTATTTAGATGCACACATTCCTTCAGTATCGAGCTTTAAACAAACTGCTTCCCTAATGGTGTTCTCTCTCTCTCTCTCTCTCTCTCTCTCTCTCTCTCTCTCTCTTTTCTTTTATCGAGAAACTCCACTTCCACCGTATGTTCAAAATCAGCAGCTTTCATGAAAACATCTTTAGTAGTAGCAAGCTGCCAACGTCATTACAAAATATATTTATAGTATACGTGATCAAGACGAAAATTTGTTGACACGATATAGATGTAACAACACGCACACACACACGCGCGCGGTCTTATCAACTATTTGCAATCGAGAGCTCATTTTGTTGATGTATAAGATGATGACTTGTTCACATATGCAATAGAAATATTTCGTCATGTCGATGGCATCTTTATACTTCCTTACAATCCCTTGCACTTGTTTTTCTTCTTCTCATTTGTCATGTTATTAAAAAGTAGCAACCCACAAAGATATTCATTTTAAGACTTTATTCAGCAGCTCTAGTATTGCTATTGTTAACTTTTCATATTCACCAACATTCAGTGCAAAAATAACAAAACGAATTATGTATCTACGTCGCTGGAGAACGGTTTGAGCTTGAAATAAGAAAGACTGTGCAACAAACGACAACATCTCAACGGTGATCGACGTTAAATTAATATTAGCAAAAATAAATGAAATCACTGTCTTTAAAGCTCAATAAAATTAGAAGAAAAGCAATCTTTACAAGACAATAAAACAAAAATTCTGACAGCAATCTGCAATTAAATTGGACACTTTTTAAAACAAGAGTATCTCAAGGGGAATAAATCTTCCTGGAATAAATTTATAACGAATTCTTTGTGTAAACAAAATACATTTTGTTTTAAATCAGGGAAGGCAGTAATAGTCTTGATCCGTATTCGAGAATGAGATGTTTATAGCCCGGTTTTCTGTTGTAACGGGGACTCCCTTATGGGGAGATAATATTTGTGCCAATGAGCCGTCGTATGTAACAAGGGAGGTAACGTATATCAAGCCTTGTACATGCATGCATAGGCTGTATACAGTGATTACGATATGCATTTTCTGAGACTGGAGGAGAATGTTCTGTTTCACGTGCAGTTTTTCACAGTTTTCGTTCTGTCTTAGATCTTTTTTTTAAAGCAATATTTGTAAAAGAATGTATCTTGGAAGAACTTTCAAGGAGTAGATGGCGGTTATAAGAGTGAAGGAGACCGACATACAGACATGAAGACTGATTGAGAGAGAAATTGTAAAAAGATAAGAACAAAATATAGTAAATTGCATTTCATTATTTAAGAGTAGAGTACTCAGTTACAAATTAGTATTTTGTTGGCATTTTTTTAAATATAAAACAATAGCCTTATCTTTGCAAGCTTTTCACAAGTTTCGATGCAAATACATTCCATGAAACAAAGAAAGACTCTGAATACGATCAATCGACACATGTTTGGACCAAACAAATCATAAAAAACTAACTAAGCTGTCAGTCATATGTAAGGAGTTTAGAGGAAAAAGAAAATAAATTTACCCCCAGATATGAGCAAAGTATTTCATAAATACCGTTCCATCAACAATTTGTATCCACCGATTAAAAAAGAAAGCATTTTGTGGTAAAAGTGACAAGTTTAACAATTAAAGCTATTAACGTGTGTGTGTGTGTGTGTGTGTGTGTGTCTTAAAACGTTCTCTTTGAAACGAACGATATAGTTTGTACACAAGGACGCTTGTATTTGGATACGGACGGGCAATGGGCGGATTTGTTCCTCACATTTCAAGTTCACAGGTGCAAACCAATGAAACATCTCTAATTACCACTCCACCACTTGTAAATTTTATTGCCAAACGATTTGCCTGATTGTCGGTCTGTGCCTGCACCGAGTCATTGATACCGGGGAGTTTGATTCTTTGACAATGAGTCATCCAGATTGGGGCCCTTATTTCATTAATTACTCTAGCCCTAAAGCTGCTACCGCTCGCGTAGTCATGACTAATGCAAACCTTGCAGAATTTGGTCGGCCTTTGTCCATTTTCGTTCAATTATTAAATCCTTAGCCCATATTTAAAAGAAAGCTGCGATGAAGTTAACATCGCATTTAGGATCTAGCACGCTGTAACATATGCGGAAATCTCCTGAAAAAATGCGAAGAATCGTTAAAATAATATTGGTCCTTCAGTCACGATTAACCAAAAAGTCGCAAATTTAAACAGATATCTGTAGAAATTTCGTTGCTTCTGTTTTATGAAGAAATCCTTAAATCAAAATTATTAATTTACTTCCTCGAGAATTTTCCACACAATGTAGTCCATAACTCTCAAATACTATGAAGTTCGAGCCATTTAAAAACATACTTTGTATCATCCGGACTTTCAAAAAATGTATAAAAATACAAGATAAAATTACTAATGACTGTAATATCGGCAGCAATAATTTACTTTCGTGACGTAATGTGAATTTTAGTAAGAAAATTTGAAGTAGACAAAAGTAAGCTCTGGACGATCCCTCAAAATCGACGCGATTTTTCTATACGTCATTTTGGGTTTATCTTGTAATAATTTTGTTATTTCACCCTCAAAATCAACACAGACTGATTATGCTGCTCAGTTTCACAAAACTGAACTTCTTCAAAAGTATTTTGTCTGAGCGATGTTCTATATTTGAGCTGAAATCTGCCCAGTTACTGTGACCTTTTTAATCTTTACGATGCTCCCAAAGGTTCCTATCTTTATTGCGTGTTGTTTTATCAAATTTTAGCAAGACATAATAAATCTTCACCCTTAAAATTCCGGCTTGTAAACTTTCGAAAATAGTCGATATTGGTAATTTTACCCCTACACTCTTCGAACGAACACAGTTTTCTACAACTACAAGATTTTTTTTTTAATTTTTTTTTTTTTGCATTGTTGTAGGAAATAAGATAGCGGTAAACTTGAATACTTGAGTCTGCAGATTCGGACATATATGCAAAGCTAACATGTTTAATATAAACTTTATCTCAAATTATCTCTACAGATGCAGGCCAATAAATGTCACAACGAAGGAAAAAACTGTTCTATTAAGACAGAGCAATTTATATTTAAACTAAGTTAAAAAATTTTGTTCTTGCTATAATATAAAATTCGATACATCAAGCAAACTTAAGGAAATAAGGTCATATAAAGTAGGAACCTGGTCCGTGCAACGAGTAAACGCACCTATCAGTCGAATGAAATAGTTAACAATAAAACATTCTTCAACACAACAGAATAAACTTGATCTCTTTGTAGGCCTGTTGAAACCAAAAATGATTCCTGGTGGGAAAATATCTCACTTTGAAAAATTGATTTGTCGACATATGAAAGAGTCGGAATTGACAGGTCACGAATGATGAAGAGCAAGAGGTCACTACCTTTGCAAGTCTTTGGTTTAATTTGTCACTTGTCCATATCAAATGTAAAAACATCAAGGTATAGTGTAGCATTAGCTGTTTTTGTTGTAAAATCATTATCAGTCTGCATTCTAGAAAGAAAAGGTTGTCTATGATATCATACAGTCTGCATTATACAAAGAAAAGGTTGTCTATGATTATCATACAGTCTGAATTCTAGAAAGAAATGACTTCATCTTCTACAGGATGTCCACAGGAAAGGTATCAGGTTTACCCGAAACAGATCATAATTTCAATATAGAAACACTCCTTATTTTACAATCTGGGAACCAGTCTCCTTTTGGAGGGGTGTGTATTTGACTGGGGGGGGGGGAGATGAAGGGGAATACATTTACAGTCACAAATAGCAACGCACAAAAAAAAAAAATTTAAGACTTTATCCAGCAGATCCAACACTGCTTCTGTTAACTCTTCATTTGTATTTATCAACATTCAATGTAAAAAATAACTGAAGGGGCAGCCCGGAACGAGTTAGTTACCTACGTCCGCTAGTCATTGAATATCATCGATCTTTTTTCCGTCAAGTCTACTATAACTATTTTTTCCTCACATGGCACAATACGGCGGCAGAAGTTGAACAAGTCAGAATAGGAGCATTATCAGACTTCTCTGTCGCATCATACATTAAATGTGTGTGCATTCCTACAACTACATTAGAGGTTATTTATTCACTTTCCTGAAAAGCCCGAGTTATTTTCCGATTTGATAAATTCGCTGCGTCACACTTCCGGTACTCGTGAGACCGCAGATAACGATCACCCAATATTTAATGACTGCACGAAATCTACGTAATTTTTCCCACCATTATGCACCGCGTTAATCTTAAGTTCCATCCATTCACTGCAGTTCAGGTGGAAGTTTCCCAACTAACTTTAGGAAATTACATCAATGTTGTGCAAATATCGTCGGTGACTAAGCAATCGGAAGACACCGACCTACAAGTCACCTGCACATGGCACTGCTTGCCAGGTTAAACCGGGCACCAGCGAAGAGGAAAATACATTTTTTCTTGTAATAAAAAAATAGAGTGCTACATCTTTTGAGATGACGTGTTATTTGGTAATTGGATTTTATTTGTTTCCATTATTAATTTCACAATAAGATATTTGAATTTGTTTCGGTATCCTGTATTTATACGTATTGCGAAAATATTGCACGGGCTCTTGGTGCGAAGCTCTGTCATTAGATTCAGGCATTGTGGTTCCCTTGTTTAACAGCAAGTGGTTAAAAAATGTCGCGGAACACCTACTTTGTCAAGGCTGAAGAACATTTTTCTAACTGGTACAAGTGAAAGCATATGCGGTAGAATGCCAGTCTAACAAACAGCTATTTTATTTCTTTAAATAGATTAATATTTCGTTTTTGAAAAATGACTTGGTGCTCCGATCCCTTGAGAGAAGTCTTGATAATAAAACAGAAGCTCAATGATCGCCATGGGATAGAGAGAATGGTGTTGATACAGTGCGCTTTGGTATAATATATTGTTTCAATGTAGGGCAGTTTTTCGGTAGAGGTAACTAGTTACATGTGATCATCATGAATAGTCGGATTGAATTTGCAAATACTGATGTACGATATCGAAATCGAACAATATTTTTTATAGTGTTTTAGATTGTGGGATCTACAATCTTGTGTTTAACGATGAAGTACATCTGTAATGTAATCTGGACTTTGTCTACGATCTATACCAATTTTACATTTTTTTTCCGCGTATCTGCTTTATGCAAGAGTAGGTCAATCTGTTTGAAAACTTTCACAGGGTTTTCACATCCAGCAGCACTACACGTAGGCCGATAAATCAGCTCCTCACCCGTGATGATGTTTATTTTTGGGTTAGGGGCTGATATCACATATTCATTAAATGCTGCAATTATTTGCTGAAAATTTTAATTGCACACATCTGTGTACATTTATTACACTTACCGGTATTTCTCGTGGCTGTGAAGCTACCGTCGGCTGAAGGGTTCTTTTGGTGACATGTGCATTACATTTCTGAGCAAATCCTATGTTTGGTAACTTGTAAATCCGCGTGAAATAGCACAACCGGCTGTTCTGTAGCCATTTTGAATTTTGCGCTAGATATGGCTGTTACTAATTACCCATATTTGCACCTCTCAAAAAATTGCTAACTCAGCTTGGTCATTTTCACTTCCTGGACTTAGCAGGCTAATTGTAAAAAAAGAGCCAATAACCTTCTTTACATTTTATGTATTTGGTAATTCATTCATTGCACTTTCAGAAGCTGTTATTATCTAGTCTGGCAAAATTAATTTTCCCTATTTTAATAACTGTTAAAGATAGTGTACTTTAGACTAATTCAATCTGATTTTTTTAAGCACAAAGGAGCAGTCATTTTAGTTAGTTGTGTGCTTAGATCATTTACAATCTCTTCAAGTACAATATCCAATGAAATTTCAGCTACAGTACATGAAAGTAACATAGAGGTATGCCAACATTCTCTCCATTGTACATGTTGCAAATGTAAACAACTTTACCTTACACCCACCACTTTCTCAGAAGTTCATAATATCTGTAGAGAGTCCCCATAAGACGCTTTAAATTTACAAGGTGTCGATGAAACAAGTATGTAGCGAGGAATCGTCCTCATATAGGCGAGTACGAAATTTTAAACTATTAGCTAAATCGTCAGTAACAGCAAGGAATAGAAAGGGGCAAAGAACCGATCTCTGCATTCGTTTTGAAAAACATTTTAGTATTTGTTGCCAACGATAACTCTTTGAGTTCAGACAGTAATATAATCTTACTGCAATCCTAATATATTTCCCTTGATCCCATATACTTTGTTAGAAACAAACCATTATGCCAAATTCAATAAAAGAATTAGAAATAAATATATATTTAAAAAAAAAAACAATGTCATCTATTACATTACATATTTAGAGGCTATTATCTGTGAGTTGAAAATATGCTGACCAACCGATTGATCAGACCGATATTTACATAGGTAATCATAGTGATGGAAATAGTTATAAATGTGGTTAAAAACTAATTTTTCGAACATCTTACCGGTTTTTCTGAGGAGTAGTATGGGTCTGAATATAGATTTATTCCTTTTAAAAAAAGTAAGTAGTGCTACATTAGATAGCTTTAATTTACTAATTTTAATTGTTTTATTATTATCAGTGTCTGTAACAATATATAATAGTGTTTTTACATACCACTTGGCCATAATTGTGAATATTTTCTTGTCCAACGTTTGAGCTGTTTTGGTTTCAGCGCTTTTCAATATAATTTTGCGACAGTGTATTTTTGAACATTCCGTGATAGTGGGTTTTAGGGTGTTTTTTTTTTTTACAATATCTTTTTAATGTGAATTGTATTAATAGGTTTGAATTTCGACTGTCGGGTAGAGCATGTGTGTCCATATTAAACTTATTACGTTTTAAGGTATGTCATCGGTTAGTCATTTTTGTGACCTGTACAGTCTAGTATAATTCTCTTCTGAACTGCATTAGTGCTCACAGACTCGTGTCCTTTTTAAGCAATAAGTGTTTTCAAAAGATCATGTACCATTGATAAGACTCGAAATAATTAAGTGATTTGTTACTTTAATCGGTCGTATGCAATTAATACACGAATTAAATATGTGCTTAGAATTAAATGATGGTCATTGTTGAGAGAGGTACTGGACACAATTTTATAACTGTGAGGTAGTAGTATTACATTTTATATGTACACGACAGTAACCTCACGGAAAATGTTTAAGAATCTTGTCCATTAATTTGAAATCATTGGAACCGAAAATTTCATGGACAGCATTTCAGGGTTTCTCTTGTTCTTTTGCACAAGATGGTTCTACAGTGCTATCAATGAACGTTACGGACGCTACATTCAAACGGGTGTGGGGCACGAAAAGAGAGTCACCGTGGTATCATATTAAATTTTATTAATCTCCGGGCAATACTGAGATTCTGATTAACAAGTTCGTGTATTGTTCTTTCGTGGCGTGGACACTATTTGAAAAGAAGAGGCGGCGTTAGGAGTACGCGGGGCCTAGGGCCGACCATGACCGCACGGGGCCAGAGTATCGGTATCTCGATTGGTATGCTACTGCAAACACTGATTATGTCTAGACTAGATCAACTTTCGCGATTTGGCGCACGAATTTAGTTTTTTCATTATATATATAAAAAAATTCCTGTTTGTGGACAACGGTTTTTTTTTTAATCGAAATTAGTGGCGTTGAGAAAATGGCTGCATCTTTCTGCATCTGTGCTGCCGCCTGTTAATTGCGTTACGAAGTTGACTAAGTTGACTTCGCAGCTTTACGTGCATTACGTGCGGCCTGTATCGGCGTTTCCAGTTTACCGGAGAATGTAGCATGACAAACTCATAAGGACGACCTTAGGCCTAAAACGCGGGGCCCCCTCAAGAGAGGGGCCTGGGGTGGTAGCCCCACTTGCCACCTCCAAATGCCGTTCATGTTGAAAAGTACCGACTGTTTTAACTCCCACTATAGTTAAGGCAGATATACTTTTGCTTCTCAATAGAGTTTATTGTCATTCACAAACAGGGACCCAATACCGTATGCAATTACGTATAAGTCGGATCCAACTGCAAGCGATATAGGTACTGATCTACCTTCGCACAATTCGACGGTACATCGGTGTCTACGTTGTTTCTTCTACTGATTAATTCCAACAAATTGCATAGATGCACAATATGCGACAGCAGTTCGGGGCGTTTGCAATCGGATTGAGCGTATACGCGGACATATACGGTAATTTACATGCCGTAACATAGATGGAGCTAAATATATCAACCAACCAACCCACCCACCTCTCTCTCTCTCTCTCTCTCTCTCTCTCTCTCTCTCTCTCTCTCTCTGTATGTATGCGATTTTACTTTAATATGATTTTTTATTGATTCTGGTGGAAATTATTTGCAAACGTGCGAGTTCTTTTTTTTTCGGGGGGGGGGGGGCGGAAGGGGGGACGGGTGTGTGTGCGAATACTGAAAAAGAAAATGGTATTTGAATATTCGTGTCTTCAACCAGCAAAATGCTTTAAATCCGACACTATCATTTTCTTTTAACTTCTTTTTTTCTTGAAAGGAAGCAATGTAGCTGTATACAAAGTGTCGAATTTTGAATAGTATTGAAACTTAAAGCTGAATGCATTGAGTATTAAAATTTTATCACATTTAAGCCAGAAAAGTCTTTGTGAAGGGTTACTTCGACCTTTCTGCTTTTCTCCATCACCCTCACGTCAATGTTAAACTTGAAAGGTCAACATCTACGACTCATTGAGATTTGACCAGGGCATTGCAACGCTGTCCTGAGAAAGTAAACGTCTGAGATACCAGTCATAACCGCTTGATAGGAATCCATGTCAAATTATCATTTTCAAAGGGAAATTGATATGCAGCATAGTTCAGAGTTTCTAGGCTGTCCAAAATCTGACGGAAGAAATGTATTTATTGGGAAAAATGTAGGATCCGCTGCGTACGATTGGTCAGAGTAATTTAAGGCGTACACTTTGGAAATAATGTGAATTTTGAAGTGATGATCTGTGTCGAAATTCTTTAGTCCGAAAAGCCTGAGAGAGGAGAAGTTTCGCTCCGAAGAAGCCTAAAACGAATAGTGCTTTCCTCGTTAAACAAGAAAAAGGGACCAGGTGGCTGTCTTGTAAGAAAAGACAGGGTTAAGTGGTAGGACGCACAAATTCTGAAAGAGAACAGCATTAAGAAAACAGCTTTCTGGGAGAGAAAGGACAGTCCGAAGACGAAGTCGGAAGTCCGGAAATAAAAGACGTATTCAAAATAAAAGACTAAGAAGTCAAGAAGAGATGAAGCGTTCAGAATAGGGAGACTAGAATAAAGGAAGAGTAGATACACGGGTTACGAGAGCAAGATGATGCAATCAGTCGTGGACATTGCGCTTTTTCACCACTCGTTATTATGATGAAATAAATCCAAATTAGACACTGCTATTAAATTATGCTGACATCATTTAGAATCAATTGGAGTTGTCGCTATTAATTGTTATTGATTATATTTTATTATTTTTATTGTCTAAGGGGTCTCGTATTGCATTATGTTTTCCCAATAGTCTTGCTCGGTTCTCTGTTGATATTCTATCTATCCACTCCAAGCGGGCTATAAAATCGAGGGAGGTCATTCCCTAGATAACGCCAGCCAAATCCAATTAACCACTCCTCTTACTAAGAGAGCGACGTTACAGTGTAGATCCAAGCTTCATATCAATATAATGTACATGTGCCATACATTACATTATGTTGATGCTGTCTAGAATTTGATGTTAACAATAACACTTGATGCTCGGTGTTTTTGCACTGCATTAGCTGAGCTGCAGTTATCAGCATATATTTCAATTTGTACATGGATTATTTCCTTTCCTTGACCATGACGCTTTGAAAATGACTCAAATGCTTGTTGGGAATCCCTTTTTACTCACGAAACAGAACGGTCTACTCCCAAACCTGATTGCGGCAAAGTACTAGTTCTTTCAAATGGCTATTGCGGAGCTCGCATTACATGGCGTACAGAAACCGCAAGGCCAGTTCACTCCTACTGAATTGTACATCCATGTAGAAGATGAGGTAGGTAAGTGTGTACAAGGTTTTGTCAACACGATTATTTGTAGAACCTTTATATGAGTTTCTTTTGGCTTACTAGAAAACCCAAATGTTAAATTACGGCATTTTATACTCGGT
Source organism: Sinohyriopsis cumingii (assembly GCA_028554795.2). NCBI lineage: Eukaryota > Metazoa > Mollusca > Bivalvia > Unionida > Unionidae > Sinohyriopsis > Sinohyriopsis cumingii. Next base: position 16,313,565 of record CM068825.1, on the reverse strand, counting down.
TAACGGGGCCCCGGGTGGCCGAGTGGTCTAAATCGCTTGCCTTTACCGATCACTGCCATCTAACATCTGTCCGAGTGGGGTTCGTGTCGAGCTCGGCCAATGTGGCATCTGAGAAAGCTTGCCAGTTTTTCCCGTTAGTTGGTGACATAACCGGGTTTTTCCCGAGTTCTTCCACCACCAGTTATACTGGCAGCCATGTAAAGCTGGGAAATGGCGTTAAACTCAAAACAACAATAACAAAAAACAAACAAAAACAAAAACACAACATTACTCGGTTACAAAGCTATTCATGTCAGACATGGCTGGCATATACTAGTATGACACATTCTGGAGACATGCAATCAACGTCTTTAATTAATTAAATTGTCACATGTCCGTGTAAATTTGTGAATAAATCAGTTCCAAGAGGATAGTTTTAGATAATCCCCGCATTTAACTGTTGTTATTGCAGATTGTTTGGGTGCCGAGTGGAATATCAATAAATGCCAAGTAGGCAAAGGAAAGAGGGTGGGTTCGATGAATATTCAAATTCTATTCGAAGGCTAATTATCCGCAACGTCAAAGAAATGAAATCTCTAATACGGGAGCAAAGAGAGGAACCTCTAATTGAGTTAGCAAGAGTTCTCAGTGTAGATCTCCCGGAAGTTGTATATGGTAGTACTTGAAGGGTAAGGGATATCCTGTGTTAAACAGGGTAAAAAGAGTTTAGACCCAAGCGGAAAATTAACATTAAACCGTGATTGTCATTGGTGGGAAATTTTAAAATTGTAACATGGTGGTTCTGATTGGCCCCAGACTGAAATGCCATCACAGCATGCGGATTATAAAGATAATGTGAATTAACATTAGACCTCCACTACAGAAAATGCTGTTTCGGAATAGGAAACTAAAATTAGGCATCTGTTTTGTGAGGAATTCTGGTCACAAAGGAAAATTATATGTTAGAAAACGTTCATAGGTTTAACGTGATGGTTCTATTTTACCTCTAACGGAAGTCCTTTGAGGGTCGGTGGATTATAGGCATACTGGGAAATAATATTTGTCCTCCATTACAGAAATGGCACTTGGGGGACAATGTGAAACTCACATTAGGCCACTACATTTGAAAAGTATAAAGAGAAAAACCAATATATTGTCTGAAAATTGGTTCATAGGTTTATCATGTGTGTTGAGTCTGTCCGGTTAGAAATGGGAACAATGTAACAACAGATTATGTTTGTTTTGGCGGAATTAGGTGGTTTATAACTGAAATAAATAATTGCGTCGTGAGTTTATCAAATCTGAGAGAGTAAGAGAGAAAGAAAGAGAACGAGAGAGATCATTCACCTACATCTGCGCGCTCGAGTGTGTGTGAAACAGAGGGACTAAAAATTATCAAAACCAGAGTGGCTTTTTCTCACAGCCTTCAGAAATCTGTGTGTCTGTGTGTGCTTGCGTGCGTGCGTGCATGCATGAGAGAGATTTATCAAGTCTATATGTTTCAGATCAAGAATGACCCCTTTCTACAGGCAAAGTTTGATAAATCTAAGATATGCCAGTAGCTAGCGTAACATTGTGACTATATTGAACAACGGGGTAGATTAAGGACATAAGGAATTGCACTTTGTTTTAACCAATCAGATAATGACAGATCTTTTTTCGAATGTGACAAAAATCGTGTTTTGTCTAGATTTAAGACACGCACTGGAAAATTGTATTGCCGACACCCAAGTTAATAAACACTAGATATAACATTATGAATGAAATGTGCCTTATGAAAAAACACACAACAGTTTTACATTTTTGTTATATAAACATTTTGACTACGGCATTATTTCTTTCTTTGCGTCATTTCATGTTGTAATAATAATCCAAGATTGCACTAATGACACAAATAGTCACACACGACGTCTTTGGTATAGTCAGCTATCTCTTGTGTCCAAGTGTCGAATCCAGATTTTCCTGTGTCGTACATTTTTCGAGTCGTGAATCTGTTTTTGTAACCAACATGTTGAACGCGCCTCTTGGTAAGTGTAAAAAGTAGATAATGTACGACGAATGTCTTTTGCTTACGGGGATACAGAGTTCATCACTATTCGTATCACTTTTAGGACAATAATTGTCTCGTGCACAAAGTTTTGGCCGTCACGTCTTTGCATGTACTGTTCATAAATTTGCCACAGAGAATCTGTTCGTAATCAAAGAAATGTTGTCATTAACACACATATTAAACGTCATCCAAAATTTCAATTGAATCGTCTCGTCTTCCGGAATCAGTTCTTTTAACAGTACTTGGTAATCCACTATGTCTTGAACGCTGTCACTGACTTCGTTTCCTGGAACCAGACGCAACACTGATGACAAAAGTAGTGACATCGAAAGCCGACTATCAACATAGACTTTTGTGTGTGTCATTGTTGTTCTCCAAGAAAATCAGTCTTCTTAAACTACGAAAATGCAATAGTTTAAACTAGTGAAATGGTTCTGAGTTTGCATTTCACTTGAATCCTTACAAAGTCTATGTAAATGCGATTTTGCAACTCCAAAGGCAAAATCTGAATGTGTTCTTTGACATCCCTCATACGGGCTGGTAATGTTAACATATTCATGTAGCTCACACTCTTGAATGCAACAGGAAAAATCAGTTTTATCATCGAAGTATGTGAAACCGTTCTATTTGCTCCCATGTTATAGAGGTTTCTTTTCTTTTACTTTGTAGATAATTTGCCTTTACAAAATTTGGAGTCGAACTCGAAATGCGATATTAGCCTCTCATAATAATATAATTTTTGCTGGTGTTGCTACCAAAACACAACAAGTACCTGTGTTGATTTTGAAGTCCCGACCAAAAAAAAAATCCATGTCCTCGGTTTGAAAAGCACAGTTTTGTTCATTGTTTGTTTTCTGTGTGGCTGAACATAGAAAATTAATATTATTTAAATAGTATCAGGGGTATGTATGGGGCTAATTGAATCACTATAGTGCTTAAGGAAATGGACTAGTCAGATTTGAGGGATTGTTGCACAGATTAAAACCCAGTTATATATAACACCCAGTTACATACTATCTACTGCCCACACTATAGTATCAACACGTGGTTTGGAGTAAGCAACACCAAGTTATATATAATCCAGTACCCAGCGACCCACTATCTAACCCCCTTACCAAAGGGCTATCCTGATAAGGTGTCAGGATAAATCGAGGCCGGCATCCGGATTTGTATCAGTTGGATTCCGTGCATGCATGAAAATCAATGAGTAGAGGTCAGTTAACACGCTTAAATTAAGTAAATCCTGAGTGTCTGATATGGAAATTAGCATTGAACATCCGTATCAAAAGCCATATCAAGGAAAGAAAATTACAAGGACATGCAATAAAACTGCGACAAGTATGTCAATGTATCCAGTTTAGAGTTTTGTGAAAATGTGCAAACAAAATATCTGGGCGATTTTATTGATGAAGCATTATCATCATCATCATCTGAACCTATTTGTTTTTAAATGGCTGTTGTTGGCATTATTGGTACATTATAAATTTGCATATGAATGAATTCAGAAGTAAATGCTTGAAAATATTTGCAATTAAAATCATGCATTCTGGTTATAAACACTCTTCGTCGAAGAACACGCACTTCAAAGGGCAAATCGCCAGTATTTTTTTAAACGTGTAGCATGCAATCATCAGACTATTGAGGGAACAAAGTAGGCAATGTAGCTATAAAATACGTACCACGGAAATACAATGAAATTTACCACTGACAGAAATAATGTCGTAGAACCAAGTAATCTTAAAATTGCATAAAACTTCTACACAATTTTTGAGATCTTGGCTAGATTGGTAATGGCACAGGTAAGGACTACAAACAAAGACTCAAGCTTTGCGTGACACAAGGGAGATGGATGGGCATTTACCAAGCATGGTATGTAAACACAGCAGAAAAGTCATAATGGTCAGTTGCGTCATAATAATTTTGTAGAGAAGTCTAAAATTTGTGACTATTGTTTTCTTTTATTTACCAAAGTCGAACAAAATAGAAAATTGGACAAATTACAAGGATTAAAATTTTCCTATGAATACATTCAGTTCAATAAAATACAAAGTTACTCACCTTATAGTACAGTTTACAATCAAAATTTACTTATGGTTTTCTACGTAAAGATAATTTTCACTAGGGAAAAAATGAGTGCGGTCCAAATTGCTTCTAGACAAAAGAGAATACTAGTCCAGAAATAATCCAGAGCACCATTCGTTCCAGTGTCCAGTCTATTGTTGCAAAAAAACGTACGAGGCGATGGTACATCCCTGCCGAATGCCGCCGTTGATAAAAAACCATTGTGAACATTCAGCATCGACTTCGAAGGCAGCTGATGGTGTCACTATGGAGTCCCAATACGCATCGTAGCCTCCAGTGTCTGACAAAAACATTCTTTACGTCAGGGGCTTCGTTTGTTGGGGTATACACCACGATCACCGTCACGTTATCATATATATGGTTGAAAGTGGCCACACTATGCAGTCATTTACTGGCAAATCCGGCACGTGACGGTTGGGCGTAATCTTTTCCTGACTAAAGAGACTTTTATTTTCCTGCGGGCATCTCGCCCGAATCTGGCAATATCTGATCCTTAAAAGACCGTCTCTGTATTTGGAACATATTGATCTGGTGCCATTTTACTACGAAGAAAACACAGTTAGAAGAGTAAGGCAGTTATTCATTTTTTTTCTTTTCTCTTTTAAAATAACGTCATTTTTGTTAAATTTTCAGAAACTGGTTAAACTATCGTCGTGGTGTTATTCCTCTGCAACTTTTCTCTTTCTTAGACACATTGACATCCACATCAGCAATACGGTGTTTGTCATCCCAGTAGAAATGTGTTACTCCAAAAAGAGAATTTCATGGATATACGAACATTCAAAACAGCTTTGTATGTGGTTCGGTGACGTTTGCGTAACTTAAACTAACAATTTCAACCGTATCTGCTTCAGGAAAAAAAAATGTATGGAGTAAACATTTTATCTTTACGCATAAAAATTTGGCCACCAGAATGTAAAAAAATGATACGCGAGTCGATTAACGTACGAGTTCAAATTTGCCGTGATCATTCTACCCACCCCACTTTACCCTACCCCATCTCAGCACTTAAGGGAGCATGGTAAATAACTCAGACTTCAGTCATATAGCAGATTTTATTTTAATAATTATGAATTTTAAAAAATTCTGATAAATAATTTTTATTTCACTAAATATTTCTGCATTTTATATCTTCTGTTTGTATATTTTAGTCTGCAATAATAGAAGAGCTTTGAAATTTTGCCAATGAATAAAATAAATACCTCGCCAGGGCGACCGATATCATGACCAATTTAGCCTCTTGTGTAATGCGTAGTAATGTAGGACCAGGGACAATGGCAGACCCACGATTGTTCTAACACCTTGCACAATTCATTGTTTGTGTGCAATCATTAAGCCGTGGCATGTTACAAAACAATAGCATCCTATCAATACTGTGAAATTGTATAGCATTAATAACAGAGAGGGTTCATTAGTTGATACCGTTATTAGTCTAACTATCTTCAAAATATGGTCGATTTCCACAAGAACAAGACCACACTGTGAGAAAACTGTCATGGTAAGTAACAGAACACTCTTTTATTGTATACATACCTTTGATACAATGGCAGCAATTTCGCGGATTGTTTCTAATTTTAACCGACTCTTTGCAAAGTTATTCTCTTAAATTCATTTTTTTTCCCAAAACCGCCATATCTAAAGCTATTTATTATTTGAATTATGCTGAACAAATGGTTGGTGTGTAGTAAATTATTTCCTTTGTATACATATCTTTGATACAATGGCAGCAATTTCGCGGATTGTTTCTAATTTTATCCGACTTCTTGCAAAGTTATCCTCTTCAAATCATTTTTTTTTATTTTGCTGAAACCACCACAGCTAAAGCTATTTAGTATTTGAATTATGATGAACAAATGGTTGGGGTGTAGTAAATTATTTCCTTTTAACATAACAATACTTAATATACACAGAAGAGTTTTGTGTTCTGCCCTTCAGTGACTCAGATTATGCGCCACTGCATTTAAATATAAAATCGGTAAAATACGTCACTATTGAAAGTCGTTCCTAACAGTGATAATAAATTTAGTGAGAAACTAAAATGGGATGATAATAAAATGAGCGCTTTCGACTCTTTAATGGTTCTTTTCAAAGGCAAATACAGAGCATAGAAAAGACAAACAAATAAAACAGAAAAACGGTTATGTTTGCGAAACTTTACATGGATGTTTCTACAGGAATTAAACCTTTTAACTTTATTATATTTCAAATAGTGTATTTCAGCTTGTTGCTGATACTGGAAAATATTTGTATTGACCTAGAAATTGATGAGCCATAACGACATCTGTTATTTAATGTAAATTTATGTAAGCGCAAATTATATCCCGGATATTTCCTTGTTCTAGTGGCCATATGCTATTAAGCAAATTTAAAGAATTATTTAAAAGAAAATGTGTCGGCTGCAAAAGATAATTTTATTTGTGCACAGTTGTTTTTTTCTAGTCTTCTTGGTTTAAACCTCTTGGTTTCAATGTTTTAAGGTGGCGTATCCAATAAGATTCCTTTTCTTTCCTGGTTTGGGAACGTCAGCTGGAGTTGTGAGCAATTGCAATAAGTGTTATAACACTGAAAGTGTGGCCAGGGGAGGAGAAGAGTTCTGTGACTGGGCCTTTGTACAGCTTCTTTGTCATCCAGTCAGATCTATGAAGGTTGATCCTTTTGTGTAGCTTTTCAGTTTCTCTGACATACTGAATGCTACAAATCTTACATGTGGTGATATCAATTACATTCTCTGTTTTGCCCGCTTTGTTTGGACCATGTATGTTTAGTTTTTCTCTAGTCACTTGCTAGAGAATGTCCTGGTATCTATCATATGTTGACAGGTTTTGCACATTTTATTGCCACAGGGGTCAGATTGACTAGAGTGGTTTTGATTAGTGGTTGGTGTTAGATTTGCCCTGACTAGGATGTCCTTGAGGTTGTTTGGTCTCCTGTAGGCGACTACAGGTTTGTTAGTGAGGATTAACTTTAGTGCGTCCGACGACTCCACGATGGGCCAGTGTTTCCCGATGATTTTACCTACTTTGTGGTTGTCTGGATGGTGGGTCAGAATAAATTGTATCCTATCAGTCTTTTCCTTCTTTTCATAATTTGGTAGGTCATAAGAAAAGATACTCAATTACAGGTACAATGCTAGTTAATATGCAAAACTACTCAATTACAGGTACAATAATAGTTAATTTGCAAAGATATTCGATTACAGGTATAGTTCATTCGCAAAAATACTCAATTACTGGTACAGTAATACTTACTGTGTAAAGATTCTAAATTACAGGTACAATAATAGTTAATATATAAAGGTACTCCATTGCAAGTACAATAATAGTTAATACGTAATAATAGTTAATATGTAAAGGTACTCCATTGCAAGTACAATAATAGTTAATACGTAATAATAGTTAATATGTAAAGGTACTCCATTGCAAGTACAATAATAGTTAATACGTAATAATAGTTAATATGTAAAGGTACTCCATTGCAAGTACAATAATAGTTAATACGTAATAATAGTTAATATGTAAAGATTTTCCATCAAAGATACAAAAATAGTTAATTTGCAAAGATGCTCAATTACAGGTACAATAATAGTTAATTTGCAAAGATGCTCGATGACAGGTACAATGCTAGTTAATACATAATAATAGTTAATAAAGATTCTCCATTAAAGGTACAATAATAGTTAATTTGAAAAGATACTCAATACAGGTACAATAATAATTAATATGTGAAGATAATGAATTACTGGTACAGTAGTAGTTAATAAGTAAAGATACTCAATTACCGGTACAACAATAGTCAATATGTAAAGATACTCACCTACAGGTACAATAATAGTTTATATGTAAAGTAATAATACTTTCGAGAAGCACTGTATATGCATATATGTATATTTTCTTCACATACGGGTTTGGGAGAAAGCTGTATAGTGAATTTAGGTATGTTATTTTAGAGATAATGGAACTAATTACTTGAAGTGATAATGCAACTAGTTACTGCTGCTCATCTAACTTGGATGAATGAGGGTTGGTGGGTGTGGAGATATCGGTATCAAGGCCTTCTAGTAACTATTGAAACAGTTGTTAGGGTTTATCAGAACCCCCTATTTTGGCTATTTAAACAAACACATCGGCAACAACACTTATACCAATGTCTGTTCTTTCATTAAGCAGAGCTTTAAGTACACACCTATATAATTGTACACCTGTATGATGTGTTTGGCAGGATAATATATTGCACAGCTATATGCATCAGCTAAAATTGGCCAGTGGAATAGGTCTATTTGCCTTGGGCGTTTTCCTTCTTCTTCTTCCTTGAGTTGGTATATATTTGGTTTATTAGGCCCACGCGTTTTTATTCCCAGATACAGTGAAACTCCTCAAAGCCTAAAAACAATTGGGACCCCACTTTTTCTTCGGTTTTGTGTTTTCGGTTTACTGAGGCTTTTGCAGGTATGGAAAAAGTCTCTTTTTGAGCGTTTATGTGACGAGAGAGAGAAAGAGACAGAGACAGTGTGTGTGTGTGTGTGTGTGTCTTAAAGTGCACACCATTAAGAAAGCTGTTATTTTTATATTATTTTAAATACATGCATTTAATGAAGACTTTGTTGAAAAATTCGTTCCTACCGAAAATAGTATCCTGTCACATGAAGAAAAACAAACAGTTGCTCGACATAAAAGTATTGTCCTCTTCACAAGAAACATCCGAAAACTGAGACAAGCTACTTGTATAACTTTACTATAAGTCCATTGTGTTTTTGTGTGTGGTGTTTAGAATTTTAATGTAACTTTAAAAGTATTAATGATATCGTTACAATGTATGTAGTGTGACAGTTTATAGTGACGTCTAGCACTGGGTGTGATCATGCCACAGGCATGTGGCATCATATTCCACCCAGTAACATTATTCTGATACCAGGCCGATCAGTCCTAACATTAACGTCTCAATGCTGAGCGCCAAGTGAGGCAGCTGCTTGTCCTATTTTCTTTAAGTCCATTGAAATTATGAACGATACTGCACAATGTTTATATAACTCATAATGTTAATGCTTAGCTTGAAGAAGGCGTGGAGCATTGTCTGCTGTGTCTTACACAGTTCTTTAGCTAGCGTGACTTGTGGGAAAGACTCAAGAGCCAAATAACGGTTATTCTTAGCGATCGTGATTTTACTAAAAAGATCTCTATCAGAAGCTCAAAAATCTCAGGGTATGTCATATTACTGTTATGATGCTCATACCATACATTCTTGCCATAATATTTATCGCTCTCATCATCGACCTTATTACTTTCGTGAAAGCGCAACACAAGTTCAAAGTCACGAGACTCAGACGTAGATTAGGTCCTTGTGATGAAGCATTGTCGAAGAACATAATAATTGGTCTCTCCTGCTGACTTGCTATTTTTTTTTTTAAATATATTATTTATCTATTTAATAAATATCTATGCAGTCATCCACGATTTCCTGTTAGCCATGCATGTCACTGGCAAGTTTGTAACATTCATGTCCTTACAGCAACGGGTTTGTTAGTCTTGCCGATTACAAGTGGTTTTACCGTCTCATCCGCAGCACTGCATGCAAAATGCAAAACATAACTGTTGTGAGTGAAGACAAATGATAGTTATAGCTAGTTATATACATGTATGTAATTATTTTTCTCTATTGAAAATCAGATGAGTGAACCTGACTGTTAGAATAATGCTTTGTCGGTCTCCGTCGGCAAAGCATTTAAAGCGAGGCCATTTGCCCGATTAATAAAACCCTTATATTTAATTCTTTAACAAAGAAGTAAACACAATTCTATTCATGATGCATATAACTGAATAGCATCAATCACAATTAGATAATCAGCCGATAAGAATAGTCTCTATTAAATGACTTACCTATAAACATTTAGATATTACTTCATGTAATTAGCCTTAAAGCTGCTTCTTTTGAATCGTACAAAAACTTCGAACTAGCCTATTGTCAGAACTAATCTGTGTCGGCGCGAGTGTCAAGTGTTGTTTTAACCACACGTGGCATGGGAAAATTTTCCGGATCCTTGTTTCACAGATCACATGACTACCACTACAATACCTGCTAACCCTAATTAATATGTTCCAGCATGTGTCAGAATTTTATTAGCTAATTATATTTCAACGTTTCAACTGAGTTTCAGTTTTTTGTGGTATTTTTAACATAAAATTGAAATTTGGGATCGAACTTTGTTTCGGTGTTTTGAGTCGATGTTTCTCAGTTTACAGGGGAAAAATAATGATATTAAAAAAAGAAAATGTTCGGATTCAAACAAAACTTCGGTCTAGAGGCGATTCTGTTATCCTGAGGTTTCGATTGGAGGGGTTTCTCTCTCTCTCTCTCTCTCTCTCTCTCTCTCTCTCTCTCTCTATATATATATATATATATATATATATATATATATATATATATATATGTGTGTGTGTGTGTGTGTGTGTGTGTGTAATACTTTATAAATAAATCCTGGCTATATGCATATAGCCACGAAACGGCACACTGATGGCATAATGTGGGATTGTGGATAGTGGATAATTAAGTATTAGTTGGAAAGTACATAGAAACGAGTTTGATAGATATTAAACTTTGTAATGAATCTTTTTAAAATAGATTGCGCTATGATACATTTAAGAAGATTGCGAAGAAGTATACGCTGACTGAAGGCATCAAACTAATCAATGTTACTAAATCTAACTATGGAGGCTTTTGGAGAGATCAATAAATAATATAACAAGGAAAGTAATTAATCTACAAAATTATGCGCATTTGACTTTTGTCGACATTTTAAAAACGTGTACAGTTCTTATGAATCAGTAATTGACAATTCACAACACGATGGTCCTGTCTCCATACAACAATTCACAACACGATGGTCCTGTCTCCATACAACAATTCACAACGCGATGGTCCTGTCTCCATTCAACAATTCACAACACGATGGTCCTGTCTCCAAACAACAGAGAAATAATCGATCGCTACATATATAGATGTTTTACCAAATGATGTAAAAAGGCAGTTAAATCGCTGAAAAGAAATGCACCAGCAGGGCTCGATAATATAATATCCAAATTGATTGTTAACTCAGTTGATGTTATGAATAATTTTCTTGTGCATATTTTTAATATTATTTTCCGAAGTGGTCTTCATTCAGATTTATGGAGAAAACGCGTTATAGTACCTTTTCATCAGAATGGTGATATTGATCATGATTTTATAGGTAATACACTGGAACGCTATCATAACTATATTCCAATATATTCAATGAAATATTATGTTAATAGGCTGACAGGTGTGAAAAATTAAATGGAAACCAATCGGATGTAAATAGGAAATATACATTCGTTTAAATACATAGGTATGCATTTTTTTTCTTCAAAATATGGTCTGTTGCTAAAATAGATTTTGCAATTTAATGCTTAATAAAGTTTGTGTTTTGTTCTGTTTGTTTACTTAGTTAAGAATAGCAAACACATCTGTGATGCATATACCACCTAACTCCATTCACGAAATAGAGAATCTCAAACGGGTGATGATTTAATATTGAATTTATGAAACGAATTGAATAACGTCAATCTTTTACTATCGTTGACTAGCAAAATCTAGAAATTATTCAACGAGTTTCATGAATTTAATACTATATCATTACCAATTTGTGATTCTGTTTATCACATAGTTTTTATTTTAATGTAAACAGTTTAGAGAGAAAGAAGAAGGAGTAGTTTCGTTTATTCGGAATCAAACGTTGCACCAAAAATAGTCCCAGACATGTAGTTAATAATGTACAGTTCTATAATCAATATCAAATAAAATCAGATGTCTTACCAATTATGATTCAAAGAGAAACTTTCCTTCCAAATCAATAGAATATTTGACACAGGTTATCATTTTCAAGAGTGGATCTGCGTTGAAAACCCTGGTACGGTATGATGTCGAATCTTTGACTCATGTTAGCTTGGGCGAGCCATACTCTCTCTCTCTACATACATACATATATATATATATATATATATATATATATATATATATATATATATATATATATATATATATAAGCTGGTTGATTACTGAATGCAGAAATTCCGGATTTAATGTATTTGTGACCAGACAGTTTATTTTTGGAACAGTACTATAGACATTGACAACTTCTATTTCGAGTCGGAATTGCATAACATAATAAGAAACACACTGTAGCTATTTTACCGCAAAAAATAGCTATAGTTGGAAAACATTCTGTTAGCTGGGAGACCTGAAAATGTAAACATTCATCGCTAAACAGGGGAGGTTATTCACCCATACAAGTTAAGTTGGGAACTGTCCATTGACTAATACCCAAAATTTTGTTTATAATGATCCCGTCTGGTATATTGGTCATATTCCGACAGACGTTCCCTTTTCTTTTCAATGCCCCTTGGGCGACAGAGTCGAAAAATAGTCGCCAGAAAGTTGATAATTTTTTCTATAAGTTTACTTTCGGACTACGCATGCCTTTGGCACAGAGTGGGGTTCCTGTTACAAGTCCCCCCCCCCCCCGAGCTTCTATCCATTTACTGAATATACCGTTAGTTTTATATGTAACGTGACCCTGTGTGGTAAATTAGACATATTCCGTCAGACGTAATCATTTTCCCAGTTGAATCAGTACATGACTTCCGAAGTGTTGATAGTAATAGTAAAATAAAAAGTCCCAGAAGATGGGGATAAGGAAAATTCCCACGGCCTTGGCCAGTCAGTAAAGATAATACTGAATGATCATTTCAAGGGCTTATTTCGACCAATCAAAATCACATAAAGTGATGATGTCATATCAAATATATTAAACTGCACACACTATATGTCAAGTGTACCGAACTATGTGCTACATTATCCACATTTTTGACAATTAAATAAAACGAAAACACGTATTGGCTATTATTATATTATTGGGTTTCTCGTTGAAACAGTAATCAAATAGTGTTTCGTGGAGTATGGTGTCCCCAGCCAAAGAGATAAGATAATATTAGATTTTGCACATCTCACGAATCACGTGACGTTATCTAACGTCGGCACGTATTAATACTGCCTATTGCAAGAGGCACACTTCATGTAAGCAAGTGTTGCATCTCATAGTCTAGAGCAGGGGTCTTAAACTTTTTTTTTTGTGGGAGGGTGGTCCCACCTGTTTGATTTTTGCAGACCAGTTAGGGAGGCCCTCCTGCCCTGCATGTTAATGGTTGCTATCTTGTATGTGTTTTTATAAAGTATGATTTGTTTTATTATACAGGTTTGGGAAAGTGTTATTAGTTTTTCAATAAATTTTTATTATTTTTTTAATACATTTTTTTGTTGATTATATTTTCATTCATTTTAATTTGTTTTCCTTTTTTTCTTCTTTTTTTCTTCATTTTATAATATATTTTTGTAATTGTTAATTTTTAATTTTTTTATACATTTTTTTTTCATTCGAAACATTCATCAGTGTCTAACAGGTATTCCTCTGCCATTCTCGCTTCTTCTTTATGCCGTCTTCTTTTTTCTCTTCTTTCTTTCTCTGTTTGATTCTCGAGTTTCTGTGTTTGCTGTTGTTGATTTTTGTATATATTTTCTGGCATTTTGCTCGCCTCTTGCAGTGCTCTCTTGTATCTTCCTTTCTCCAGTGTTAATTGTTGCTTCTTTGTTTTCTTGTACTGTTTGTTCTTCTATTGTTTTTGTTTTGGTTAGTGCATTTACTAGTTGTGCTGGTTCTGAAATCGTTGTTGGTTGTACTAGGAGCATTGGTTCTGTTTTCCCTGTTGTTGTTAAGTGGTATTTCTGATATCTGTAGAGTCTTGTTTATTCGCTCATTTTGATGCATTTCTTTTGTTTGTCTCTGTACCAGTTCTTTCTGGTGATTTTGGTGTTCATGTTGTTGTTGTTGTTGTTGCTTTTGTCCTTGTTGTTGCTGTTGATTTTTCTGCCTTTGTTTTGGAGTTGGTTTTTCTTGCTGCTGAAGTTACCTGTTCTCAGTTACAATCCCTTGTTGGTTCTGTTGTTGTTGTTTTTGTTGTTGTTGTTGGTTCCTTTCTTGTGATTCTCTAATGTCTGTTTGTGTCTGCTGATTTGTTTGGCATTTAAAGCGTGTATGTCCTGTCTTCTCACATCTGTTGCATTTGTGGTCATAGATACATCCTTTATACCATGTTTTTGCTAGGAATCCATAAATGAAGAAAGCTCTCTGTTTCTTTCAGTTTGCTTTTTTCAATTTCTAATATTCGTATCCCACTGTATACTGTTGTTTGAGGGATCGTTGCCAGTCTCAATGTTATTACTTTTATGTTGAATTTCTCTTCGAACCGTTTCACCACTTCCTCTAATGGAATTTCCAGGGGAATATCAGTCAAATGTAGTTCTCCTGTTTGTTTGTTTACTTTCCTTAAAATAGGCATTGGTTCCTTAACCCTGACTTTTTATTTTCCTAAATATATCTCTCCATAAAGTAGTATCGGTGTTTTCACTTTCGGTCTCATGATATATCTTTTGTATCCAATACGGTTAATTAAGCACAATCTATTTACGTAGTCCGGATTTAGTACTTTAATTGCAATCATCACGGCTGATGATCCCGGTATTTTCTCTCTGGGTATGTGTGACATGTCCAGCTCTTGTGCTCCCTCCTTATATGCACACTCAATAAAACTCCCTTCATGTGTTTCAATTGGCCTAAGCTTGAATAATTTTTCTAGGTTTTAATTTTCAGTTCATTTCTACCCACCATGTTTTCTCGTGTTTCACGTGCTTTGAGTTCACCTTGGTTTTATATCTGTACATGTACTTTTCTGTGTTATGATTTATTTTCCTTTTGATTCATCTACTTCATTCCTTGTTCTGCCATCCAATGTCAGTTGTAATTAATTGTAATCCTAGTTCCTTTTTCAGAATCTGTAATTTTCTTTACATGGTTTGCTTTGTACGTCCCATTGCCGACGATATAACAAGTAGTTTCAAGTTGATATAGAGCGCACCCAAAGTACGTCTGCTCTCCTCGACGTACAGCTTGTAAGTTTTAAACTCAAACCATCCTGAAGGCCGCATGAGGGCATTTTCAATGTACTGCGGACCACACCAACTTTGTTATCTTTCATGATACCTTGTGACGCCAATCATTTTGTGGCCCACAGGAAACGGATTGGCGGGCGTGCTGCATGTTTGAGACCCCTGGTTTATAGGGGAAATGCATACAATCCTTTAAAAATAAAAGATCAAAGTTGTCAGCCAATTAGAACACAGAAACGTGTCATGTGATGTGATCCGTACATAATCACTGGTTTGTTTTCAGACTGAATATTTGTGTACGTGCATGTACACGTAAATCAGTCCTTACTATACTTGTCATATGAAATTAAACAAAGGGTTTACATAATGTAATAACATCTTCCCGCTCGAGAGAAGACCACCTTTACAGACAGACAGGATTTACAATTATTCACACACAAAATCCAGACTTTACCCATATTTTTTGCTCTAGCAAAAGCTGACATTCATTTCTATTTCAGTTATGCACTGAAATGACCCTATTATCACTAAAGTCTTTCGTTTTCAGTATTATTGCACACTATTGTGTGCAAAGGTTATTAAGGGGTTGTCTCCCCATTAAATTTAGCATTTTGAATGTATCCCATCTTAACAGAAAATCTTAGGAATAGATGTGGGTACTATAGCTAGCAAATCACGAAGCATGGATGCCATTAGAACCACCATAAATGTGTTTGAACAGAAAATCCCCCTTTAAAAGTAAGATAATCTAAATAAAATCGATAAAAAAATTAATAAAATGAAGTAGAACTAAACATGTACAATATGATATGAGTGTTAGTTTAATTCCTGGACTATGATCAATATATCTTACCTTATTTACAATGAATCGAAATCAAACTATCTTAACTCATTAAATGAATGACGTATTACCAAACTACCAGACAGTAAGGAACTTTGGTAATCAACGTATTACTGCAATATATTGCAGCACGTTAGACATGAGTCAAGAATAGGAAGAACTAAGGGGAAAGTGTCAGAGACAGAATAAACCTTTAATTTCTTTTTTCAGGAAAGCCAGCTTACAAAAGAACAGATTTCAGGTGAACAGGATGCAGCAACAAAACTGGGCCACCAGTTTAGAGAGAGAGAGAGAGAGAGAGAGAGAGAAAGATGTAGTCCCACTGTAATATCTGCATAGTTTGAATTAAATACGTGTCTTTTTGTATGTATGTATGTATGTATGTATGTATGTATGTACGTACAGAATTTTAACGTATTTACGTTTCATATTGTATCTTGTTACACTGCATTTTAAATTGTTTTTAGAAGGGTTCAACTTCCTATGTTATTGTTCAATTTAATTTACATTTTTCGGACTGAACATTTGGTTGGCACTACACAGCCACTTTTGTAATGATGTGCCGTAAATACTACATACATATATAAATACATTTTCTTTACCTTTCTTTATATATATATATATATATATATATATATATATATATATATATATATATATATATATATATATATATATATATATATATATATATATATATATATATATATATATATATATATATATATATATATGTATGTATGTATGCATATGTGTATATATGTATATGTGTTTATGTATATGTGTGTATGTATATATATGTGTGCATGTATGTATATGTGTATGAATATATGTATGTGTGTGTATATATATGTGCATGTGTGTATATATGTATATATGTGTGTGTATGTGTGTATGTATTCATATATTCATATATATGTATGTATGTATATATATATATATATATATATATATATATATATATATATATATATATATATATATATATATATATATATATATATATATATATATATATATATATATATATATATATATATATATATAGCATACTGTAAGTCCATTAATGGCAAGCGATGTTCCTAGCTTTTCTGTATTAACGAAAAATTAACTGAATCAAATCTCTTCTGAAGAGAAAATAAAGTCAGTTAGTCAGTCTGTCATACATACATACATACATGAATGCATGCATGCATGCATGCATACATACATACATACATACATACATACATACATACATACATACATACATGCGTACGAATGATTTAAAGTTCTACTTTCCCGACAATAGAACTGAGACAAGCCTTCGCCCTTTTCGACAAAGATGGCGATGAGACAGTATCCACGAAGGAGCTAGGGACCGTGATGCGGTCATTAGGGCAGAACCCTTCACCACAACAGATTGAAAACATAATCCGCGAGGTAGACGCCGATGGTAAGTAAATTCCTACTCCCATGAAAGCTAATATTTTGTTATAAAAAAAGATTTGCCATTGTATATCCTTGTGTATCGATGAGATTGAAATATGCCCTATTTTATTTTGTATTTTTATAAAGCTACTTTTGTTCTATCTGCAAATAGCATTAAGCCTTTATAATGATAGAGCATTGTAGCAAATTGTCAAGGAATATTTATTATCGCGTTGTCTGTGCTATATTTACAAACAAATACTCTTCGAGGGTGACTGGACGAGTAAAGAAATTATTAAAATGTAAATATATAAGACATACATTCAAGTGGATGCAGAGTTTTGTACTCAAGATTCAGGTCAACCAGCTTTACATGAATTACATATATTAATTGTATTATTTGCTTGTCATTTGATAAGATCTAAAACGTTTACTATATTTTGTATGCGAGAAATAGTCTCCGGTTATGCTTCTCGAGTGATGAATCTTAAATTCAAGTTTGAGGTTTTACCTCAAGATTAGTTACTTGCGTAATCAAGAAAGAAAACGTCTCTTCTTTACATCAGGAAATGGAACCATCGACTTTGACGAGTTTTGTGTCATAATGTCCCAAAAATTGAACGGCACACAATCCGAGTATGACGTTCTGGAGGCCTTCAAGGTATTTGACCCAGAAGGAAAGGGTTATATCACGTCCGAGCACTTGCGTCTTATTATGACTACTAAGGGTGAGAAAATGACGGAAGAAGAGGTCGACGAAATGATCAACGATGCAGACGCCGATGGAGATGGTCGCATAGAATATGACGGTTAGCGTACTTAAGAACTTTTTAAAAAAAAATCAGCAAATAAATACACGTAAGCCTTCAATCGTATTTGGTGGCCTATGTGGTTAGAGCCTCCGCATCGGATGCAGGAGGTCATGGGTTCGAACTCCTACTGATTCATACCAAAGACTTAATAAACATGGTACTAACAGCTGCCTCGCTTGGCGCTCAGCATTAATATGTTACCGGTAGGACTGGTCGGCCTTGTGTCAGGATAATATGACTGGGTGGGACATAATGCTACATGTCTGCGGCATGATAACCCATTGCTAGAAATCACTGTAAACTGACACACTGCAGACATCGTAGCCATATGACTGAATTTTTTAAAGCTATGTTAAAAATCCAAATCACACACACACACACACACACACACACACACACACAAACCGTATTCAAACAGACATATACTGTTTTAATTTTGTCCCGAAGGACACATTTAATTCCAACGTTTTGAAACCACCTCTATAAACATAAAAACCCTAAGTTACTCATGTGCGCAAGTAAAAAGTTGCTATTAGTCACCTCGGCTCGCAATGACATGCCTTTCAGCTTGTGGCTTTACATGTACGTAAACGCTTGTAAAACCCAGTTCTTAAAATATTATGGTAAATTCCGCCAGAGTGAAAACGGACCGGTATAGGAGGGCTCATAATTCTGAAAAATATAAGAAGACGTCTTCGTTTGGAATATATAAAATGAGGTAATTTGTTACATAAGAGGAATCTCTAAGTGTGACCGTCAGCCTCATGCAGACGTAAAAGTACATGACCGTGGACTGGCGCTGCTTAAAGCCATAAAAGGGAATTAATCTTGTAATGCAACACAAATTTAAGTGAGCATGTATATGTCTCTTGCAAAAATAATAAAAAATATTAGTAAGAAACTCCTGTGATCTATTAAATCACAAATCGGCGCTAAAACCAATAATGGAAACTAATATTTACATGTTGAAAAGAATTATGTCCCTTGCTCAAATTATATTGCAATCGCACTGTGGGGTAGGAGCGGTAATTTATATGATATCAAAAATAGGGTATTCTGCGCGGTCTTTCATAGTGTGTGTGTGTGTGTGTGTGTGTGTGTGTGTGTGTGTGTGTGTGTGATGTTGTCAGACAGATCTAATATGACTGAACGAAAGATATATATATAATGACTTTAATTTGGGAATGTGATTGAAATTTAGCAAAATTATTTTTCAAAACCAATATTAATTGTTCTGGTTTAAAATGATTACAAAAGGAATGCTTATTTTAGATTCAAGGATCACAATAAAATGGACCCGAATATAGTGGAAAGTCAATATTACGCCATTATCATGGTTTTCATTTTCTTTCCAGAGTTTGTGAAGATGCTTTCGAATTCATAAGCACAGTCGAATCAGTCACTCAGACGTTCATTTACGCATCCAGTCCACTACGAACAGTCCAGATTAAAAACTCGCCATTCTATATCACGAACAAAATTTAACATAATGCTTTGATTGTTTTCTATTGGCTCAGTGTGTCAGCCAATCATAACACTTAGTCAAAGTGTAATGAGGAATAAGGGCCGCTTAGACTTGAAAATCCTACAGAAGAAACTCGCGTCGCATTCAAAGTCCTATACGAGATCCAGCGTTTTCACGTTTCCACAGATTGCTTATAACAAAATTACAAACAAAATAGTCCTGAAAAAGCATTTGATTAAAGCAAGGTTTTGTCTCTGATTTGTATGCAATCTTTGGTGAAAACAGTGCAGAGCATCAGACACACTAAAACAACATATATTTATCTTGTCTGGCTGTCATATCTGAGTGATTCTGATTATTTCAAACACTTCGACAAATTGTTTCAAGTGGCTTTGTTTTAAACTAACACACAGAAGTTCGAACTCACTCAGACATCGTTGACACGGATGGTGAGACCGAAGTTAAACTTTCATTAGCCTTACTATCATCTAGTCTAAAGCCATGGATCTCGGTTTCATGCGTCTCCTTTCATCAGCCATGAAATGTATTTCTTAATTTAGCATAAAAACGGAAAAAGCTGTAAATCGATAAGTCAAGAAAAGGAAGTGCAAAGGAAACCTGTATTTATATCTTCTTTCACCACTAATGACTAGCGTTTCAGTGAAACTGCGACATACTGCAGGATCGACTATATATACAAATATGACATTTTATAATGTACAAACAAAATATTCAAACGTTTTTGATAATAGACTATTCGGGTGATATGTTTTGTATATAATATTCCAGTGAGATGTTTCGCTATATTCTATTCCAGTGAGATGTCTTGCTATGTAATTTTCAAGCGATATGCTCTACTTCTATATATCAATGTCGTACTTCTCTCTCTCTCTCTCTCTCTCTCTCTCTCTCATTTATTGTCATATAAATTCGCAATTTTAGTGAACTATATGGGTGATTTGTTAGACGAGTCACCTATATTTGCTAAGGTTTATTTCTTTATTAAAATATTTACTTTTTCTTAACATGTTACTAACTTTTAGCAGATATACTTTCAGTTGACCTTTCTTGTTCTGTTATGTGAGTAGAATAGGATGACAATTGAGATACATATCTCTGTGTGTGTGTGTGTATGTGTTTGTGAGTTGCCGTTATATTAAAAAAAATAGGTATGATTCTTGCTATCATTTATCTTCCACACGTGATCTTATGTTCAACAGTGTCTTAGACGAGTCGAGTATCATTCTAAGTTATATATATATATATATATATATATATATATATATATATATATATATATATATATATATATATATATATATATATATATATATATATACAAATGATGACCATCAGTGATGAAGACTGAAGGAGAAGTACTTGATGTATATCTAGCATAATGAACTTCGATTTTCTTTGTCTATTCCTCGCAAATGTTTTCACTATCGAGCGAATCAAGCACATGTGTGAACATGGGTTGACAGTTCCTGTTTTCTTCTGTTTCCAAGTACCTGAAGACCATAGCCTTTGTCAACCAAAAGGTTCTTAAACGCAGACAAAGAATTTCGAGCATAATATATTTACTTCACGCCATTCAGTATAAAACACGATCCCAAGCACTAAATTATCCTAATACTAAGAATTAATCATGTCTCAAGTTACTAACCATTTATACCTATAAATATCAAAACATTATCCTTTTTTAATATGTATGGGAATGTCCATTTTGCAAACTAGTCCATTTTGTCATACCATTTCACAAATATAGACTAATTCCTCCTTCCAACTCTGACGCCCCATAATCAACAAATAATCATTACAATCCAGCAAAGTTTGAAACGGAGATGTAACTGCTAATAATAAATACATACCCCAGGTTTATCATGATATAGTTATTTTCATAGCTAGCTTTCGCAAATGTAATGCACATGCTTTACATGTAATGACTTTGGTTTCCCGCTTTTTGTACAAAACATAAGAAAAATGGATGGTATTAAATCTAGCCTTTTCGTGTTGTGGGGCTCCGTAAAAGGTATATTAAGGAGCACTAAATCGCAATATCTACTATCCACAATAACGTACGCTAACGCATACAGACCCCAAAATCTACTATCCACACACGGGAAGTGGACAAAAACAAAATATCTACTATCCACACAAACGTACGCGAACTCATACAAACACACAATCTACTATCCACACACGGAAAGAAGAAAAACACAAATCCCAAATATACTATCCACACAAGCGTACGCGAACGCACACAGTCTACTATCCACACAAACGTTCGAGAACTCAAACAAACCCCAAATATACTATCCACACAAACGTACGCGCGCACACACACACACACACACACACACACACACACACACACACACACACACACATAAATATATATATATATATATATATATATATATATATATATATATATATATATATATATATATATATATATATATATATATATATATATATATATATATATATATATATATATATATATTAGGAAAGGAGTGAGTGTTTTTAATTTACTATTCCTCACTCACACAGACTGGCAACTTGAGTAGTCTCTTTCGTAGAAATTCGGTTAGTCCTGAGAAGGGCTGTTGTTTTGAACTCCAGATGCAGCTGGTTAATGGTGACACCTCCCAGGACGGGCACGACAGACACAACACCGACTCCAATCGTTATCCCAGTTAATTGTTGTGGTTGGAATCGCAGAGTTAGCTTGATTTGCTTCACTATCCCATTCCTCCGTTTGAGGGATAACGAAGACTTGTTCTTGTCTCATTCGTCTGTTTTGCACCCGTGGATGGTGTGTTCGCTGAGGCTCCCACTCTTGGCTTTGCTCTCCAATTCTGCGTCCTATTTTCCTATTTGGGGAATCACGGGCCTTGGCAATGGTGAAAGTGGATGTGGTGCTTGCTGGTCTGTCTCAGGATGAGGTAAGGCTAGTTAGGCCTTTTCTTTTCTTCCTTAACTTTCTCTTTTATCTCCTCCTCCTCCTCTTCTATCCTGTCACAGTCCTGGATCGCTTCCATGCTCACCCAGGAGGTGTCTGGCATACCCTATGTGCATTTGGAGTTCTAAGTTTTTCGAAATCCTGCTCGTCTTTAAGTTGATGAATCAACGACGGTTAGCCAGGCTGACGATCCTTTTCGTTTACATTTGCGAAGCGCGGACGTGAAGGAAAACATCCCCGTTACCAGAACTTCCAAGGCCCATATTATCACAAAAAACATGGAACACGCTGACCTTAAAGAAACACTCACTCACATTTTGCCTAGAAACACTAACTACACTAATAATAAAAAAAAACACACAGACTATTTGACAAGCTACGGAAATGAAGACACACTTCTATTTTTGTAAAAATACATAAACAAAGAAATGAAATGCTTATAGACACACTTCTATTTTTTGAAACTTATTAACATACAATTGGCGATTGAACTAGTATGTCTTTTCTAGAGTATTGGCGTAGCCCTGAAAATGGCTATTTTTGTGGACGGATAGTTATAGCAATCTTTTATGGTCTAAGATTGCGTCCCCGTCTGGTGACAGGCATTCCCACATGACAAAGTCTGCTTCTTCAGAAAAAGAAGGAGAACTCTTTCGAGTCTACACGGCAGTCGACAAAACCTCTGTCTGGTTCCTGCTGTTGTTACTGATGCTGCTCTCTCTACTCTCTCTGAAGTCTATACTTCTCCGTCCATTCTTCTTTTTACTTCTTGATTTTCTCTCTGAAGAGCTCTTCTATCAGGTCTTCGGTCACTTTCAACATTCTAAGATTCTCTATCTTTCTAGGATTGGGTATCAGGTTTTGCCTGACACGATGTAAATTCACGTAAGCTTCGTTCAGCTTGGCTAGTCTTGAACACATCTTCATAAGAGGAGGATTCAACAATAGATGGTCAGACTGGAGACTGCTTCGCTTTATGTGGTTCAAGCACGGACGCAACGGGAAACATTCCTACGATTTGTTTGTTGGGTCGGAACGCTATGATAGTTGATTTTAGTGTGAGGTATAGAGAGTAGTCAAAGAGCATGTACAATTATAAAATTTGAAAACAAACGACAGACACATTATTTTTCAAAACACAACAGTTTTTTTATTTAAACAACTAACAACCAACAATTAGCAATAAAACAAACAATTGTTCAAACAAATAAACTTTTGTTTGACAATGTTGACGATGATGTGAAGTGAAGTGAGATTTACACGAATGGATGTCGTTGGGTTATTGATGTACACTACGTTTCCTAGCTAAAGGCAAAATGGTCACAAAACCATCGATCTACTTTGTCATCATTTCTGGAAGAGTGACGATCAAAATAAGTCACTAAATGTTCTAAAGAATTTCCAACACTCCGTTGATGAAGAAAATATTAGCACTATTGTCCACAAACCTAAGACTTGAGCTTTGATGTGATGGTTCTCTTGAGCAATCAGTGGAGGAGAGGAATGATCACGCAAGTCTTTATATCACTAATGCAACTCGGCTTCTTCCGAGATGAGAACCCAAGCGTCCTCCAGATACTCGCCCATTTTTTCTTCTGGACTCATCATCATACATTTATCGTGATGAATTTGACTGGGATGATCATTTTGACATCCATAGCAATCTTTCGTGATCAATTCCGTAATTGTTTATGCTAGGTATTTGGCAAAACAGGAGACTAAATGTTGTTCTTGTTCTGGCATTCTAGACTTCATCACTATGACCTCTTCGTCTCTGTTTTAGGGTTCTGTTTCCTTGGTGTCCTCCCATTCCATTTCCAAGGAATCTCCACTATTCAAAGAAGGATAACAGGCTTCCATAGTTTCTAATAGTCAAGAATGACTTATCTCAAACTGTTGATTTATATGGTATTGTCGAATTCGGCATACAAGATGACGTTCATCGTGTTGTTTACGGGTATTGGCTTTGAAAACTGAAGTTCCACACGAATCTGGTCGTATTTTATAGGGCGGAAATGTCACTCGTCGCAGCCTTGGTCTGGAGTGAAACCAAAGGCCCACAAAGTGTAACCTTCTGCATAATCCTCATAGGTAATGCCGTGACTGGTGTTGGTTCCTAGCTGTCCGGTGGCTTCGTACAGGGACAAGTACGAGCTAAAGTAATTCTTCTTCTCGTCACTAAAGTCAGGTTCGAAAGGCCAGATACATAAGGTTTTGCCATCTCGACTGACTTCGATCTTGGACGCATTGAACTGCTGAAACTCAAAAGGATTTTCCTCGAAAGCTCCACTGAAGGCTGTATTTTTGACCATACCAATGATCAAACGTCTGGATAACTGTCAATGGAGCAGATGATCTTCGATCATCGATTGATTTCCACCTGGAATGGTAAAAGTTTTACTTCCACGCGTTGTATCGAATACTTGGCGGTCATTCTGCTCAAAGTGTGACTGATGTCGTTTCCCACTTTAGGGAACACTTCCACACGTCGTACGTAGAGTGTGGCTTCTTGAATGACTGTTTTGAAATAGACAGACTCAGCTATCAAATGGAAAGCAGTACTGCTACGATTCAATCTCAGGCGGACATTCACTACGTTCAGCAATTACTTATCTTGCAACCACATGTCTAAATGCAAACCATCCATCAGTTTTAAATTTTTGTTGGGTCCCTTGATTTTGTTTCGTCGACCGTTGAATCCCACAGTGTGGTTGGGTTCTTTATCTGTAATCAAATCGGTATGGGTGTTCTTGGCTTCTTTTCCGTACGCCAAGAGATTTGTCCAACTACGCTCGGTAAGCGTAAGTGTCCACCCTGCTACTGACCAGTATGTTGTTCAAGCACAAATCCACTCCAATGAACAAGGAATGCATGAAATTGTTGACGGGGACAACTTTATATTCGTCCTTTATATCGGTACCATCCGACGATGTGTCTGTCGATCACTTTCACTTTCGAGTACAAGTAACTGCTATTCAGATCAATGTAACCTTCTGGCTGTCCTTTGATTTCAAACTCAATGGGAGCTGATCCTGACTCCTTGACAGAGGAGACGGGATGAAAGTCGACCCATTGGGATTCTTACATCGTCATCATGGCGGGTGGCATGGCAAACAGATCCAGTTCCGACTTGGGAAAGGCTCAAGACTCTCGGTGCATCATTTTCTTTCTTTCTTTTTTCTCTCTGTTTTGTTAACAATAAAAAACGTCTAAGTCTCGGACGGTTTTACCTTTTTTGGTCATTCTAGCTCTAGGGGTGTGAAGTTCTCTGGAGGGGTGTCGTCGTCGTACCTTTCTGAATGGTCCTTGCTGTGGCGATAGGGAAGCAGGAATACGTGACTCGGTAACTTGCAGGGCATTTATAGGAGTTTCTCGTCGGCCCAAAATGTCTTTGCCCGTTGAAGCAAGACATTTTTGCCTGCTCTCAAGAATGCTTCTTTGGGGTTTTGTTTGTCGATGATGTCATTTTGGAGAAATTCTTTGCCGTGCGTCAATGCGGAACCTTGTGTCACCAACAGTTTCAAAACCGGGCCATCGAAGGAAAGACCAGTTTCAGAATATCTCCTCAACCATGTCAACGCTGTCGAGTGAAGCATCAGTACACTGGATACATGACTTACAACTCGTTAGAGAATCGTTTTCGAAAATGAAGTTTGACCCTGACTTTCCCTTTGGAAAATGGAATATTTTGTCCCCGATCTCCTTTCATAGCAACGTTGGCAGCGTCAAATTACGACTTAATGGCGGGTAAATAATGAGGATGACCAAATTCGTGGTGAACCTAATAGGTGTTTCAACCTTTGTGGTCAATGACCGTGGTAGAAATCCACTTTGAAAGGAATGACACGCAGTAACTGAACGGAGGTGTGTCCCACCACGTTGTACTCCACCATATCCAAATACACAAAGATTAAATTGAGTTCTTCGTTCAGTTCCATATTACTGTTGATCTTCTGGCTCAGATTCTGTACTACCATCTGTGGACAACATATTGGTATCCTGGACAACATATTGGTGTCCTGAAATTTCATTAGTAGGCGACAAGCCACTTTATGGTACTCAATCTTCACACTTTCTTTTTCTCTGTTCAGGGCTTTGCCAAACGCTGCCTTTTTGCAGTTGGACGTTCAGGATTTCGACCTGGAAAGTGTTTTGAATTTCAGTGATGTTTTTGATTTATGTAGGGTAAATCATTTCCACCAAAGCCACTTCCCAATGGGCTTCGTGATCTAATTGGATTGCCTGGTGTAATTCGACCCTGTAAAAACACAAAGTAGTGTTGGGAAACACCTCCATGGAACTGTCACTCGGTAACGTTAAGTAAAATTGGTTGATTTTGTTCATAATTCTAGAGTTCTGTTGCTGTCTGAGTATTTTCAGATAATGATTGGGAAGAAAATAACCGTTCAGTAGGTCGACCAGCTTGTAACTTTCCACGATGCGTTTAAACTCGGGGTCGGTCTTCAAACGGTGACAGTATTAATGTTCCCACATTTCCACGACTTGATATCCTTGCTGTTCTAACTTCAAGCTTCGCTGACAAGTGGCCTAGTACGAGTCTTCCATGGTCCGTTGTAAAAACTGATTTTTAGTGTCTCGTTGAGTGTAACAGAACGGACATCCGTGAAATAAGCATTGGTAAAACTCGTACACGATCTTGGGGTTTTCTAAGTCCCAACCATCCACCGAATAAGCTCAGATGGTCTTTTTAGCTCTTCAGTTGCGGGCATGTTGAATTCATCTGTTTTCCTTGTCGCACAAGTAATATAACCAACGTAGGGCTTTGACCGAGTATTGACGTTTGACCAAATTTGTCGTTTGAGAGTTTATGACATCCAGGTGTTTTCGGGTATGAATCTTTGGCGGTACACTAAGGAACACGCTTTGGTAATGGTACAGACTTTTTTCAAAGGATCGATCCCTCCGTGCGCCATGAACAGTTCTTGAAATTTTCTACAGCAGCGCCGTAAAATTTCCACGTCGGAACGACACTACTTTAGCATTTCTTCCTGAGTGTCGAAGGGGTCTGAGGCGTGAGTCAGGTACCAAGCGTAGAATGATCCTCGTTGTTCGGTGCACATGTTGTCGGGTTCGTAGTAATGAGCCACAAGCAAATGGGATAGAACGGCGTGTTGATTCGTCTCGTTATTGACAAAGTGCGGAAAAATAACCTTTGGTCATTTCTATCATTCCAAACCTTTTAGGCATTCGACTCAAAGGCATGGCCAAGTAACTCATCGAATCTTTAAACTGTACTTGTCCCACTTGCATGTAGATGGGTTTGTCTCCATTTAAAGTCACTTTCGGACGTTCAGTACTTTGTTCTGTATAGTATCTGAGAAGAATTGTGAGCCATCACCGTGGCATGGCGATGACAATCTCCGTAGCATTCGATGTCCTCTTGGCGCCACGTTTCGTCGATGGGGTCTAATATCCATGGGGCGAATAGGCTTGTTCGTTCCCCGAAAGATTTTTTCACGTCCTCCAGGAATCTTGCTGCAGCGAGGGTAATGACTAAAGATAGGCTCTTGGATGCACTTCTCTCATGCTCGATGAGCCACGCAGAAATTAGAAATGTGAATACCGTGTTCTTGCATGTATTCGAAATCGAAACAGATGAAATTCCCTTCTTCTTGATGATGTTTGGAATGGTATATTTGAATGTAGTATTCGTGTTCCAAGTCCACGATTGGGCGACAAATGTGGCATCATTTCTTTTCTGAACATATGTGTGCCTTGGCACTATTGGTATGAATGCCTGGTCCACAAGTAGGCCACAATCTCAGCAGTTGACAAGCACTTTTCTTCTGTGATACTGGTAATGGCATCGAAATGTTCATCGTGATGATAGACATTAATATATTTTCTGTCTGTGAAATATTTGCCTCGAAACAACAAAAGTTTGCGCAGTTCTTGAGGGCGCACTTTCAAGGTGTAGTGTGGAGCCTTTGGATAGGCCAGCTTGCTGTAACAGGAGTTCTCCTTCCCTTTGTTGTTTGGCACGGTTGGATTTTTGAATAGTTTGCCAAGCTCGTTTCCATTCTGCCGTGTTGTTCTTGTCGGCATACGTTCGTCCCTCCACGATTGCATGGGCTAAACAAATCTGGTCTTGAAGTTTGTTAATTTGGACAAGGCAACACTTGATGCTACGAAGGTCGTCCACCAGTAACACTTGGGAAGACAAACGTCGGTCATGAACTGTGTCGTTTTTCCATCGGTGATGTGAAATTTTCGTTGGATTGTTGCACGTTGAATCTTGTCGAAGAATTTGGAAGGTGTCAATTCTGCTGGGCTGCTAAACTCGATCCAAAAGGGGTACTTCAGACTATCGTGATGAATGGAAAGTCTCAAGCGATCGTCTTCTTTGGCTTCACATTGTCATTTCAGTGTGGATAACAAAGAATCCCTCACCTCGGTGATGAACCCTTCTGCTTTCTTCAGCGGTACATCGGACTTGAAATCTTTAAGCTTCAACGTATACGTATAGGCTGTCGTTCTAAATTTTCTAGCGGAGCGCTTTTCCTCTTTCGAATATGGTAGTACTTTTCAGGGTTTACTGGTGGACTTTGGTTGGGTGTACACTCTCTGGGTCTGGATTCGGGCTCACTCATGTCGTCTTCAAAATGGCTGACATTTGAGCCAAGACTTCAGCGTCTGTGCGAGGCGAGAAATCAGGACTCTGCCTCTTACTTTTTTTTCCTTTCTCCACGAAATGATGCGATCGTTTCATCTGGGCTGCAAAAGGTCAAATGGCTACATTTTAAATGCTATGGGGCCCTATATCCATGTCAGACCAGTGTCTTCCCTATATAAAGGGTCAGTGTCTTCCCTCCCAGTATTCATTTTACTATCAACCGATCAGAAAGATGGAAGAGCCCACACAGATCGAACTTCGGATCAGAGCTTTGCGAGCTGTCATACGAAAGTGTTCTTCAGACAAGCCGACTGACTACTCCCCCTCTTTTCGAGATAAAAGTCAAGATACTTTCTATATCTGTAAGAAGAAAAGGCATTTGGCTACAGAGTGTCCATGTTAGAAAACTTTGTCGCATTGAGTTATGTGCACAGACGCTAGCGCATATATATATATATATATATATATATATATATATATATATATATATATATATATATATATGGAATGTGATGTCACATTCAGCTCTCTTCAGATTGGAAGACAGACTCCATACTCTGACTGAATATTGTAACGTGTATTGGGATTGGTGAAAAATACTCAATCCATTTCGATCCGCTCTTCGACTATAAATAACAGCGGTTCACTTTAATTCCCTTCACCTATTCTTTTCACAAGATGTGGACTAACATTGAATCATATCTCCTCGTATCTTCGATGCTATTCCGTACGGACTTACCCAGTATGTCAGATCATCATGGACAATCATCAGGATCACATATATGAGAGTTTGGAAAAGAAGAATCTATGTGGAGAGACACGGCTGTCTGAAGAGAGTCATCATCTACGGTCCAGAAGTCAGAAGAAGTTTGAGGAAGGGAAGAAGACCTATGCGATGCCCTCTATGTTAACGGAATTATGTTAACAAAAATATCCAAATGTCTTTTTCAGGGCCACTCACATGCCTTGAAACGATATTTATTCTCTTTGCCATAAACGTGTTTGATGTTCATCAGTCTATGTATATGTGTTGTATGCATTATATATGTCTATATTATTTCTCTACTGCATTTGTCTCTCTACTGAGTAGCACGTATTTAGGTCAGCCCCTTGTTACATTGTTACCAATGGCCAGTACCGTGACGTCACCTCACCTGTTCCATTCATATTGTCCTTATACAACAACTTCACTTTCCCTTGTTCGTATACAGTCACAATATTCCCCATGTTCAATTCCTATAGTCACTATATCGTCACAGGGTGTTTTTGACTGGGATTTTGTCCATTGTCCGTATCAATCTGTACGTATATCGTCTCAGGGTGTTTTTGACTGGGATTTCTATTGTTCGTATATCGTCCCCATATACTTCTAATGTGCCACCTCTGTAGTAGAAACATACTCATTCCAGCTGTGTGTGGCCTAGGAAAGTTGTGGTACATATGCACGAGTTGTTCACAATCCAAATAACAAGAAAAACTGCATAATATCTCTGCAACGATAATACTGCTTCACTAGAGTTTTCATAACGACTATATATACATTAATTTGTAGGGAGAGAGTTCTCGAAATACGTTTCTTCATTTGATACAAGTAATGCCCCCTCCCCCCCCAAAAAAAAAAAAATTAAAATAAATAAACTGTTGCAACAAGGCTTCACTCTCTTTTAAGCCTTCTAAATGATAATGGCGCTCAGCATTAGGAGGTTAGTGTTAGGGATGGTCGGCCTGGTGTCAGGATTATGTGAAGGGGTGGGACACGATGCTACATGTCTGCGGCATGATGACCCAGTGATATACATCACTGTAAACTGCCACACTGCAAACATTGTAGCGATATGACTGAAAAATTGTTTAAACAGCTATGTCGTAGCTCAATGTTATGATCCAACATTTGTTTCGAAGACACTATATTTTGGAGACTAACTGTGGAAAGTATTTAGAAATTTAAAAACATCTCGCGTATGAAACCCTAAATTATGAAATGTATTTAGTAATTTTATCAACACGAAAAGCAGTTTGATAAAATAGATAGTTATTGTATGCATGCATGCATACATGTGTGCATGCACGCACGCACGTATGTATGTATGTATGTGTAGTTGTGTATACTTGAGTATATTATTTGAGTGGGTCCTTTTGTAAGGCTCAAGCTATCAACTCAGACCATGCCGTTTAAAACGATATGGTTTTTTCTTAAGGAACATTGGAGCCGATAAAGCATGCAACAATCACGGTGTACTTTAAGGAATCAACACACATCTTAATGGTACTTATCGCGTAGGCAGACACCACTTAAAGTACATACACAATAAATTAGACAAAAACATCCCGGAACTCTTAGCATGAAACGTGCAATTCTCACTTGTATCCTTCCCAAGTAATTACTACTCTAGTTTTAAATGTCATTCTTACAACAATGATTCATCTGATCTCGACCTATTCAGGGTCGTCTTAATCGAAAGTTAGATAAAATTCAATTTAATTTGATCACAGTTTGTCGTTTGAGGTATATGCACTTTACGCTGTGTCTGTCTGCCTACGCAATAATTATTGGAGTTTCTCGCATGTAATACAACGCAGACCGGTACATTTCATGCCTATCGAAGAGCTTCTGGGGTACGTTGCCAAATAAATATCATCGCTAGATAACTATGACTTTCAGACCGTCTTAAAACTCTCTCTTGTTCGCATATGATCGTTACAAGTTTCATCAACTTTCAAGAATTTAAAAAAATGCGAAAGAATATCCAGAAATCTGTATCTGAAAACCACCCCCACCCCACCTTCCAGTCAAATATATACAGTTTCCGGTGCATATTGGCGAGCACTGTTGTATTGGTGTTTGACTTGAGAAGGATATCCAAGAATAAGACGAGTTATTTGAAGCAAATTATTTATTATTTTCACAGGATTCGGCGTATCAGCCCAAATGCCTACACTACACATGGAGAGAAAGCGGAAATGGTATATGATACCATCGATAAATATATATTCTTGTCCGGTGCACATTTTATAGTTTACTGAGTACTTTCCGGATACACAGTGCCTGTACTTTAGACAACTCCCAATTAAAATAAGCTAAGACAGACGGTCCTGTACTGGCGATATTCTTTTGTTCACATCGGTGCGTGCCGGGTACACCTCTTTTAAACCACCTCGACTATTTCTGCGAAGCAAATGTATACTACAGCTGTTGGTTGGCGCAGTAGGGGCAGCAGACAGCGTAGAACAACTAGGGCAAAATTACGCGGGCACACAACAATATATAAAGCTAAATACCAGTTATTGTATTCCACTTGGATGTTTGCAAACTAGCTGTGTGGTTATAGATAGGAGAATTTCAAAGCATATAAAATGATATAATTATGTTTTAATTAACTATCTTTTTCATACAACCGAGGATAAAACCAGAAAAAAAGCCAAATTCTTGTCAGGATGTAGCGTTGAAAATTCTGGCAATATTAATGCAAATATTTATTGTAGTTTTTAGAGTAAAATGGGCAAATTATGCAGTATGCTATTAGGAAACACACTAGTCTCTTTAATTCTTTCATTTGTATTCATGTATTTCAAACAGAAAAATAAAACCTGGAGGAAAATTAAATTGTAAGAAAATGAAACAAGCCCCCTCCCCTACAAGAATTATCAATTAATATTGTTGCTTAAAATGTTGAACACAGTCTTTCATTGCTGTCTTTTCGATAGACACACATAAATTTTACATTTTACCCACAAGACCCGAAAAACTACACGTGCACATGTCCTAGCGAGAAATACGATTTTGTTAATTAAAGGGTAATATAAATTTCATTACTTAATCTGTATTAGATCTAAATCTCAGATGATTACAAAAAGACCTTGTTGATATAAAAGAGACTGGTCAAGTAATGTTGTAATATTTCTTCCCTTTCTTCTAAGATATTTATGTACACACACACACACACACACACACACACACACACACACACATATATATATATATATATATATATATATATATATATATATATATATATATATATATATATATATATATATATATATATATATATATATATATATATATATATATATATATATATAATTTATTTATTTCTAATTGACCGACTCCGGTTTCACCACATGGGCAAACACATCACACTGAAAATCTGTCAATAAATTATACTAAAAACTAAGCAACCAGGATAATTGCGAAACTTCTGATTCTGACTCCAACTGATGTTTTGCCCTCACGCCCACACCTATAGTGGCTAAAAGTACATAAACACATTCCATATTTTAAAGGAATCTGGTCACATAAGTCACTACTAACAGTCAAATGCTGAGCGTAATCTTAGGTCAACAGTACTGAATATACAGATTCAGTAGTCGAGAACAAAGACGTTCGAAAACTCAACCGCTATTGATACATTGTTAAAATCCCATTGCTTTATTTAAAACTTCTTTAAAGACTTTACTTTTTGACCCGCTGGAGTGATATATCAATATCCTGGATACTAATGATATGGAAGAATGGGAACTAATTCTAGACAAGGGTGAACATAAAATACAGTATATATAGGTTTGGCTGGCAAGGATGGGTTGAGCATGAAAGTAAAGTTTCGGTAATAAGAATCTTGTGAAAATTTATCTTAGTGTAACTGAAAAATATGTACATTGTTTTAGTGATTTAATTTTAGTTCTTTTACAAACTTGAATCTGGAAAACTCACTACTGAAATTAGTACATGACTCTAAAGTGCAGAACTGAAATCACATGTTTTACACACATGTAGATCCCATCCCCAAATATGCAGTAGCTCACGTTGCTTTCTCTATATTGATGATGTAATTTTGATCACGAGCATTCAGAAATTTAAAGTTATCAAATATTTACTATCATACTGTTTCCTTAGATTTACCATGAGATCTAAATTAGTAACGTTAGTTCTATTAGTCACCCACTACATATGGACAGTATTTATATGTATGATTGGTCATATAAACATTTGTATGCGTATTGTTTGACTCCTGACATGTTGAGCGTGTGTGTGTGTGTGTGTGTGTGTGTGAGAGAGAGAGAGAGTATACCTCAGTGCGTTAGTGATTTTATTTTACATAAAACATGTAAATTTGTTGAGGACAACGTGGCAGTAAGATATTTTATGACCAAATGCGTTATTTATTTATTCATTTATTCATTCATTATTATTGTTATTATTATTATTATTATTATTATAGACAAGATTAATTGTACAGGAGGTATTTACCTCTATAAAATGTTACTGCAAGTTGCATAAATAATTTTATAAAATACCCTAAAATGGTGTACTTCAAATTGGTTTTCAGACTAACATGTTTTGACGCAAAGTCTGTCACAACCCGATCAGTTTGAGTCAAATTGTAATTTTCTTGTCACTAAACTGATTCATTTTCAAAGAAAACTTGCTTATGGAATCATCATTGTCTGGCATAAGTAAGAAAATATTCAGATCTGCTGCTGGATTACTGACTGTAGATTTATTTGAATCATAGTGACCGTTGAATTTTCTTACGTGTTTCAGTGTTTCAAAATGTTACATAATTCAAGATCTCTCTACAAATTTTAAAATAAAACGAACTTAAGAAATAACATTCTATAAAATATTTCATCTAGGAAAAAGTCCGTTGAATTTTGCAAAAATCTACTGGTGCGGGTCACATAACATGGTGGCCTATAGTTTGAAGAACGAGACAAAGACGTACCATTTTCTTTTTTAAAAGTACTTTACGGTTTCATTGTAATGACTAGTGGCCAATACAGCAACAATTTTACAGAGGGTACTTTCTTTTTGAAAAGTTAAGATTTGGAAGATTAGTTCAAAGAACTGCTTTTTGTTAAACTACAGAGAGACGTTCCTACTTGTGTATTCAAATACATGTCCACTGAGTAAATAAATTAATGATTAATTTGTAAGTTATATTTTTAATTTGTTTCATGCGTCTGTGAATCTTTTAAAGTTTGACACAGTCTCTTCTATAAAATGATCATCTCAACCTTTATGGTGATATACCGAGTATGATAATTACAAATATGAGCAACAAACGTTATTGCATATTTTTTGGGCAATGTATTCTCCGGTGAATCTTGAGTTGTAAAAGCGTGCAAGAAATAAATAAAGATAAACAAGGGAACTCTCTTTTTTCCGGTGAGAGATAATCAACCAATGTTATGGAGAATGCTTGAATATTGTGGCAATCGGGCTTCTATCATCAAATCTAGTATATGTGGCTCAGAGTGGTATAATTATTTTAAGAACTTACCATATTCAGAAAATGTTGTGTATGTTAATAATTAGGATGAAAGTCTTTTGGATATACGTCATGCATATTGGACATACGTCATGCAGATTGTGAGGATCTAATTGACCTTTATATCTGAAGAGGATGTTGCACACAGTATACTTGGACTCAAATCTGGAAAGGCATCCGGCCCAGATGAGATGGGAATTAACTTTTTCAAGTGTACTATGCTGTTTATCACATTATTGTTAGTAGCCCCATTAAAAATATTGAATACTGGTATTTTTCATAAGGAGAAGCTATTGTGTGGTCATCACATGAAACGGTCTCTTTAGATGATCCTAGTAATTTTAGGGACATAGCGTTGATTAACCTCTATTTTAAACAAGCGTTTATACGAATGGACTGAAAGTAATTGCATTAATGATGAACCACAAATTTTTTGGAATGGGATATTTCACAACACATAACATATTCACTGTACAGTTTGTCATACAGAAACATAATTCAAACAGAGAGGAAGATTTTGCTCTTTTTATGTAGATGTTTCCGGATGTTTAACACGATCTTGTGGTTAAATCATAGAAGTTTCTCACTTCGAAATGTGTCAATTGTAAATATTTTACGATTTCATATTCAAGGTACCAACTTGCGATCATGTGTCAAGTAAAGCGAATGTTTAACTGAATACTTTGTCAGTATGCTGGGGACTAAACAAGGTTGTGCTTTGAGTCCACTGTTATTTTCTTTGTTTTTAACGATCTGATTCGGTTACTAAGAGAAAATTGTGTTAGAGGTAATTTTATATCAGAAAATGTCACTGACCATACACCACTATTATTTTCTGATAATCTAGCTCTTGCGCTGATACGGCAAAAGCATTGCAGCAACAATTAGAAAAAAATATAATGCTTTGTAAAAATCTGGAAAGACGTCTAAATTAAGAAAAAATAAATGCATTTTGCAATGGAGGACCCTTACGAATGTATCAAAAGTGATGACTTCCTTAAAGGGATACAGATTGGTACAGTTTTATATTTCAAATATATGGGTGCTGTGTTTGCATTCAAATTATCCTTGACAAAGGCAAAAACAAATGCTGTCATAGAGTATCACATTAATTATGTCAGGAAAACTTCGGATACTTCAACCGTGAATAGGCCTTTCAAATATCTCCTTTATTTTGGTCCTTACACATTTGACGGAAATGTGCCACATTAAAAAATCTGACAACATTTCACATGATCATGTAGTATCAAATCTCACCTTTGTATTGTACGTTAGCTTCATCAATATTTTCGACAAAAAGGTCTCACCTTGATACATTATTACAATCTGCCTTCCATATCACCATATCTTATCTCGTCAATCAATTAAACGGTCTATTCAACGATCAAACTCTCTCCAACTTTGTTTTCCATTGAATGTGTAAATATAAATATTCTAACTTCGTAATTAAAGAAACATATCTCACTTCCATGTATGATTTGCCCGTTGACGTTATTGTTTCCCTTCTATATCGTCACTTCTGCCTCTTCATCGGTCAGTTTCTTCCCAAACTGGCGGTGCTAATGAAGCCGTTCTTCTTTCAGTCGAACACCTTAAACAACGCAGTCTTTGATTCCCATTAGAAGATATACAGACTAGTTTTGAAATATAATTTATTTAAAATCTATGCCAAAATAGACATGTCGTTTTTCTTTAAAATTATGGATGCATATGTTTTTAGCACAGAAACTAGTGTACATCGATGGCAAAATGACACTCCACTAGATCGTTGGAAGTCTAGTCTTATTTCGCAACGTGTCAACCTTGTAAATGCGTTCAACACTTGTCAGAGTATATTTCACATTAAGAGGAAAGGACTAGCCCTAATAATGCCTCTTCTTCGTTCTGTGTTGATGTTTGAGTTAGCGGGGCTAATTAAAATATGTTGATTTTGAAAAAAAATGGTGTTCGCTGATCTTTTTAATATAACAATATTCTTTTCATATGCTCTTTCAATTTCTCTCTGTTGATCTTCTTCACATCTTTCTAGCAGGGTGTTTTCTTTCACATCCACATACAGAATATGGGGGATGTTTTCCTTCACGTCACTGACTCGGTGCGTTCGCTTGTGTTGCAATTCATTCGATTAGACCCCCACCACAACCACCACCAAAACAAAGTTTTAAATTATTATTGGAAGACTTATAGAAGCCATCACCTTTGTCTGCAAGGTCAAGAACATCCTGGACCGGGTTCAAGATACGGAGTTTTCCCCATGGACACTGGTTGTTGGATAGTAAGTGTGGCGTATTTCATTGTAGACACCTGAGCAGCGTGCATGATAGCATATATGGGGTTGTGGATAGTAAATAACTCTGATTTGGTCACTTCAGTGGCGTATCGAATATTAAGTGTGGCGTGTTAGAAAACTGGGTGTTGGACACTCAAAACTGCGTGTTGGATAGTAAGTGTAGTGTGTTAGTACGTAGAAAACTGGATGTTGGACACTCAAAACTGCGTGTTGGATAGTAAGTGTGGCGTGTTAGGTCGTATAAAACTGGATGTTGGATACTCAAAACTGCGTGTTGGATAGTAAGTACGGCACGTCGAATAGTAAGTGTGTTGTGTTGGACAGTCTATTATTGGATGCTAGTCATTCAAAATGGCGTGTTGGATAGAAAGTAATTCGTATTGGAAAGCAATTGTATCAACATATAACAATATGAATTCAATAGCGGCTATTTGTTTTTAGCTTTCCTCGTGCATTTATTATCCATATTTCTTGCATTGAAATATGTGTATTATTTATAATCCAGCGGTCTTGAGAGCGTGAATGGGGAATTACAGAAATAAATGTATTAAATATCTCTGTTGGGCGTATGGTGACTGTGGATGAATGTCTGAAAGATAACACCTTCATGTGATCGGCTGTACTTGTACGTTGTACGGAATGACTAGTTGTACTGTTTCCATAAGATAACACCCAAAACAGTTGCCGTCATAGATGACAGAAGATCAACTGTATGAATATTCCTTTAAAAACAATCACCGTACATAAACTGTCTTCCTTGCTTTTCCAATTTGACAGCCGATGTTTTTTTGTTTATTCGAATCTGCCTTTATCTCCTTATTGTGCCTTAGATCATGTGATCGTCAAGTTAAGCGATATTTTTGAATCGAGATGACATTGGTGTAGTGCTACTTTATTTTACTACCATTGTTTATATTCGTCTGATAAGCTGCACATAAATTGCTTTTTCCAATTGAAATTAGTTCCTCCATCCGTCTCTCGCTTGTATCCTTAATACAAGAGGGCAACGATTAAAATAAAGATATCACAAATGGTTTGCCTGGGAATAAGTTACTAGATTCACGTTCAGATTTTGATTTTTATGTGGTAGCGGACCAGGTTATGTGGTAGCGGACCAGGTTATGTGGTTCATAGAGTTATTTTAAATGAAAGGTCCCCAACTGTGAATTAGTCCTTGATGAAGGTTTGTGAATTGTACCCATTTTTATTGCAGAAACTGAATGTTTTTGTCGGTGGTTTATGTTTAAAATGTCACCTCCAGTGAATACATATTTTATACACGTCATCAAGTCTCAACTATACCGTCTTGCTCAGCGATTTAGTAGTCATTTCGTGTGGTATGCGAACAGTGAACCCAGACCACGAAAACAGATAAAGGACTATTAATTCCCACATCAAACTTCAAAGAACAGATTCAGAGTTTACTAATCAATTTTTAAAATTGAGTATCGTACTTCTACACGTTGCATATGAGGGGACTAATTATCGGGGCTTATGCATAAATAACACGCACGGTTAAAGGTCACGTCCTAATTGGCACTGCTTCAAACGTACATACTGAACTCTGAAAAAATTTCCGCTTCTAAAAAATTTCATTTTACTTTAAACACAGAAGTATATGTTACGACATATACTCCAATATGCTTGTTTAGTATCAGTGCTTGATACATTATTTGAAACTTCTTTCTGTCATCCATGGTGAGAACATAGAATTAGTTACTTCTAAAGACAGGATATTGTGTTGTTATGAAAACTATTGCGCACTGTTTCAGTGGAGATTAAAGGCGCTATTTGTCAGCTTTTTTGGTTTTGTTCCCTGGGTTTCACTCAATGTTTTCAACACATGATAGGCTATACATAATGGCCAGTACATTCAGTGGAGGAAGAACTATGAAGTACCCCAGGAAGAACCACTGACCTACGGGAAGCTACTGGAACGTTTTCTAACATAGGCACATTGGTCGAGCCCAAGCACGAACCCCACGCAAACAGAGGTGAACTCGGCTACCCGGGTCCCTGCTGATCTCAAATATGATCTGTTTCGGGCAACCGTAATACCTGATTCCTTCAGTTTGTGTGGGTATCCAATCAAACCTTACCACCTTTGAAGTGTAGATTATATGACAACCAAAGACGCGTATTTTTTTCAAACATCTTTTCATCTTCTGTTTTCACTTGATATAACTACTCGTTAACCGTATTTTCACTTGATATGACTAGTCTTTAATCGAGTTTTCACTTGCTATAACTAGTCTTCAACCTTTATTTAGACCTGAGATAACTACTCATTTACTTCCGTTTTGAATCGATATAATAATTCTTGAAACATGCGGGAGGTCGTGGGTTCGATCCCCGGCCGAGTCATACCAAGGACTTGCAAAAAAGATACTTACAGCTGCCTCGCTAGGCGATTAGCATTAAGAGGTTAGTGTTATGACTGGTCGGCCTGGTATCAGGATAATATGACTGGGTGGGACATCATGCTAAATGTCTGCGTCCTTTATTTATGGTTTCCTCGTGTATGTTTGAGCAGCAAAGTGTGTGATTTGGAATTGTAACGTACCGTTAACAATTTTTTAGTCATATCGTTACGATGTCTGCAGTGTGACAGTTTATAGTAATGTCTAGCACTAGGGCATCATGCCGCAGAAATGTAGCATCATATCCCACCAAGTCACATTATCCTGACACCAGGTAGACCAGTCCTAACACTAACCTCTTAATGCTGAGCGCCAAGCAAGACAGCTGTAAGTATCATTTTTAAAAGTTTTTGGTAGGACTCGCCGGGGATCAAACCCACGACCTCCCGCATCCGAGGCGGATTCTCTAACCACTAGGCCACCTAAGCGGTGAGCAGTGAAGTGAAAATGCATGTCGATCTTTTTATTTTTTTATTTTTTTAATATTTTGAGAGAGAGAGAAAGAGAATGCGAGAAAGAGAGAGAGACAGACAGACAGACAGAGACAGAGAGACAGAGACAAAGAGAGAGAGAGAGTTTGTTCTCTCTTTTTATTTAAAGAGGGAATGTGAAATCGAGGGATAGAGTTTTGAGGTGAATGACTGCTGGTGGCTACTGTATTTTCCTTTCGAAGCAATATAAACGTTTCTGAAGGCTTCAGTTCCGGGTTATAAGAATGATGTTGATTTTCATTTTGGAAATCTTTCAATCTACATAGATTTATTAACTATCACACTAAATTGGACGAACATACATTCCACCCAAATGAAATTTACAAAATCCTTCTTGATTTGACAAGGATATCCCATATCATCTTCCCCCTTATGTGTATCTCTGAATACTGAATCACTGAAGGTTGAATCATGGACAATTAACTACAATAATATTATTGATGTTAATAGTCAGTTAAGTAGTTTGATAAATGCCTTGCAAAGCGTCATGTGCTTCATTTTTATCCAAATAACTCCGTAATTTTCGGTTTTCTCTCTGCTTTATGACTCACAGCAATGAGTTTTGTCATGACATCGTGATATATATATATATATATATATATATATATATATATATATATATATATATATATATATATATATATATATATATATGTATATGTATATATGTATATATATATATGTGTATATATATATATATATATATATATATATATATATATATATATATATATATATATATATATATATATATATATATATATATATATATATATATATATATATATATATATATATATATATATATATATATATATATATATATATATATATATATATATATATATATATATATATATATATAGTTACGTGTTTAGGCTCTTACTAAACGTAACAATAAAAGAGTGAAGACCACAAGCTTTATAAAATTTAACAAATAGTTTATTTCCCTAGATAAGCAAGGTAAAAATGAAAAAAAGAACTTACGGTCCTACGAATCAAATCCAAAAATAATCCAAGAATAATCTAAGAATTAAAAAATAGAAGTCCAAGTAATAAAAAGTCCTAGCGAAACTGAGTTCGAATCCAGATGAAATCCAAAATGGAAGGCGATGACGTATGCTGTGGTCAGCATCGTACTAATGTGTCAACATTTCTTTGTTAATCAAATAAAAAATTATTCCAGTGTTTCAATTCTGTGTACATTTCGATAACTGTCTTTGTCCAAGAATTAATTAAGAGCACTAGTATTTCCAGGGAAACGAATCACTTTTCTTTAAAATAAAATAAAGTAATTATCTCCAAAACTGGTCACAACATAAAACACTTTAACTTCTCAAGTGTTATGGCAAGAATAACAATCATTTCTCAACACATCAACAATAAATCTAGCTACAACGCAAAACAGATGCCCGGATGTGGGTCAATCCTCTTGAAAAACCCAACTGATATATGTTATTTGTCACGTACTCCAAGTATGTCCTCGATTACACCTTATGAATCTTACTCTGAGAAAGAATTTTTAAAAAATTGAAAGTTGTTTACTTCAACTCTTATTGGTTTTCAATCAAAATCAGGAACTAGGTCAGCATTAGATATAAAGTTTCTACAAATCATAATTTTTTATACAAAAAAAAAAAAAGAACAACAGTCAGGTCAAACAGAACTGAACTGAATTTCTGGACAACGTCAAATCCAGTAAACAAAGTTACGTTACAATAGCACGTAATGGAATTTTAAAAACACTTAAAACTAACAAACAAACAATTAAATGAAATCATATATATATAAATTTTAGAAAATTCCACAACTGTTAAATAGGTTTAGCAAATATTACCAAATCTTGGTATTGGGAAACGGATAAATTAATCTTAACATTCTACTACTATAATTAGGATCTTATTAATGTCTAGATTTAACATTATCTTTCCTTAGCTCTTATTTAAGCAACAGATCTGAAACCGTTTGTTTTCATAGACTTTTAAGTGGTCTATTCGAGGTTACTGTAAGAGTTCCACAAGGTCGGTGTTATGACCACTGTTATTTTTATGTTTATCGATGATCTCCCTTTAGTCTCTAAACATACTGATACATTTATGCATGTAGATGGCAGCTGTTGTAAGTACAAAATATCGATGAATTTAAAATGCAAACTAAACTGACATGTCAAACGTTTCAACTTGGTTTGCCAACCGTGCTTTGTGCACACATTCTAAAATAAACTGAAGCATTATTAATTGGCACGGTAGAAAATAAAAGAGTCTGCAAAGGATATTTATGTACAGTTCGGTCCTGACAAGCTGGAATGTGTCACTCATCGCAAGCTTTTACGAGTCAAAGTTGATGATACATTGTCATGAAACAAACTCTGTAAA
The DNA here is from genome assembly GCA_028554795.2 of Sinohyriopsis cumingii. NCBI lineage: Eukaryota > Metazoa > Mollusca > Bivalvia > Unionida > Unionidae > Sinohyriopsis > Sinohyriopsis cumingii. The sequence continues at coordinate 16,270,466 of CM068825.1, read as the reverse complement.
TAGCAATCACGTTATTTACTCCTAGAAAGAGTCAAAACACCCTTTAAATGCCAAAATGAAGAAATACTTTTTTCCGATTTTCCAATTACATATTTCATTTTACCTCAATTTGATTATTGTTCCAATTTTGGGGGGAGAGGGCATTGTTTCTTTCCTATATTAAAGTGCACAGAACTCTTGCATAAGAATCTTTACGTTTATCAATGATCTCCCTTTAGTTTCCAAACATACTGATATATTTATGTATGCGGATGGCAGCTGTTCTAAGTACAGAATATTGAAGAAAGAACTAGTTCCGGTGAAATATATTCAACATACAGTGAAAATTTATTTGATAAACTAAATTGGTCACTGTTTAAATGTAAAGTCTAAACTCAACCTGAATTATCTTACTCCAGTTTCCAACGTCAAAATTCCAATAACGCGCTCATCCTCTAAAAA
>CM068825.1:16002525-16265025 GCA_028554795.2 Sinohyriopsis cumingii | reverse complement strand
TAATTTCAAGGGCAAATACAACACGACATTTTGATGGATAGAGCTGATTATCAACTCATCAAATGGCATAGCGCGAGCTTTTTGGTATCATAAACTAAAGGTAAGAAAAGAATTAGAAGGAATTATGCCCAGCTTCAACCTAAACGCGCTGAGGCTATTTTCCGAAAAATTGTTTTTAAATGGCTCAGAACATTAGAATGAACAATTTGATTTCGTTTTCCTGCGATATATCCGAATCAAATAAATATAAATTGCTAAAACTAGATTGTATTATAAAAAATTAGATTTTCTCCAGTAATAAGCAAATCACACTGGAATATGTATGGATTGGACAGTCATAATGTTAGTGTATGAGCGATCATACATGTCTGATCATGGGAAAATGCAAAGAGAATAGACAAAATAATAATTGACTGGATGTTGACATGCTGAAACTGCTTCAGCGTGCATGCATTGCAAGGATAAAAACCAAGCAGTGAAAGGAACATCAGAATAAACGGGATTTGCTTACTGCCAGTCTCATATATATATATATATATATATATATATATATATATATATATATATATATATATATATATATATATATATATATATATATATATATATATATATATATATATATATATATATATATATATATATATATATATATATATATATATATATATGTATGTATGTATGTATGTATGTATGTATGTATGTGTCTATATATATATATATATATATATATATATATATATATATATATATATATATATATATATATATATATATATATATATATATATATATATATATATATATACATACATACATACATACATACATACATACATACATACATACATACATACATACATATATATATATATATATATATATATATATATATATATATATATATATATATATATATATATATATATATATATATATATATATATATATATATATATATATATATATATATATATATATATATATATATATATGCTCGGGTTGAGCTTTACGGGTATCAAACCCTCGAGTTTTGGAGTATAATTGTTATGTATATTTGATTTAATTATATCTGATTTAATATATATTTATTTCAATTTAATTGTTTGCCAGTTTTAATTTTTTTAATTTTCATTGCATGATATTGTTCTCAAAAATTATTGTCAGTTGCAGGTGAGCTTTTTGTTACAGCAGAAGTTGCATGTTGTGCTGTTTGGAATGATTTCAAATTGCTCGGATTCAAAAGGATTAATTCTGTTATTTTTCTTCAGTTTTTATTTAAAAAAATTATTCAGCTATCAGAAACCGGAGTGACAATTCTTGTTTCTACAAGGAACTGTAAAATTCAACACTATAGATTTCACCATACGTCATCGTCTTCCATCTTGGATTCTTCGTCGGGATTCGAACTTGAAATCAGTAGAACATTTTGTTATTAGGATTTCAAAATTTTTTATTTTATGGATTATTTTTGGATCTGATTCTATAAACCGTAAGTTCATATTTTTTCATTTTTACAGAATTTTTCCAGGAAAATAAATTATCGTATATTTTTCAAAGCTTGTTGCTTTCACTCAACGTATTTCTATTTGATTAAAACATATTGACCAAATTTAATTCGCTTTGCGCTTAGTGGATGAATGCGTATTTCTGTATGAATGGTTACCCATCTCGAGTAACACGTGTCCACTCCACCCAGTAGCATGTCTCATCAAGACATTTATTGTATAGTCTAGCTTAACTCCTCTCCACCCAGTATGACGTGTTATTATCACATTTCTTTTATAGTCTAGCCCTACACCATCCCACTCCACCCCATATTTAATATCAGTGATGAGCATCTCCGACACGTGTTTTTCGTATCTTAAGCCAGTAAGAATGTTATCCGTATAGATAGGTGGATCAGCCGTCGATCATATGAGGAAAACTATTCTGACTCAAATCTAGCAACGCTTTACGAAGTATTCAAGAAGCGATGTTCTTTATTGTAGAGGTTCTGGTGGGTGGTTTTGATTGGCGGGTTGTACCTTCTTACAAGGTGTCAGCTTTATTCGGTTCTCGTTATCTAGGTGATGATCACCCTCTGTGCTATTGCCCGGATCGAGTAAATATTGATATAAATTGTGAAACTTATAAGTGGAATAAATAGAGATCTGAGGATATATATATATAGAACAGAATGACACGAGCTCCCGTACTTAAAAAACAACAATTTAATCAATTACACAAACAGCTGTGATAATACATTACCTTAGGAAGATACAGTTCTTTTTTAAATAAATCTTTCGCCGAATTTCAAACACAAATATATTTGTATAAATAGCCGATCTGTTTTAAATTATAGAATTGGTTCATCATATAATCGAGTGAACAATCGAAGTCATTGCCTTGTACAATTTCATAACCTGTTTATTCCAGTCCACTCCAACTTCACTGTGGTAGTTCCTCTAGGCCCTTTCGCTTCTTTCCCTTCTCCAACCTCCCTACTGTCTCGCCTCTTTTCGGACCTCAAACTTTATGTGGGTAGTTGGATACGTAAGTACGTTGATTCATAGATACTTGGATCAGTAGTTACGTGGATACGTCAGTGGATACTTCAGTGGATAAGTCCGTGGAGCTATTTCACCTTACAAAATAAACAGAAGCAACCTAAATCATCTGTCAGTTGTCCTACTGGGAACATATCATTACTCCCCTCTCGTTAGGTCAGATATCGTTCTATTGGAATTCAAACATATACCAAAGGCTATCTGGTCAAGCTAAACATGGCAGACCATAAACAAACCTAGTTTCATAAGATTAATGTACTTCCTAACGGCTATTTAGTCACTGACTCGCATTAACTTCATACGAGACATAACAATTCCGTTCTCATCTCAATTACATAATGAGTGAATGAAATTGGTTAGATGACTTAACTACGTTATTTTCAGCGAATACACACATTCGAGTCTTTAGCATACATAAAATCATCTAAGATCGTTGAATTCAAATGGATTCTCGTAACTCATATCAACTAAATTAATGCATGAAATCTTAGAATACCCAGTTCAGATACAAACAAGACGACAAATTCAAACAATTCATCAAACTTATATAAAGAAGGTCATTGTACGAATTCAGATAGATGAACTTTACACAGTTATTCTCATATCGAGAATATTGATCTACGAATTTAAACAAATAAATTCATGCAAATAGAAGCAAATAAATTCAAGCAAATAATTATATTGGTATCAAAGAATTACATGAAATAGACGCAACTACATTGTGCTTTCCATCTTTGTTCGTTTCTATCGCCGAATTGTGTCCGTCGGCTTTCCTGACACCCGGCCCCTTTGACAAATGTTTTACGAGAGAATTTCTTCGAAATTCAATCTCGGTGTCTCCTATATTTTCACACTTGCAGGGAAAATGCGGACTGATTTGATTTTTCGATGGGGGGCAATTTTAACTCAAGACAGTCTGCGTGGGAACCACGCCCCTTATTTAGCGTAGCTAATCAGTATTAAATATATCTCCTACCTTTCATAACCTGATTCCAAAATTGTGGTCAGCCTGACTTCTAGATTTCCAAACAACAGGTCTGGAAAAACTTAACTCTGACAGCTCTGATATAAAATTGAGGTGAACCTTCCCTTTTCTAGTCGTTAAACGGTTAAATCAAGAAGGCTTAATTAAGAATCACTTCCTCTACCGACACAGACATTATAAATCATTGCAGTATAGCGATTTAACAAGCACCTATCTTATTAATTGTTCTCTGGCCCAAATTAATGTACTCTTGATAGATAGACAGAAATTTGCATCCTTAGAATAATCATTTGCTTCAGTAATAGTGTAAAGACAATATCGATCAAGTGCTATTCCAGTCAGCAACACTGTATATAGATATAAACTAAGTATAAAGAAAGAAGGAAAAAAAAAACAGCAAAGGCATAACATCCTGCAATAATATTTCCGCCATTATGATTACAGTCCTCTTTATGATCAACAACGATAAACATAGCTCTAAGTATGACACCTGTCATAAAGTCACAACTGATACAAAATTTCAAAGAAAGAGGAAGCATTGCTTGTATTTTATGTAGCGATTAACTGGAATTGTATCTCGCAAGTGGATTACATCCGTTAAACACACATAAATAGGAATTCTGAAGGGGCATTGATAACGTAGTGATACCAGATACATTTTTCAACGGTGATTATACCGCAGCTTTGATGAGCTGCGCAGTACATATTTTTGTAATGATATCGCATAAAAGCTTGAGACATAGAACGACAACGAGTGCAAATTCACCCCAAATCGTAATGACTGAAGCAGAGTGTAAAAGCGATGTATGTATGTATGTATGTATGTATGTATGTATGTATGTATGTATAGATGGATAGATGCATGGATGCATGCTTTAATTATCAAAGTTATAAATGAAAATGTGAGTGGAACTTATTGTATTATGAACTGGATCAAAATTATCATGACAAAGTTCTATTCAAGTCCAAAAGAATGAAACGTTTGGTATATTTTTCAGAACAGGAATTGTGCTGGTCTGCAAAGAATCGTGACGTTGTTAAAATGGCGTTGTCCAGAACTCATTTAAGTAATTCACAATAGTTCAAAAAATTTCAATCAAAATTGAAACATCCACTATGAGATAAAAATGGCAAATTCAAAGGACATCCAAACAACGGTAAGGATGGGTATCATCCTTCAAATATAAGGTTATTTTAGTTGCTATGCATACGACCTGCATGAATGCACATCGCACCACACCTTTAACCCCGAAACCCGCGAGTTGTATTTTGTTTTTGATCATGAATGCAGTTACACCTGAAAAGATCTATCAAACTGATTTTTCTGGCTCTTTGGTTTGAAGGAAACAAACGGTATTATATAATGACGTCAGCGCAGCCATAAGTACTTCTGATAGTAGAGGAACATCTCGCTTTTAAACATGAGTGTCATAAACATGCGCATAATAGGATCGGGGGGGGGGATATGTGTATATGCACACAACAAATTTTAAATGATGCAACACACTGGAGCATGACTTCCGATAATGTCAAAATTAAGTGGTTAGGTATGTGAAAATGTGTACGTGTCTTTCATTATGCCAGAAATATAAAATATCCCATGTGTGTATTATGAGCTTTTGGAGTACTCTGATTGCTCATATCCAAGGAAAGCATGTGACTTATTTCCACAGTAATCAAACAATGAAAACTTTAGAGACAGCTCTTAACTATGCAAATATGGATTCGGAAATCAAATTTGAATATAACCTTAGGTCTGCCCTACCAGCTTGTCCCATCCATGGGTAATGTGAAATCGGCCCTACCACATGTATCATCAAAGGATAAACTTAGGTCATCCTAACAACCTTGTACAATCTGTAATAATCTTTGGTCGACACTACATCCATGTTCCAGTCGTGGCGAATCTTAGAATGGCCCTACCACCTTGTCCTATCATTGGGTACGGTAAAATCATTAAATTATTCATATTTCAAACCTTCCAATTTACATCGACGACTTTAGCGTTAGTTATTTTCACAATCTGGTTTGCAACATGCGTCAAATTACATTTTGTGTTACATTCTACAGTGTAACTAAACATGTCACAGTCTACAGTGTAGCTAAATATGTCACAGTCTACAGTGTAACCAAACATATCACAGTCTACAGTGTATCTAAAAACATGCAGTTTTGGTTACAATCCGAGTTACCGCAAACAAGTAAGCGGTTACATTTTCCGTTCGATTAAATTTTGCAGCGGATGTGTGGGCGCTTGCTGCCTTGGTGGCTGGCTCTTCTCGCTGACTGTACAATTTACCGTCCGTCAGGTCCTCGAAGGGGTTAAGCTGAATTCCATCTCAACAATACAGAACAAAATGAACTCATGGTCTCGGGGCGGTCCGAGGGCCCCGCTGATCTCATCAAAAAGTTAGGCAAAGGAGTAGCAAAAGCTGTGTCATCAATTCGTCCTCTAGCCTGGCCGACTTCCCAGAGTTAATTCCGAGCCCTGCTCCAGTCTGTGTGCCTTAGCTAGTACGGGCAACAGCTCTGCTGAGTTCGCCCATTTCGTACGGGTCTTCAAGCCTAAATGTTGCGTTGTGGTGCCAAAAAGGTATTTTACTTTTACTGCAAGTAATTACAATTTGCATTAAAGAGAATGTCCATTAAAAGTTTCACTGTTTATTATTTAATAGATAATAACTTCATTAATACGGAAAATTTACATCAAGTTCTGAAAGCCTTATACCTATGTGTTATGTATATTTAATTTATATTATTTATTTTCTTTTCTTAATGATTATATCTTATATAAATTTGTATTTTGTACTTAACTTTTTCCAAAACCAAGTTTATTGCGTACCTGACCAGGGACATTGATTTTGTAAACCACTTAATACATAGCTAATATCTTTTTGTGAGTATAGCTTAAATATTAAGATCATTATAAATGGAGGCAAACATGCTCATCTTAATCTGTATCTAGGATGTTGGAATTCCCCCATGGAATTCCCCCATGGAAGAACCGAGTGTACCTGATGTTTGCCATGTTTTTTATTATAATTTTAGTAATATACCTTATCTCGTAGACAATTTAGACTGTTGTTGATCCTCATCCTGTTTTTTTTTTTTTTGTGTGTCTTAGCTTATTATATACTGATGTTTACTTGAAAAATACCCATTCTTGCCTTGACATCTTGTAGCAGAATCGGCCTTATTGTTGTGCTCATTTATTCACTTGAGTGGAATTATTTATTCAAATAATTATTCACTGGAAATACAAAGTGCACATTAATAATATTATTGGACTAGAACGTTAATTCGAAACAATAGTGAATTTAGACAAGAACATTTTTGGATTATATTAATGTGATATATCAAATGACTGTAAAGCACCTTGTCACACTTCAGGTCATTGGCACATTACCACATTCGAGACGACATGCACATCAACACATTAAATATTGGAACGTATTTGGAATACCACTGGAATTCAGTGAGAACTTTATACATTTGGACATGTGATAAAACTTTTAGGATTATTTGTGATTTAATTACAATAAGTTCGTTTTAAATTTTCACTTTGTATTCTTGGGAACTAAATTATTTGTTGAATTTTACAAAACGTGTTTTCGCTCTTATCTGTCACTTAGGAAAAGACTATGTAGTGGTAAAACTAAGAAATATTTCAGTCAAAGCTTTCCAAATTTAGCATATTGGCACCATCAGATTCAAGCTATGAAAGCACCAGAGGAACCCCGAATGGTTCGTTGTCTTACGAGGTTCGTTTGTGTTCACTTTAGAGCAAAAGGCCCAATCAAAGTGGGGATGGGCAGGTTTTCATACGGCCCGGGCCTCAACTCGTAATGGGCCTGGGTTGTTACCAGTTATTTTTAGGTCTCTTATAAATTTTAGTTGTGTACTTAGTTGTCTTTTGAATCTTTGTATAGAAAATTATATGAGCTTGTTTTGGCATTCGAGTCATTGCCAAATTTTTAATATAACCAGGGCCTAGGGGACTCAAATTCTCGAAGTGAACTGGGCCTATCTCCACTTTTGAAGGCGCCGCAGTGCCACATACAACGCATCCAATATTTCGAGCCAGATGTTTTCATAAAGTCAAAACTTTAAACATACGAACTTCAAGCTAAGTTTTGCGTTTAATTCAACTGTGACTAATTTTGTCAACAAATACTCAAGTTTGAGACCTATTTGCACCTGTGAAACTAAACAGATAAGTTTTGGATTTTCACACCCGAGTGAAAGTCAAAAGATGATGCTGTCACTTGAAAACAGATTAAAGTCATTATCCGCATCCTCAGGCATAAATGACTAGTAAGTAGGTCTATTATATTTGGCATGAATTTACCGTTTTTCTCATTTATACGTCGATTAAAACTGCACCCCCACCAACCATCATGACCTGCCGTAGCATAATACGCATCCAGATTAGGGTTTGTATTATTTATTCTACTGATCACTCCTAGCAAACTACACAGACCCATATCTGCCTGTGCATTATGCGCCGACAGATCTGGGTATATGCAGTTTGCATATGGACGCGTCTTATAAGTGAGCATAAACGGTATTGTAATCCGAAGTTTCAACTGTTATGTACTTGTTGCTAGTGTAAACAAAACTAACCTAATGACGTCACGAACAGCCCGTGGCAGTCAGTTTGCATATAACATGCGACACTCACGCCAATAGGGAGATAAATTGCCAAAATTACTGTAACATGATGCGTGATTTCAATAAGGTAAGATAATACAAACTCTAGCGCATTACAGGCAAAATTTATGAATGAAAGAATACAGAAATACTCATCAGTAGATACAATACAACTCGCTGACGGAAGAGATAATAACTGTGACGGCTTATGGAAATCTGCCGAATGAAAGGATGAAAGTGACGAAAATACCGTAATATATTTTTTGTGCTAATTCACCTTTTAGATAAATATGAAATTATCAGTACGCCAGACTGCGTTTTGCAATGAAAGTAAAACCAATCCCGCATACTTCTCGAATACCAGAAGGGTGAATGTTATTGCAAGAAAAGTATAACATTGAGAAAAATACTGCTTACGTAACGTAATTTCTCGTGATTCATCGTGCATGTGAATACACACATTGGACCATGTGTACCCATTTCACATCCCCCATCTGTCACTCAGCAAGACATTAAATTCGAAGAAACTTCGGCATGTGCATGCAAAGAACTGCTTTATTTTTGTGCCCCACCCCTCTGAGAATAATATACGGGATGTCTATTACGTATTTATGGTATTAATTACATCATTAACATTCAGACGTGTCGCGTTGATACATGTGCGTTAGGTAATATACTGCGGTTTGATTTTCACCCCATGGTGAGAATTTGTGAATGGGCCGACACTTAACCTGACCTCTTGGCGCATCATTCATGAAATGAACACCACACAGCGATAAAACTCTTGAAATAGAATATCGATGCTTACTCTTTATGTCGATAAGAGTTACTTGGTACGTTTCGCTATGAAACAGCTTAATCGTTTCAACTGACTATTGGCGTACTAAGGGTAAGTGGCTCCCGGGGCGACGATGATGGCCCCGCCAACGATTTTCTTGCAATTTAATTTTTAACAGCTGTTTTGGCGGCTCCCCAAGACCTCTGGTGCCCGGGGCAACCGCCCCGTACACCCAACCGACTCGTCCCCCACTTTAGTATGCTACTGCAGCTGACAACACTGAAAATTTGCAAGTGCGGAATATTGACACAATGTCGTTTCATTCATATAAACTTCTTCCTGGATGAACTAGTTAATTCAAAGTTATCTTAAGAAACTAAACTTAAATTTTCGGATTTTTAATAACACGTATAACTATGCATGAATGTCATGCTGTTTTATTCTTATATTTTTATATTTCTTCAACATTAAAAAGAGGAATTATGTATTGTTTTGAAAAGACACCGACCATATTCAGAATTTGTATGGTTGAAAATATTATCCCATTATTTATTCTAATCAATGTGCTTCTGTAAATATTTTTTTTTAAATTATGACCACGATGGTCGGTTATTTAATTTAATATTTTTTCTAATTCTGCAAAATCATTCAAACAACATAAAGTGCCAGCATTTCATAATCGGATCTAGTTTGCTTGATACACCAGACAATTTAAATCTAATCTGATTTGCTTTTACGTTTGTCATAAAGACCAGCAGAAAAATTAAAACACGATATGCCCGTACACACGCGTGAGGTAGATCTAGATCTATAACCTGTACTTTGTTTTCGCCTTTTGGTTGAATATTTAGGATAAAATGAGCAGAATAATTTATCTAAACTTTTTGTCTGTCTTTGGATATGAATACGTAAGTTTAATGTTCCCGGCTTTATTGTATATTATTAATGAATTAAAACAAGAGCTTCAAAGGTCAATAAATGCCCAACGGTATTGTGAAAATTTAATACAGATCAGAAAATAATGTGTATTCCCTGTGTTCTAACTCCAAGGTAGAAAAGTAGAACGCCAACAACGTGACGTGAATCGATATTTACGATAATTGCTGGATTTTTGTAAACTTAAACAAACACCAATCTATCAATATATTCGACAGTGCAGCGTGACAATGTCATCTGTGATTTTATCATGTATTCACTATACCTGTTGGGGTGGGGGTGGGGTTCAAATCCCCCCCCCCTTCATTCACCAGGAATTGCTTAGCCCAATGCTGCCGAAATCAGAATCTACCATGTACATTTATTTATCACAATAAGAATACAAACAACCAGTCAGTGTGTTTAATGCATAACAGCCTTCAATTTGCATTTGGCTAATGAATGTAAATACAAGCCTATATGGGAGTCCAAGGACCGATTCAAGGACTGTGTTTAAAATTAGATATATCAGGGGACGTCCATTAATTATGTCAACAATTTTTAGGCAATTTTTACACACACCCCCCCCCCCCCGTCAAGAACTGTCAAACTTTCAGTGACCCCCCTAATAAAATTTTACCACCCCCCCCCCCACAAACTAACAATATTTTATACGGCTGGCTTTTATGCTAAAAATAGAATTTTGGAAATTAAAAGGTCTACAAATAAATTCTAATACATTTTTTTTTACTTGTTTAACAAATTTCAGATTGACTATAACACTATGAATTCATGAAAAAATCGAGAGTTTATGTTCTAGCTTCTATCATCTTCCCATGGGGAAGCCAAATGTTCCTCAATTGTTATAATGGGCATAGTGGCTGATTCATTAATTTCTTGTGGAACCGATACACCCGACAAGTCAACATCATCTTCATCTAACCATTCTGCGTTTAACATCTCTCCATGAGCAATAATTGCCATCAGCTCTCTCTCTGTCTTTTGGCAGCCACTCGTATTGGCCGAATTCTTTGCGGTTGAGGAGCATGTGGTAATTGCCTAGGCCCAAGATCGCGTTTTAGGTGCTGTTGAACATGCTTCTTCAACATGACTTGTGAAGCAACATAGAGGTGACAGATTTTGGAGATCCGTTCAAGCAACGACAACTGAATGGAAGGACAATATAGATCATATGAAAGAATTTTGAATGCCTTTGCCGATCGAGGTAGCATGTTATCAACTTTCAAAGACTGATTGAAGAAAAGAGATAGAAATCTGTGCAAGTCGCTTTCAGATGCATCTGGTGCTTTAAGGCCTTCACTAGTTTGGCATACTGGAATTGGTGGTGGAATGAATCTATCGGCGATAATCTCAAAGTACGAGCTTCGAATCGGTTGGCAACAATTTACATCATGGCATTTTACAATTTGTAAAAAGTATTGACTTGTTCTCACATGGTTTTTGCACCAATCTTGATCCTTAGTTAGCAAATTTTCTGCCTCAAGCTCAGACACTTCAGGCACAATATACTCTGTCACTGTTGGAAAATTATCTATAGTTACTTGCGTCCATAATTCTGACAGTGTTTCGCCAGGATATTTGAAATTTGATTTTTCCAATTCTTCATCAATTGTTCGACCTTGTGAGTCAAGGTGGCTTCCAAAATGCTCATGTGGTAAAATTAGGCCTGACGGTTCTCGACTCAAAGGAAGCATTCGCCTTTCTACTCGACTGAATGCACTCCTACCAGGCGCATTCGTTGCAACGAACAACGCATCGAGGTTCTGCTTCATAAAATGATGAATTGCCACATCAATAACTTTTTGATACCTCGGATTTTCATCCGGTCCACCATCCACAGACATAATAAGAACAGGTTTGACCAACCGACTAATTTCCTACTTTTTGATTTATTAAATTTATTTAAAAAAATAACATTGTTGACGTCAATTTATCTTGAACTCCCCCTCCCCCATGTCAACAATTGTCAAACTTCTTTTTAACCCCTTCCCCCCATTTTGTTGACATAATTAATGGACGACCCCTCAGAGGTTTCATTGGGTTGCCAGTGACCGTGTTAAAAATAGATATATTAGGGGTTTTGTCTTTTAGCCATGGGCTGTGTTTAAAAATAGATATATTAAGGGTTTTATCTTTAGCCAAGGGTTATGCTTAATAACATACATACATACATACATACATATATACATACATACATACATACATACATACATACATACATACATACATACATACATACATACACAAAAGTATTTATATTGTATTTGGTACAGTGAGGGTCATTTGGCATAAACACATCAGAATAAAGACAGTTGGTGTAACTTAAGATGGCCTCCTCTCAACCCTCTACTGTCGATGCATGCGCTACACAAAAATCCATTCCATGTTGTTTTCACACAAGAATGAAGTTTTCAGCTGTTTCGTTTTACCATGTACTGGATTAAATCTTCGATTTTTATTTTCAGCCCGTCTTTCGTTAATATTTGTGGGGGTTAGTAACCTGACTAATTTCTGGTGATATTTTTTTTTTACCGTTTAAGCTTAAACATGATTTTAAAATATAATGCTGGTAATGCTGGTACTAACCCCTTGACTACAATGAAAAATATTGAGACTACACACACATTTAGTGGATGTCTTTGGCTACAATAGAAAATATTTGGACACCAGACATACATTTAGTGTATGTCCTTGACTACAGTGAACAATATTGGTACTACAGTCACATATAGTGGATGTCCTTAACTGCAATGGAAAATATTGTGACTACGCACATACATTTAGTGAATGTCATTGACTACAGTGGAAAATAGTGGGACTACAGAAACATTTAGTGAATGTCATCGACTACAGTGGAAAATATTGGGATTACAGACACATTTAGTGGATGTTCTCGGCTACATTGGAACATATTGGGACTAGAGACACATTTGGTGGATATCCTTGACTACAATGGCAAATACTGGGACTACACACATTTAGTGGATGTCCTTGACTTAAATGGAAAATAGTGGGACTACAGACAAATTTAATGGATGTCCTCGACTACAATGGAAAATATTGGGACTATAGACAAATATAGTGGATGTCCTTGACTACAATGTAAAATACTGGGACTACACACACACACACACACACACACACACACACAGACACACACACACACAGACACACACACACACACACACACACGCATGCACACACACACACACATTTAGTGGATGTCCTTGACTACAATGGAAAATATTGGGACTACAGAAAAATTTAGTAGATGTCCTTGACTATAATGGAACATATTTGTACCACATACACCTTTTGTGGGTGGCAGACTCCATTTTTAATATGATCTCTTTTATTTAAGCTTGGTGGTAAATTATCAATTTACCAATATTGGAACACACTAGAGCGGCAAATACAGGGAATAAACATAAAACAAATGATTCATTTAAAATGTTGGAGAAATTCAATCTTGATCTAAAATCATGCCCTAGGCTGCAGTTTATCTCACATATTTCTAGTAGGAAATGAATGATGTATTAACTGAATATACAGAAAAAATATCGATCATGCTATATGTATACAACAATTAAGTTTTAAATATACGTTAATTCCACGTAGTGTTCATTGAGATGGCTTGAAGCTTTCATGCCAGATTTGTTCTTTCTCCTACGCAACGCGTGGCAATCACATGCCTATTGCCATTTTGTCATCCAACGGAGTTAGGCACCTTTTTTCCTGGATGAACAAAGCTCTGCACTTTTGAAAAGATAGGACTATTACAGTACTTAAAACATTGATGTTCTTAAGGCTTTGTTTATAGTATCACCCACCCACTTCTAAATAAAAACTACGCTGAAAACACTTTGCAAATGTAAACGTTTTTCTCCAGATTTAAATGATAATTTTAATTCATCTTGAAAGAATTAACAAAGTTACAAAATAGAGTTTGCGGAAAAGCACACGCTTGACCCTTAAATGCTGGGGAATATTTTATATATCTCCGTTTCAAGAATTCATTCAACAAAACGTTTATATGTTAGACTGAACCATTAACTAACCAATAAGTCAATACTAATTTTATCATAATTATACACAGAATGACACTGGACCAGATACGTCATGGTTTCAAAATTATTCATGAAACATTTCAGAACTATTAAACAGTCATTATTTGAGGTGGCATTCAAGTTTATATCTTCATTTACCTGTGAAGGTGCTTGAGTGTTTGTGTTCCATTTTGGGTTGGCGAAAGGTCCCTGTTTTCATGACGACATGTGCATGTTTTCATGTCAATATTTCTCATCAAAATTTACATATCCCAGGGAAACAGGTTTAAGTATAATAGAGAATCAGCACCAGCATCCGTGCCTCATTACTAATTACGGCGTTTAAGGAGCCAACACCAGAGACAATGCTGTCTTGAAATGAATTTTTCTTGTTATTAAAGAAGACATAACACGAATCTTTCGTGTCATTTGATTCCTACTGCAGTGGAAATCTGAATACAAACCCTTGGATCAGTCGGAAAGATTGTAATTGATAAATGTACTACAAGTAAATAACTGATTCACAAAAATAGTCCACTCGGAAAGATTTCACAGTATGCATTTATCTTGTAAGTGTAAAACGTTTCTTGAATTGCAACAATTATAAAACGGAATAGTCCGTACAATAGAACAATACATGTCTTTCCTTAGGAATTTGTTTTATGGTATTTAAATTCAGGTCCTAATAAATATCATAAAGGTAGAAATTTCATAAATATGTTCACAAAGAATATATAGTGTACATAGAAAATATTTCCTTTTCTTTCATAAATGCCGGATATATTTCATTGTGATGTAAAGGTACAAAAAAGAAAAGAAAAGAGACACAAATAAAGAAAAATGATATTGAGACGAGTGGCCAAGCCACGGGTTAAAATATATCGTATTTTGATACCACAAGATGAAATATATCAGGTATTTAATTAGAACAATATAACTTTCTTTTTCTTACATACTAGACTTGCTCTAGAATCGAAGTTTGGAAGATTACACCCTTTGACGCACAACACCGCACCCCTCTTTTCGTAAATTCACCTAACTCTGATAGGCTGATTATATCAGTGACTGTAGAGTGCAGCAGGATTGGGTTGTCCTAATCTGTCGCAGTACATCATATATTTTTGACATTTTGTAAACTATTTGACCCTGTCTGAAAACAAAGCACGTCCTATTCAGCAGCGCACCAGAGCGTGTTTAAAGTTGTTGTTAAGGAATTACGGGGAAATTACTTCAGAGAAACGCGTACGGCGTAGAGTCAAATTTCTTCAGCAAAAATTGATTTCTGTTTCTGAAATGTAATGTAGTTTCAATTTATTTGTTCTAGTTCGCAAAATGCTGATTTCTGTTGTTGTCGGTATAACTTCTGAGGGCACATACGTTCAAGCGACGAATGATATTATGGGAAATTTTATATTTCACGTGCGAAATTATAAGGATAAATTTTTTACATATATATATATATATATATATATATATATATATATATATATATATATATATATATATATATATATATATATATATATATATATATATATACATATATACATATATTTACTTGCCAATAAATTTCTATATTTCATACTTAGCTATATAATAAAACTATTCTACACCGTTCTTTCGATCAATATATTTAATAATAAGGATATATGGAAATACTTTGTGTGTAACCATATTATTTTCTTTAATCCTAGTGAACGAGTTCCATTAGCATTTTAATTTATCAATCCTAATGAATGATTTCCATTAGTATTATAATGTATTAATCATAGAGAATGATTTCCATTAATAAAATAATCCATGTATCGTAGTGAATGATTTCCATTATTATTACACTGTATTAATTATAGTGAATGATTTCAGTTAGTATTTCACTGTATTAATTATAGTGAATGATTTCAATTAGTATTTCATTATATTACTTATAGTGAATGATTTCCATTAATAAAATAATATTATTATATTGTATTAATTATAGTTAATAATTTCCATTAGTATTATACTGTATTAATTATAATGAATGATTTCCATTTGTATTACAATGGATTAATCCTACTGAATAATTTTCATTAGTAAATAATGTATTAATTATAGTGAATGATTTTCATTCCATTAGTAAAATAATCAAAGTATCATAGTGAATGATTGTCATTAGTATTACAGTGTATTGCTCATAGTGAAGGATTCCCATTAGTTTTATAATGTATTTTAGATGTTACGAAAGTTACCGTGCCAAAATGTAACAAAGCCATGTATTATGTTTTAAAGTTAGTACACTTTGGAGGATTTTGTAAATGTATACATCTGACGTCTTTTTCGGGTTATTAATGGTGACAAATATATAGGCAAAAATCGAATGATTTTATATTTATCGGGATATTTGTCATCTCAAGGCATCCAAATTGGAACAAACAAGTTGTATTATTTACAAAAGGGTGATGCTCTGTCTTTGTTGTTAGTACTGAATAATTTGCCATCACTTTATGTAATCTTCGAAAGTACTTTTACAGGCTTATAATTTTGTATGCTACTCTATCCCTCAATTTCCTCCGCCGTTCCAAGAAATGTTTATGACTGCAGGAGTCTGCGTGTCAGAGTTTGGAACTCTTTTGGCTAGATAATATAAGAAGGAAGGAGAATGCTTTAAATCGATTTGCCATCGTTGATCATAAAACAATTATTTAAAAATTTGGTTAGCTAAGATTGGCTAATTTACAAATTATGACATGTATCGTTATTATCAAAAGAAATTATGACATGTATCGTCGTTATCAAAAAAAAAATATTCACTACTTCTGATAATGTGCTTTTTGCCTTCTTTTGTCTGATCAGATGAGGCGCGGTAGCTCAGTGTTTTGCGTGCCAGACCCGAGGCCAAAGGAGCGCAGATTCGACACCCATTATCGATCAGTCTGAGTCGGCTACCGTGGTGTGCCCTTTGGCAATGCATTTTAATCCAATTGTTTCTGCACTAAATGACCTACTGGTTTTGGTGTGTCTTAAAACATTAAATCAACGTGATTTAATCAAAGAAAACGACACACTAAACATGCCCCTATTGCTTTGTTTGTATACAACGTATTTGATACAGGAGTCTGCAAAAGCTCATAATGGGAGGAAATTATTAATCTGTTAGCGAGTTAGTTTTGGAAGTTCAGATGGGAAAATTTGTATGATTGTTTTGACAAAATATGACAGGTTCTTATGTTCCTGATTGAGTCTGAGAGCTCAGGCTGATTTTATATATCATGTTTAGTTTAAACATATTTTATTGTCATGATATGATACATAACATATTTTATTGTTATGATATGATACATGACATATTGTATTGTCATGATATGAAACATAACATATGTTATTGTCATGTTATGATACATAACATATTCTATTGTCATGATATGATACATAATATATTTTATTGTCATGATATGATACATGACATATTTTATTGTCATGATATGATACATGATATTTTATTGTCATGATATGATACATAACACATTTTATTGTCATGATATGATACATAACATATTTTATTGTCATGATATGATACATAACACATTTTATTGTCATGATATGATACATAACATAATGTATTGTCATGATATGATACATAACACATTTTATTGTCATGATATGATACATAGAATTTTTTTGTCATGATATGATACATAACATTTTATTGTCATGATATGATACGTAACACATTTTATTGTCATGATATGATGCATAACATTTTATTGTCAGTATGTCATACATAATACATTTTATTGTCATGATATGATACATAACACATTTTATTGTCATGATATGATACATAACACACTTTATTGTCATATGATACATAACACGTTTTATTGTCATGATATGATACAATGAGATCGGACACAAGTTCTAACATCTTTCTTAATCCCTGTATCTTCATGATACAGATATATTTCAGCACGATTGTGTAACGAAAATTAAAATAAAAAAATAATGGGGTGGGGGTGTTGTATACACAGACAGCATTCATGATTTGAATAAGTTATTGAAATCGTCCAGTATCAGTTATATATTTGCATACGTGTTGGGGATTTCTTTCTTTTTCATTTGCATAGCCCTTCCCCAAAGCAGTCAATCTGATCTAACAAATGATCACAGCGTGAGATTCAGTTTCTCATCAGTTCAGTTCGTTGCTGACAATATTTCCGACGGAACATGAAGAAATGTAAGCTGGCTTCTATGCCTCTGCATGAACAAAAATACATCATGTCCATCACACATTCAAGATTGAGTGAAGTATTTGTTTGCAGAAAAATAAAATCAAAGGGATACATAAGCCTGCATGCATAAGTTCTGATATACATGGACTTACTTAGACAACATCCAACAGGTAAGAGGGACATACCAAAATGAAACTTTCATAGTCTTAATTTGTTGGCATTTAATAAATATATTCAGAGAGTAAATAATATACCTTTTTATGGGTGTTATTCGAAAAAAATAAATATATCATCATTGAAAAGATAGCGATGCGAACTTCAGATATCTTCATAAATTGGAGGTTCGGGATTGGGGGTATTGGAATAAACAATAAAAAAATATTATTAAAGAAATGAGAAAAATTATTTATTATGGCATGCTAACAAAAAGCTTTTATTTCACAGATCATATGAATTAGAAATTGCATATGAAAAAGAAATATTACATTTTTTGAAAGTCATTTATAATTATCTCTCGATCGATATACAGGGAAACGCCTCTAAGATTTGGTAGCAACTAGAACGATCACCATACGCAGAGGGTCAGAGCATGGAAGGGGTTAGGATAGACAGTACGCTTTATAAGATGCAGTTAAAATTTATTATTAAATCTGCCATCTAAGTAGAATCAAGATTTACTTATAAAAAGTAGACGAGACGGACACCAATTCGAGGTCGTGCCATGCTCGTCTTTTGATTCATCAATCAAATTAGAGCTGACATATTTGTGAAAGTGTAAAACTTCATTCGGAACATATCACCTGTTTCCGTTAGGCGAAATGCAACGTTTTATCTGATAGCTCACAAAAGGAAGTGTACCGGAATTCAAAAGGTCACCAGAAGATGAAATTTTATCTTTATCTGTCAGATCCAAATAACATCGGAGATCTAGAATTTAATTACATTGATTCAGTTTATATTGTATGCATGACTAATTTATTAATAGTTTCAAAAAAGAGCAGAGTAAATTTGAGTGAAAATGGAAAATTTAGTTCACTTTCCAAACTTAATTATGATTATTTCGATGATATCGATGAAATAACAAATTAAATGGATAATGGTGTGTCCGTTCATATTTCGCCATATTCTGTTTATATTTACTCACTGTCGACGTAAAATATTATTGTAATGTTAGTGATCGCTTGGTGACGAGTTAGAAATTATAAATCAATGAATGAAATCGGTGAATTTTGAACTATGCTGCTTTTCGTTTTTAATATCGGTAATGGGGTAGAAGTTCCCGGGTGGGTGGGTTATAGACTGAAACTATAGCCATAGCGTCATCGACGATTAGGCGATTGATATTCACTATATAAAAGCAAGGTTTGGAACAATGAAACCGCCGTTAGGTATTTTGATTTTGTTCATAACATTTATAGCAAATGACGTGTGTGTGTGTGTGTGTGTGTGCTTTACAGAATCATTGTGGAGATCACTTTAAGTGTGATTATTAAAGTCAAGAAATTAATTGGCAGGATAATTTTACAAGATAAGGGAAGAGTGAACATCGTTGTCTATTTTCGTCATCTCGATAATTCATGGAATTCAATAACTAGTGAAGAGTGAACATTGTTGTGTATTTTCGTCATCTCGATACTTCATGGAATTCAATATCTAGTGACTCATCTAATAATTAATTAAAATAAATATTTTACATCATGGGAAAATATATTCTGATTCAGCTGTATTTAAGTGCTGCAATTTTGTTTATGAGGGAATATTCTGGAGTAAATTTAGCTTGAGAAGCCTTTAAATCGTCTTCCATTTTTTAATGATGACATCACCCACCCTCGTTTTCCAAATCATGTTTCTAAAATGGAAACTGGAAAGAATGATGGTAAAAACGCGCACAATTAGCTATTGGATCTGGAGATACACTAATAATTAGCCGCTTACGCCCTGCACAAATATGCTTTATTCATTTGGGCTGGTCTGGCTTTATGACTCATACAGCTGTTTTATTTTAATTATATCGAGAGAGAGAGACAGAGAGAGAGAGAGACAGAGAGAGAGAGAGAGAGAGAGAGAGTCTTTCCTGTGCATAAATCATTTATAAATATATTAATATACTACATTCGTGCATTTATTTTCCGCTGAAAAATATGTGATTGTTGCGGTGTTCTCAGCTGAGATTGGGTCTCGAAATAATATATTCACGTCATTTGGAACTCAACTGCATTCCTTTCTTTTTCAGTTCATATGAACTAAAGGAAATAACAGTTTACATATATTACAGTCAACGTTTTAGCACATTCTATGAAAAAGGAGAAAATAGTCAAACTAAACTCTCGAGCTATTTCGATGACTAGCAGTCAGAATCGCCCCGACCTCAACCACAATCCATCTTACCCAGACCCTTCCTTTCCTGACAATTATAGAGATTCGAGAAAGTTACAAGGATCATAACCCAGAACCCATCTTCCTTTTCAGATAGTTACAGGGATCATAACCAACAATCCATCTTTCCCAGCCCCTTCCGTTCTAAAACGTTACAGGGATCATAACCAACAATCCATATTTCCCAGCCCCTTCCGTTCTAAAACGTTACAGGGATCATAACCCAGAACCCATCTTCCTTTTCAGACAGTTACAGGGATCATAACCAACAATCCATCTTTCCCAGCCCCTTCCGTTCTAAAACGTTACAGGGATCATAACCCACAATCCTTCTTTCCCAGACCCTTCCTTTCCTGACAGTTATAGAGATTCGAGAAAATTACAGGGATCGTAACCTACAACCCATCTTCCCTTACAGACAGAGCGATCATAACCCACAATCCATATTCCCAGCCCATTCCTTTTCGGACAGTTACAGGCATCATAACCAATAATCCAATAAAAATAATAATGTAACGATTTGATGTATACCAAAAAGACAGAATGCAAAGACAAGTAATTAAATATCCACAAAAAAGCCATAATATAGAGCCAACATAGTTAACGTACCCAAAAAAGACGCCATACGAAGCTAAAACTAACGTATCCCCAAAAGACGCAATACAAAGTAAAGAAATTTAACGTATCCCAAAAAGCCAAATAATTTAAAATATCACCATAAGACACAATACAATGTTACATAATTTCATTTATACTCAAAAGACAGTTATTATGACTCCATTGTCTTAAAATAAATAATAAAAAATAAATAATAAAAAAGAGTGAGAAGCATTATCCTTTGTAAAATTCAACAAATAGTTTATTTCCCTAGAATGCGAAGTGAAAATATAGAAGAAAAAAAAAACATATGGTATTGCGAATTAAATCCCAAATAATCCTAGAATCTACAGACACAATCATGAAGTTCTGAATAAACTTTAGTGGAAATCCAAATTAAATCAAACGCTGAAAGTGTTGATGTGTCTGTGGTGGCCCGTGTTGCGGTGATATGCCAACAGTATTGTTGGATCACAATTATACGATTTGAGAATATATCCTTATTTGAAATTTCAGTATAAATTACGGTTTCTATTTCTAGGTATAATCAGAAAGTCTGTTACTAAAATAATAACACAGAATATGGAATATTACAAGAAGTCGAGGTATATTTTTAGGCCAATTCCAATAACCTAGACCCAGACCCAAATGAATATGTTTATTTCTATTAATAATAACCCTAATATTAAACAAATAAACGTAGAGAATATTTTAACTATACTTGTATTATCAGTGATACAGATCAAGTAGATAATAAACGTGATTTTGGACAAGGTCAAGTCCAACATACAGTGCTACATTACAATAGCATATAATGGAGTTTTTAACAAAATTAGGAAAAAACTAACAAACAAGCCATGCAAATTAAATATACATAACACAATACAAAGATAATAATTTCATGTATCCCAAAAAGACAAATTAGGAAGCCAAATTATTCGTAGTATCCCAAAAAGAAACAATACAAATCCAGAAAGGGTAATATAATTAAAGTACAAACGGCTCTTTTTAAACGTTCTAAGACCCTCTCAGCTAATGACCTCGGAGGCAAGACCCTCTCGGCTGATGATCACGTCGGCAAGACCTCTCTAATGATGATCATGGAGGCATCTCTGGGTATCAACCTCTCAGCTGATGATCATGGAGGCATCTCAGGATATCAACCTCTCGGCTGATGATCATGGAGGCATCTCAGGGTATCAACCTCTCAGCTGTTGATCATGGAGGCATCTTAGGGCAAGACCCTCTAGTCTGATGCACATTGAAACATCTCAGTGCAAGACCTTCTTGGCTGATGGACACTGAAACATCTCAGTGCAAGACCTTCTTGGCTGATGGACACTGAAACATCTCAGTGCAAGACCTTCTTGGCTGATGATCATGCAGGCATCTCAGAGCAAGACTGTCTCAGCTTATGATCATGGGGGCATCTCAGGATATCAGCCTTTCGGCTGATGATCATGGAGGCATGTTAGGGCAAGACCCTCTAGGCTGAAGGTCATTGAAATATCTCAGTACAAGACTTTCTCGGCTGATGATCAAGCATGCATCTCAGAGCAAGACTGTCTCGGCTGATGATCAGAGGCATCTCATATACGTATGTATATATTTTTGTTACTTTTGATGCATAATTGTGTCTATATTATGTGTAGTTTTTATTAATGACTAAAAAATTGTAATGGTCATCTATAGTCAAGATAGTTAAATAGATAATTAATTTTTAGACGAGTATACGTTTCTATTTTAAGACATTGATAATGTAGATTGCATAGGATCTATAAATAGTTGTTGACGTATGTGTTTACGACCATTAATAATAATATTAATAGAAAGACATGTTTACGAGGATAGGATTGTTTCCCATTAGACAAGTCAGTCAGCTAGGTTCTTGGAAGAATTAGGTTATTTCCCATTGGATGTGTTAGGTCACATGAATATAATTTTGAACTATCAGATTGAGTAGTAAGATCTATCACATGGGGTATATTGAGACTGACACTCGTAATAGACTCCTGAAGGTTTAAAAAAGGACAGAACTGCACAGTCAGAATCATTCCTATTTTGGATTCATTCCTACTTCGGAATCTTATTTCATATCTTGAAAGTAGTCTGCCGATATTTTTCATGTTGTATTTAGATACTTTGAGAGGGGACATTTGTTAGGAATATTGATTGGAATTATAAAGTGCATATTGGACTAGAACATTATTCAAGGACTATTGTGAATTATACAACGGAATTCTGGACAGTGCCATTGTGATATGTATATTCGAGGATCAAAAATTCATTCTGAATATTCGATTCGTTTGGACTTGAATAGAACTTTGAGTATTATTTTGCATTCAGTTTATAATACTCTAAGTCCCTCTTTCATTTTCATTTTATAACTTTGATAATCTGATAATGGATGACTTGAAAATTCGTAGCATTCTGGCGTGTATTTGTCACGTAAAAAGTTAACAAAGAAAGTAATTATAAAAAATAAAATTGTTCCTTCTTTCAATCAAAGACATCACACATTAAGCTGCCACCAGTACATACATGTACAATATATGCCCCTTCCAAACTATAGCGACTGAAGATCGCTAATTTATTGCGAGAAAGGTTCATATACGAAATTCAACAAGGACGACATTACGTCGATGCACGGGCAAAGTGTTTACGTTACGAAATTTGCCGCATGATCTTTATCTAAGCATGCATGGCAGTTTCATCAAATTCGCATGCCAACTCGTGTGTCCAGTGAAGAACAATGAGAAATTCTTGCGAAATTTTTGGAGCCTTGGACATCGATCGAGATGATAAGTTTAAGCGTAAACCACACCCCCATGGCTATCTTGTTGATACAGATATTTCGTGTGGCGCCTTGAGATCTTCGCCCAACGGGCTCTGGTAAATACCCGAATTTACCTTGCAACGCCAGAATGTGGCTTTCCCAAAATTTGGAAAAGCGCTTTAATTCGCTGATGAAATGAGATGACATAGTACATCAGTGTGATGACATCATGTTTCGTGTAAACATTGACAGTTTTATTGTCTGATTGAAACACGCCAGCTGCATCGGCGTCTGTTCATAAAGTATTATTTTATATCCTTTTAAGCTTACAGGAGAATTTTAGCTTGAATTATTGCAGAAAGTATGTCTAGATAAATTTTGAGATAGCAAGAAATATCTTTGTAGCTTTGCTTCTACAAATGTTGACCAAAGCTAATTATATCGGTAACAGCAAAGACTGAAGCATTTATTTGTTATTTTGTAGATCAACTTATCAATGAGGTCTCACCGAACCACGCGAGAGTATGGGTGAACGAAAGAAATGACTAACCCATTAACGGTCTAAGAAGATTGACCAATTTATTGTCCCTGAAATCCTGGATGTTTGTATCAAATGTCACGTGGTAGATAAAAAGCATCTTGTTGGTATCACGGTACCAATTGTTTTTCCATATACCTCAATGCTAATGTTTTGTGAAATAAATATACTTGCTAACCTACCTCAGCATGTATGTCACGCAATGTCATAGAAAACAAAGCTAGATTGTCAATTTGACAAGGACAAAACCAGGTACTCTACTGCATTTAAGAGAGATAACTCTGCTGTAACTAGACAGGGGTAAGAGTTATCTAGTCACAACAGACAGATCCGGCCATGTGTACCACATTTTTAAAAAAAATTCATAAAAAATACGAAATATGATCTAGATATGAATTAACATAATTTCACATGTTGCCAAGAGGTACAACTATTTTTTTAAGCCTAACAGAAAGTACAACTCTTGCATAATGCGCCAATCACAGCTAGTGTTGTTTTTTAATTCTGAATGCAATGTTCCCTACACCTTAGGCTCCGTCCACCTGGGTTTGTACAATTGGTACCGTTATAACTGTTACTCTGCTGATAATAACCCGAAAGCAAGTCGAATTCTGCTTTTGAGATCAAATATTCCGTGGAGTAAAACCTCCAACCTCAAATATGGAGTTCCTACTCCATTTTCAGATACATTTGAGATCTCGGGACCAGATTACTTCGAATAACTCTAAAAAATGTCTAAACTGTTAGCCTTACACTTAAAAATAGATTTGGGTGACGTTAACGCATGCTAAATATCCAAACTTGGGTGAAGTTCCCCATAGGAAATCGTACCCTTCAACGCAGTATGCAAGTTTAATGCTCTGAATGGACCAACTAAACATTCTACCGCACTTACAATATCTACTAATTAGTCCTAAAAAACTGCATGGACCCATCTGGGTCTGTACAGTTTGCAGTTGGATCTGACTTATATACGGGTATATACGGCATTAAAACTGGTACCAAATGATCTATATGACAAAGTTCGTTTTTTCTGCATTGATTGATACAGAACTGGATGGGGTGGTGGTCCAAAGTTTCCGGACCCTCCTGGCTAAAAAAAACGTATACACACAAACGTACTAGTCACTTGTTGCTTGAAATTTGGCTCTCTTTATTATTATTGGGTATGTTTCTTGGGTCTTATCCACACTTGGAGTAAAGATTCGTAGACTTTTGCTTTGGTGCCCTTTCGAGGAAAGTCAGGGCCATTTTGAAATTTAGGAAAAAAACCAATCCCTAACACGTGACCTAATCCGGCCCTTTGATGTTCTTTCAGAATCTGTCAAATAATGCCCATTGAAATGTACAAAAGTGAGGCGACATTTTTTTCTTTATTTAATGAGATCTGTTATTAGTCTTAAATTGTTCGGGCGCAAACTATATTTCCTTACAAATATTAATAGAAAAATATATATTCAAATGTTAAAAAAATACGTGTAAATTATGGCAAAAATTTAAACTTATAATGTTACCAAGTTTAAAATCATTTTATCTCCAAATCCGAAAGTTCTAATTATTTGACGTGGGAATGACTTAATTGCAAAACTTGATCAAATTTCTACCGATGAAAGCACTTGAGCGAAACGTAGACGTTATTCCATTTCTCAAAAGTATCGCGGAATATAATTCACTGCAAACCATTAATAAAACCAAAAGCTTTAATATCCGCACATGTATTTCCTGTGCACATAATTCCTAGTCAACGGGACGCTTGCAAATTATATTATTTACACTTGCCCTCAAGCTGCTAGCAACTGCTTGGTCGTGATTAATGCAAGTCTAACATATTTCAATCAATCGTTATCCATTCTGCTTCGATAAAAAAAAAAATAGCTTTATCTCAGAGTCCATATGAAGGTCACCAGGTAAATCGGTCATAGACGATCGTTCATTGTTGTTTTTGTGGGGTTTAACGCCATTTTTCAGCACACGATAGGCGATACATGGCGGCCAGTAGTAATGGAGGAGGAAGAACCTCTCTCTCTCTCTCTATCTATCTATCTATCTATATATATATATATATATATATATATATATATATATATATATATATATATATATATATATATATATATATATATATATATATAGTACGACTTATGCTAAAATGTATGTACCTATGTATTGCATATTGGTTATATGTTTCCTAGTATAGTCACACATAGTCATTCATGTTAGTCATATGTTTCCTAGTATAGTCACACATAGTCATTCATGTTAAATATGTATGAATGAGTGCGACGATGCCTGCTTATGTACATGGTATTGCATTTTTATTTTGTGTATTTTTTTTATAATTTATTTTAACATAGGCGATTACAAAAACTGAGTTCCACGTGGCAGATGGTCAGCCCTGGCCTAATGTGTTATCATCGTTAAAGATACTTTATTATTATTATTATTATTACAAACCTGATTACTTTACAGAATTTCAATGATGTTTTGGCTGTAGGCATTTACAAAAGCAAATACAATAAGAACAAAGGAATCTATTTGATAACGTAAGTGTGTCAGCAATGAAAAGTTGTGCCATCTATAGGGTTGTCGACTTATGGCCAGTTAAAATTCTCTCCCGGATATAGTGTTTTGTTGAACTAGCGATTACTTAAAACTAGTAAACGTTTTGTTCAAAGGTAGTATTACAAACTTGTGTTAAGTCTAATTAAACAAAACAACAACAACAACAAAAAAACAACAAAAAACCCCCAAATGAATAGCACATTTTGTTTTTAAATTTCTGCTATTTTTTCTTTACAAAAGAGAATGGAAAAGTGGAGACAGTGCGTTTGAGAGAGCGATATTAATAGCATGAAAATGCGAATTTGAAAACTTGAAAATTTCTTTCTACCTACGCATGGGAAACTGCCCGTTTTGATTCTTCTTGATTTAAGCCGGTGGTGTTTTTAGAGTTCTTTGGATTTTATTTTTTTCTAAGCTCCATTTTGAGTTTTGTGTGATTCCAGCCAGAGTTCAATCATTGAAGATGTGGTCGGGGAAAGAGAAATGTTATGGCGGGGCATCTCTTAAATGTTGTCGTGTAGTTTGCAATGTGGAGGTTCATTATAATATCTAACATGACACCGAGGAGACTATATTCGCAGTTGGAGATTTGTTTATTAAGATTTATTTCAGATATCATGATTAATGTATGAGTTATCAAATAAGGCGGAACTTTATATCTACTCCGCTATTGAACACAATGTGGTCGTGAAAAAATAAATCAGAAATTGGGTGAATCGAAGTTAATTTCTGAATGAAATAAATGTATGATAAACATCAACAGCTGGGTTTCCAGGTTACCAACTGATTTACCGACCGAGTGACTGACTGAATTAATTAATTTGTGTTTCTTACAACCCGCTGAATGAAATGACGTAATAACCATTTAATTGTTGACTTCGGTTTTCCTTATGCTGAATCATGCATGAGATAAACTCGAATGCGTCAATTTACAATTATCAGTGCAATGGGTAGGAAGAAAAAAAATAGTTGTGCAAATAAATGTTCCTTGATAAGGATGGGAAAGAGTTCGATTTGACAAGACCGCAACCTAAAGAAATGCTTTTGCACGCATGACAAAGAATATTGCGGTACATTCATCATATTTGTGTACACTTACAAAAACATCATCCCGCAATAACTGAAAAGTCTCAATTTTGTTTTGTTTTCTCATCATCTGGAATTTCTGGCTAGAATTTGTCGATGGATTAACATTCCATTTTGCTTCCTGAAACCAGCGGGAGCTGACGAAATAATGTATTGATATTGTTGAAATATGTCAAGCACAAAGTTGAGGACAATGACAGAAATACAATACTAGATACCATACACGTAAGTCATCATTATCACTGACCAAGTTAATTGTGTTGTTAGAGTATATTAAAACCTATATCTGATAATAATAAGGTTAGATATCATTCGAAGCTTGCCTACTATTTAGATGTAAATATAACATTTAATTTTCCTTCATTATTCTTTGTTTTGGAGCTTTACTACTTTTGCAGACTCGATAAACCAAAGAGACAGTGGAACAAAGTTGCACAAGAAGTAATGGAAAGAAAGTAACAGCAAAAAAATTCCCAAGATAAAATGTCACCGAAAATGTTATAGGAGAAAGAAACAATTATTAAGTATATAATTATAATAATATTTATTTAATATAAGTTAAAATAATTTTTTTTTCATAATTTAGTGGAATAGCGATTGGAGTTATTTTGCAAACTATAGGAAACAAATGCAAAAATTTCCTTACGATTAATAAACATAAAAAATTAAATTATAAAAGATAATGAAGATAAATAAAACAATTTTGTGTTCATAAGGCTATTGCCACCAAGAATAAGGAATTAAAACCAAACAACTAAATTTCAAATAAAGCAATCAGAGCTTTAATAAAGCAAACAAGCCATTACAATAAAAAGAGGAGTAAACTTTATGACTGATACAGAATGATCATTTTCAACTAAAAACGATGAATAGAAACGAACAAAAAAAATTGTATGACATAAATAGAGGAATAATGCGTATCAAAAACACCCAGAAGAAACTCATGACGACGACGATTGAGGTCATATGAACACAATTAACATCAAGTGAACCAAACAACACCCATTGGAGCCAAACAAATACAAAATTAAATGAATATGATGGAATGAAAAAATGAAACAACCACACACACAAGAAACCAAATGACACAATACAAATCCATCAATATAAATGAGATTTACAAATGACAGAAATTAAAATCAAGCTGGTTAATCTATAAAATGAAAGAAACTTATAATAAATAGCTGAAAGAAACACAAACATGTACACTAGTCACGCACAGGCATTACTGTCAAATGAACCAAGCACATTAGTCAAGTAATCAAATTATCAAAATAACAGATGTCGCCATTTCATTGTAAGGTGAATTACTTTCAAAGAGCCAAAAGTGCCAAACAGGTGAGACAAATTTATGTAACTATTGCTGTAATGCTGTTAAAATCATCTCTACCTAAGGTTCGTGAAATATTTCTTTGCTTGAGGAAATTCACGCCAAAAATTATATATATATGGACTTTGTAGACTGAAATAAAGAATTCTTATCTTAGCTTCTTATCTTATCTTATCTTATCGTATCTTATATATATATATATATATATATATATATATATATATATATATATATATATATATATATATATATATATATATATATATATATATATATGGTTTTAAACTAAGTAATTGATTTCAGCGAAATCCAACAAATGTTGTATATTTCAACGAATAATTTATTTTCATAAAAAAAACTAAAGTAAAAATTTAAAAACGAACCTACAGTTTTACGAATTAAATCCCAAATAGTCCAAAAACGTCCTATTACCAGTCCTAATGAATAAAGTTCTGATTCAGTTCCAGTGGTGTTAAAAATACGATCCAGGGCTGATGGCGATAATGTGCCTGTAGTCTTCAGTGAACCAGTGGCCTGACGTATGATGATATACTAACAGCTCATCCAATTAATCACAGTAATATAATCCAAGATGTCCATGTCTGAATTCACTATAATTCCATGTTAATATTTCTGTCCAGTGAATAATACTTTGAATAATTTCACCCAAATCAAATTCTGTGCACAACAATATAAATGATTCTGCTGCAAGATGTTAAAGCAGGAATGAATACTTTCTCAAGTAAACAAGATAATATCTAAAATAATTAAGACACAAAGGAAGAGCTTGTAGGAGAAATGTTCATTTCTTTAAAAATCTAAGTTGTAAGCAGGACAAGATTTGTTCTAAAATTATAATAAAGAATATTTTAACCATCAGGTACCACGGGGTTTTCCATGAGGAATACCAATGTCCAAGACTCAGACTCAAATAAATATGTTAACCTCTATTGATAATGGTACTAATATTTAACCCACACCCATAAGGAAATATTAACTACGTATTATTTGTTTACCAAAATGAAATTTACTGGTTAGGTACAATATGAACTTGAAATACAATTATAATAACGTCTAATAGTTTTTGTTTATGCGGATTCATGACTTGCGATGATGTGCCAAAAACCGACTGAATTAATGTTTTTGGTTTTATAGGTTAAGTGGCATTTTTCAGCAAATGATAGGCTATACATCGCGGCCATTACACAAGGCGGAGTAAGAACCCCAGACAAACAAACTGGGAAGAACCACTGACCCACGGGAAGCTATTGGCAAGTTTTTTTTACATACCCATTTTGGCCAACCCCGAAACTAGAACACACTCCGACATAGGTGAGATGTCAATGATCTGTATAGATGAGCACTTTAGACAACACGTTCAAACTTGCGACTTACTGTATTCATGGTAACTTTTATTCTGTTACTTTTTCCTGTGACTTTTTTCTTTCTCCATATTGACACCCGTGACAAACTGCAAAGTATACAAGCTTTAGATTCTTTATGGCCAGTTAAAAAATTTCCAAATCAGAATATCATATTCTACCAAGGTAGATTCAAACTCCGTTTAAATAAATATCAAATGGTATATTGTCGGCAGCAATATTACGAAGATAGAACTTGTCCACTTTTTAAAAACTCTTTTGTATTGTTACAACTCGAAATCTGATGCTAGATTTGTTCTATTCAAATATATTCTTGTCA
The DNA here is from genome assembly GCA_028554795.2 of Sinohyriopsis cumingii. NCBI lineage: Eukaryota > Metazoa > Mollusca > Bivalvia > Unionida > Unionidae > Sinohyriopsis > Sinohyriopsis cumingii. The sequence continues at coordinate 16,233,907 of CM068825.1, read as the reverse complement.
ATAATTTATGGTTACTTTCTTTGTGGAATTTCTTTTATACAGAAATCAGCAAAAACGTCCTTGTAGAACTTTACAGTTAAGATAGTTACACTGATCAGTAATGTTTAATTTTTGATAATTGATAAGACAGTATGAAAAATAAAAGATCAATCATGCCTGACGTATAAACAGACAAGGCCGTATGACGAATAAAACAATTCATCACGCCAGACATACAAACAGACATTGCCGTATAACAAATAAGACATAAACACCAAGCCAGACATACACACAGACAGAAGAAGTACAGTCATATTCATCAGTCATTCTATTTATGTCAAAAATATCTGCACCAGGCGTAGATAACAACACTTAAAGTACAATTTCAAGGAATTGTTTTAGGTTTTCAATATTATAATTTATGATTTCATGCGGAAATGATTACGTGGCCCTATTAGTTATGAGCGGATAGATGCATGAACATTGTTAGTTTCCTCCCCCCCCCCCCATGAGTAAGTTCTCCACCTCGAGTAAATGAATCAAATATGCGGAAGGAAATTTAATTAAATTTTAATTGTTTTTGTATATTTATCATGTGTATCACTACGATACAAAAGACGGGTTGTACTGTATGACATCGCATGCTCTCAGTCAATATAGGAAAAGACCGATGACAAATATTTGGATTATATTATATCTTAAGACTCATTTCCCATCTTCGGATCATGCGATTATTTGACATCACTCTATATGTATCTTTCTGATGAATCTCGAGGTCCAACATTTGTATATACAATTGTTTTTCTTTTATAACTTGATACAAAGAATCTTAAACAGAAACAAATAAATAAACAAAATGGACAGAAAGGGTGATCGGTGAATACAAATACTTCGTCGTCGAGGCGCTTATATCAAAATGATGATACATATTCTGATATTGACAATTGATCATGTAAAAGTGAGATGGCATTACAATTTAGAAAGCACATTTATATTCAAAAGTTTATGCTTAACTATAATAGAATAAATTAACAAGGCTTATTTTCCTTAATGCTGTATCTTGAGGTTTGAACTTTGAACTTTGAACTTTGTGGCAAACAAGTAAAAGAGTATAATAAATCGAAATAGCATACTCTTCATACAGAGTGAGAAGAAAAAAAATGTTTTTCATTCCTTTAGACTATTACATTATTCCTATGTATGTATGTATGTATGTATGTATGTATGTATGTATGTATGTATGTATGTACGTACGTACGTACGTACGTACGTACGTACGTATGTATGTATGTATGTATGTATGTATGTATGTATGTATGTATGTATGTATGTATGTATGTATGTATGTATGTGTATGTGTGGGTATGTATGTGTGTGTGTGTGTGTGTGTGTGTAATTTGTTTTTTAACGTATCTTTAACAATTTGTGGATGACTGTGAAATGTCGCATTATGAATTGCAGTGAACTTTAAAGCTGAATGCATTGAGCATTAAAATTGTATCGCATTTAGGCCAGAAAAGTCTTTGTGAAGGGTCACTTCGACCTTTCTTCGTTCATCTCACCCCATTGTCAGTGTAAACTTCAAAGGGGCAGTATTCCAACTCAGTGAAATTGACCGGGGTATCTTAACACGGTCCTTAGAAAGTAAGCATTAGAGCTACCAACCCTATCCGCTTGGTAGGAACCTATGTCAACTTATCATTTTTTCAAAGGGAAATTGTTACGCACCGTCGTTCGCAGATTCTGAGCTTTCTAAACCTGATGAAAGGAATTATTTCTTTGGGAAAAATTAGGGACTGCTGCCTACGATTGGGCAGAATAAATTAAGATGTACACTTTAGAAGCAATCAGACTTTAAAGTAACGACCTTAGTCGAAATTGTTTAGACTGAAATTTCCTGAAAGAGGAAGAAAGTCTATACTCCGGGAGAGGCCTAAAAAGAATAGTGCCTTCTTCGTTAAACCAGAAAGGGACCAGGTCGCCGTCTTGTAAAAAGAAAGACAGGTTTTAGTGCTAGGACGCACAAGTTCTGAAAGAGAACAGCGATAAGGTACGTAATTTTAGTTTCACGTAATATTCTACTATTTGATTGTTTGTTTTATGCAAATGTGTTTGCTATGACTAGGTTTCCATATTATGTATCGTTTATTCAATTTCATGGAAATGTGTTGATGCTAGAGTTGTTATGCACTTTATTTTATTCAGTTTCATGGAAATGTGTTGATGCTAGGTGGAGGAGATACTCCACGACTACTCAAGTGTCTTGACAGAAAGACCAGGCATGACGGATTTTGAAGAGTTCAGTTTGAAGCTGTTGAATGAAACGTGTGTGAAACTGAAACCCTATCCACTACCTCATGCTAAGTTAGAAACTGTACGGGACGAAATTAGAACTATGCTTGACTTAGGGGTAATTGAACCAGCCGAATATGTATATAGTTCACCGATTGTTTTGGTCCAGAAGAAGGATGGTGATCACCGCTTTTGTGTCGACTATCGGAAATTAAACAGGATCACAGAATTTGAGGTCGAAATGTTACCGGATCCTGAGTCCATATTTGCCGCAGTAACCAACGCCAAATATTCCTCTAAAATAGACTTGTCCAAGGAATATTGGCTAATTCCAGTTCGTAAGGAAGACCATCCAAAACTTGCCTTTGCAACACGAGATGGGACATACCAATGGGTAGTCATGCCGTTCGGGGTCCAGAATGCACCCAGTATTCTCACCCGAATGATGAGGAAACTGCTATAACCTTTAAGGGGGACCGGAATTTCAAATTTCATGGACGATTTGTTATTGGCGACACCTACTTGGGAAGAACACGTGGTCTTACTTAGAAAAGTTCTGGAACGACTTAGACGGGCTCACTGCCCAACCATCTAAATGTCACATAGGATTTTGGAGACTGACTTATCTAGGACATATACATTAACGCCCGAGAGTACTAAAGTCGACCAACTTCGGAACGCCGCACGTTCGACTACGAAGACAGAAGTGCGATATTTTTTTTAGGACTTGCACGTTATTATCGTAAGTATGTCGCAAACTTCAGCGCTATTGTTAGTCCGTTGACTGACTAGACAAGGAAGAAGGCTCCGACGAAGGTTATTTGGAAAGACGCTTGTGAGAGGACGTTTCAGACGTTCAAGGATAGGTTGACGTCAGACGCCGTAGTGAGACTACCGGACGTGACAAAGGACACTGTCCTACGTATCGACGCTTCTGACAGGGGTTTGGGTGCAGCTTTACTGCAGGAACATGATGAGAACTTAATTCCGGTTGCATATGGTAGCAGGAAGTTGTCGCCAGAAGAGCGTAAGTAGTTTATGGGGTTACCCTAGCGTCAAGGGGACTTACCATGCAAAACCAGTCGATGCACTCTGGCGTCAAGGGGAATTTAACATGGGGAATTTTAACATGGATGGAACTGTAGAGCGTCAAGGGGAATTGAACATGGACATTGAACAGGACCGGTACTTTAACGTCAATGGGACTTTAACGTTAAAATATGGGGTTTGCACTTTGTCGTCAATGGAAATTGAACATGGGAATGCCACCTGGGGACCAATGGGAAGTAAACATTGGTGACGTCATAGGTTTATAGGGTCAACACCTTTTATAGAGTGAAATGTATTTGTAGGGACAGAGTTGATAGGGACAAACATAGATATATAGAAACAAACAAATACACATCCAAACACACAAAAAGGAGGACAGAAATATTCTAAAGAAAGACTCACAGATAGAATAGAGACTCTAAAAAGAAAAGTCTGTTGTATGGGTTCAAAACATTTATTCAAGTATACACATGGGCTCTCTGGCCTGTGCTTTGGTCTAAGCACTATCCATTTAATACATAAACATTTGGACATAAAACAAACCTATTTACGAGTTGTTTAGTTATTGACTCTAGTAAACTAATGTTTAAAATTAACGTTTACTCCTTTCTAAAATCATTTCATATGCAACAAATTTACATTAAATGTTCGTTTATAAGAAAAGGCTAAACCAAAACAAGTGACAAACAAACAAATAAGAGAAAATTCATGTTTGTCTCTCTATCCGTCACACACGTTGTTTAAAATCTGGTCAGCTACCACTTGTCTCCCAGGGTAGATGTTTCCCCTCACGTACTCCCTTTCAATCGTAAATCTGCTGTTACGTCCATTGTGCTAGGTACACTTATCGGTAAGCGGATCAAGAGCAGTCATCGTCTTCTTCCCATGGAGGTACAACATATGCCATATGAATAGTCACTTTTCCTTCGGTGATGTTAAATTTTTCTCTCATCGACTGCACGTCTTCAATAGCCCTCAAAAGTTTGGAAGAAGTTATTTCTGCAGGTGTGCTAAATCCGAGACATACAGGCGAGTTCAAACTGTCGTGATACATAGATAGGCTCAAACGACCTCGATCTTTGACTTGGCAATGACATTTGAGTTCCTGTAACAGTGAGTCAAGTAGATCCGTAATGAAACCTGATACTTCCTCGGCTGGAACGTCAGATACGAAGTCTTTAAATTTCACCGTGTAGGTGTAAGTTGTCGTTCTAAATTTTCTCGAGGTCGCTGTCTGAGTCATTTGGATGCTAAAATACTCCTTTAGGTCTATTGAATCCTTTTCCTTCTTGAACGCACTTTGCTGTGACGGTATGGTGGTGAAAGAGGTCAATGATGTTTGTTCCTTCTCTTTTTTCTTCTGCGTAGAGTTATTCATCTTTCTCGTCTCTTGTCCTCGCAATGAAGTGTCGTTCTTGGAAGTTGTCCCTTTTTATATGCTGACCAATATCGATGTGACCGTACGGCAACGTAAAGTGATTGGGAAGTCTCACTCGCTTCTGGTACACGATTTGATAGACTTTTTCCAAGGATCGACTGACGATTTGGTGAGTGGGTAAACGTACAATCTTGTTGGGTTGATAGGTGGTCACTTTAAAGTGTTGATCTTTTCGAGACTGCAAGGCTTCTTTCAATACCCCAAAGTTGACCACTCGACTGGTACGATAATTCAGAGTCAATCCTTTCACTTTACACTTCGTGTGCACTTCTCCTTGTTTGTCCCGGTATTCGTAGCCGTAATTTTTAGGACCGCCACTCGCGAAACTTAGAATCTTGTCGTCGGGGTGTTCGTCTGTCCAGGCTCCTAAACGGTCTCCTTCGATGTTAGGGTGTTGCTCACCCGGTCGATCGATGTAGATGCAACTGTCCGTGTCAAAGTACAGGACGCGATCCCCTAACAGTTCTAAAGCTTCGTACAATTTTAAGCGAGCATGGGCTGTCACGTAAGCCGCAATGATGACATTTCCAAAGGGGTCGTCTTGTACAAAGTCCAGATCTTCTTCGTAATTGACTAAGATCAAATCCTCGCGAACGACGTCCAAGTGTTTCATGAATTTGGTTTTCTCGTGAATCATCTGAAAGTAGTGGGAAGGTTCTGTCAAATATTCCGTCTTGGGTAAACACGGGCGTTGTGCCATTTTACCCCACAAGCAATTTAACATCACTTTGGCAAACGATCGCCTGCCTTCGTTTTTCTCGATGTGGTCTAAAGGGATGCCTTCTTGTGCCCAGTATTTCTCTTTGAATGTCTTTTGGTCTTCGGGAGTGTGACACCAGGAAGGATAGCCACTGGCTTCTTGCTTTAGTTTCAAAAAGGCATCCACGTAGTCTGCGAAAATGCCTTTCTGAGTGGGGTCACCCTTGTAGTATTGTTCTGTCTTGGGAAAGTGGCAAAGTTCGTACACTTCTAACAGTTGGTATCCCATGTCCATAGCTTTGAACAATTCTACGCTGACCCAGGTTCCCGTCAAGGCCCGTTCTTCCTGGGTGTGCTGACAAGGCTGATCTTGGTTGCACGTTTCGGCACAAGTACGGCACAAGGGAAACATCAGTTTGCCTTGACAATGGTGAGGTAAGACGGGGTGGTATAGGTTCGTGGGAGGCAAAGCTTTGCACTTGATCAAGCCTTCATATTGTCGAATGTTGACCAGGTCGATGTGTTCCGTCAGCAATCGCGGGTGCCCTGTAGGAAAGTGACAATATTTGCACACGTAAGGATACAGTGAACACACATCCAAGTATTTGATTTCTTCTCCTTTCTCTTCGTCTGCTTGGTACAGCAAACAGGGGGCATTGGTCCTTCCTCCGTACAAACTATCCCTCGGGTTCAGGGGGTCCATGAACTGGTAACTTTCCACGACACGTTTAAACTCGGGATCGATTTTCAAACGGTGATCGTATTTGTGTTCCCACATTTCCACCACTTGGTATCCTTGCTGTTCTAACTTCAAGCGTCGCTGACAAGTGTCCTGGTACAGGTCTTCCATGGTCCGTTGTAAAAACTGATTTTTAGTGTCACGATCAGGGTAGCAGACGGGACATCCGTGAAATAAGCAACCGTTAAACTCGTACACGATCTTGTGGTTTTTTAAGTCCCAGCCATCGACCGAATACGTTCCGATGGTCTTTTCGCCTCCTCCGTTGCGGGCATGCTGAATCCATTTGTCTTTCTTGTCGCACAAGTAACGTAACCAGCGTAGGGCTTTGACCGAGTATTGACGTTTGACATAGTTGCTCGTTTGAGGACTGGTGTCAGCCACGGTCTTTTGAGGCATGAATCGTTGGCGGTACACTAAGGAACACGCTTTGGCAATGGTGCAAGCTTCTTTCAAAGGATCGACCCCTCCGTGTTCCATGAACAGTTCTCGAAATTTTCCACAGCAACGTCGTAAAATGTCCACGTCGGAACGACAATACTTTAACATTTCTTCCTGAAAGTCGAAGGGGTCGGAGGCATGAGCCTGGTACCAAGCGTAGAAATCTTCTCGTTGTTCGGTACGCATGTTGTCGGGGTCGTAATAGTGAGCCTCAGGCAAATGGGGTAGAACGGCATGTTGATTGGCTTCCGTATTAAAAAAATGAGGAAAATAACCTTTAGCCATTTCTGTCATTTCAAACGTTTTAGGCATTCGACTCAAAGGCATGGCCAAGTAACTCATCGAATCTTTAAACTGCACTTGTCCCACTTGCATGAAAATGATTTTGGCTCCGTTCAAAGTGACTTTAGGATGTTTGGTACCATGTTCCGTATAGTACCTCAAAAGAAACTGTGGCATGGCGATGACAATCTCGGTAACGTTCGATGTCCTCTTTGCTCCATGTCTTGTCGATGGGGTCTAAGACCCATTTGGCAAAATCGTCTAGCGTCTTTGGTCCTCGAAATATTTTTTCACGCCCTCCAGGAATCTTGCTGCAGTGAGGGCAATAACTGAAGATAGGTTCTTGAATACACTTCTCGCACGCTCGATGAGCCACGCAGAAATTAGGAATGTGAATGCCAGTCTCTTGCATGCATTCGAAATCGAAAAAGATGAAATTGCCTTTATTCTTCTTCTTGTGACCGTCATCTTCCTCTTGTTGGGGTTGGTATTTTTGCATGTAACATTGATGTTCCAAGTCCACGATGTGGTGACAAATGTGACATTTTTTCTTTCCTGAACATACGTGTGCCTTGGCACTATTGGCACGTATGCCTTGTCCACACGCGGGGCACAATCTCAGCAGTTGACAAGCGCATTTCTTCTGTGAACCTTGTGTTTTCAAATGTTGTTGGTAACAGGTAAGACTGACAAACGTGCGCTGACAAGCTGGACAATGCACTCGTCCTTCGTCCAGACAGGGTTGAGAGGCCAAACATCCTGAGCATTTCGATCCACAATGTTTGTGTTGTTCTCGATTTTTATAGCCACAGTCACATTTCTCACAATAATAAACATATCCCAGGAATCCAGTGATACTGGTAATGGTATCGAAATGTTCATCGTGATGATAAAGGTGAATGTATTTTCCATCCTTAAAATCTTGGCCTCGAAACAACAGAGGCCCACGCACTTCTTGAGGGTGCACTTTCAAGGTGTAGCGTGGAGCTAGGACATCTTGCAAGTTTTGCATTTCAGGAATGCCACAGGGTGTGTCTTTGGACAGGCCAGCTTGTTGTAACAGGAGTTCTGCTTCGTTTCGTTGTTTGGCTCGGTCCGATTGTTGAATAGTTTTCCAGGCTCTTTTCCATTCTGCCGTGTCGTTCTTGTTGGCATAGGTTCGTCCCACCACGATGGCTCGGGCTAAGCACATCTGGTCTTGAGGGTTGTTAATTTGGACGAGACTCTTTTTGGTGCTGCAAAGGTCGTTCACCAGTAGGACCTTTTTGCGTCCTGTCCCTTGAGGAAGAGAGACGTGAGCCATTTTCAGTGTGGCTTTACCATCGGTGATGTCAAACTTGTCATTGGATTGTTGCACCTATTGTATCTTGTCCATGACTTTGGAAGGGGTCAGTTCTGTGGGTCTGCTAAACTCAATCCAAACAGGGGATTTCAAGCTGTCGTGTTGTATGGATAGTGTCAAGCGATCGTCTTCTTTGGGTTGACTTTGTCGCTTGAGTGTGGTGAGCAAAGAATCCCACATCTCGGTGATGAACCCTTCTGCTTTCTCTAAGGGTACTTCGGACTTGAAATCTTTAAACTTCACCGTGTAGGTGTAAGCCGTGGTTCTAAATTTTCTAGAGGAGCGCTTTTCCGTCTCTCGAATGTGATAGTACTTTTCAGGGTTGACTGGTGAACTTTGGTTTGGAGTAGACTCTCTCTGTCTGGTCGCAGACGTGGAAGGTTTTGGTTCAGGTTCGCTCATGTCTTCTATTTGAGCGGACACTTCTTTTCGCGTGTGAGGCGATACGTCACTTCGCTGCCTCTTACGTTCTTCTTCTCTCTCACTGAAATCGTGCGATCGTTTCATCTCGATTGCTGATTCAGAAATGATTTAACCAAGTTCATTCTTTCCATATATACCCTCTCTACCTCTTGCTGTGACAATGACTTGGTATATTTCACAAGGCAAGTGAAAGCCAAGCATATAGGAACCCAATGACAGCGGTGCATCTTAAACACCTCATGCATCTTGACGACCCTTCGATTCAAACCCTACCACGAAAGAAAATAGTTGCAAGAAAAATAAAAGAGACAGTCGGTGTCTTCAAGAGAGCTAGAGACGGCACTGTGTCGCTGGGACACGTACGTACTCTAGAAAACTACGCTACTCGACAACGTGAGTGTGCTTGTCAAAATGTTTGAGTAAGATTAAAAATGCTTGTCAGTTTCAAAACGCGAACCAGTACTGTGTCCGTTTAATATTTGATGTGGCAAGAAGAAATGGTACAATACGCAACAAAGGGTTTGTACGTTTACACTCCAATCTGTCTGCACTGCAATGGTAACAGCGCTCTTGCGTTGGTAATATTTTGCCACACTACCTTAAAAAAGAAAACAATGCATCATTTCATTGGCTATACTTATTTTCTTACCGCTTTCGCTTCGAATTGACTTCAGTACCTTTTTGCACAGCGACAAGATCGGACGTGTTTTTTTTAAAATTCTGCGGCTGGTCGCTACACTACTGTCAACAAGCCCTGAATTTACAACCAAACAATGTGTTACACATTGTAAGTGACTTCATTGGCTAACCGATATTTTACATTTCTGTCTCTATTGATGTGAGTGTGCTTGTCAAAATGTTTGAGTAAGATTAAAAATGTTTGTCAGTTTCAAAACGCCAACCAGTACTGTGGCCGTTTAATATTTGATGTGGCAAGAAGAAATGGTACAATACGCAACAAGGGTTTGTACGTTTACACTCCAATCTGTCTGCACTGCAATGGCAACAACGCTCTTGCGTTGGTATTATTTTGCCACTACCTTAAAAGAAACAATGCATCACTCATCATAAACGATTTCATTGGCTATACTTATTTTCTTACCGCTTTCGCTTCGAATTGACTTCAGTACCTTTTCGCACAGTGACAAGATCGGACGTGTTTTTTTATTCTGCGGCTAGTCGCTACACTACATGCCCTGAATTTACAACCAAACAATGTGTTACACATTGTAAGTGACTTCATTGGCTAACCGATATTTTACACTTCTGTCTCTATGGATGTTAGTGTGCTTGTCAAAATGTTTGAGTAAGATTAAAAATGTTTGTCAGTTTCAAAACGCGAACCAGTACTGTGGCCGTTTAATATGTGGCAAGAAGAAATGGTACAATACGCAACAAAGGGTTTGTACCTTTACACTCTAATCTGTCTGCACTGCAATGGTAACAGCGCTCTTGCGTTGGTATTACTTTGCCACACTACCTTATAAAAAAACAATGCATCACTCATCATAAACGATTTCATTGGCTATACTTATTTTCTTACCGCTTTCGCTTCCAATTGACTTCAGTACCTTTTCGCACAGTGACAACATCGGAAGTGTTTTTTGTATTCTGCGGCTGTCGCTACTCTACTTGCCCTGAATTTACAACCAAACAATGTGTTACACATTGTAAGTGACTTCATTGGTCAGTCGATATTTTCCACCGCCTTAGCTTCAAATTGGTTTCACTTGTTACTCGCACCGTGAGATGATCAGACACGTTTTTCTGTACCTGACCATTAGTCACTTCACAAACGATGATCAGACACGTTTTTCTGTACCTGACCATTAGTCACTTCACAAACAATAAAACTAACACACAAATGATCACGCCATGAGCGGCTCATGGAAATTATGTTAGTCATGTTACGAAATATAGCACGACTTGTTTGGATGTACTTTTTTGTGGTCACTCTTTAATTACATGCGTCTTCAGTTCACTCTTGTGATATTTTTTTTAAAGGGTGTATTTCTTCTATGGATGTGATTATGTTATGTTCTATATGTTCTTTTATGTTTTCAGTGATTTTACTTTTTATCTATATTTTAATTTAGATGTATAGACTATGTAGTCTGAAATAAAGAATTCTTATCTTATCTTATGTAAGTGGAATGAGTGCTTCTTTGAAACTTTCATAAGGAAAATATGCCATAAAAACAAACGTACGTGTCGTGATATTTTTAAAGTAGAAATACATGCTCTCTCTCTCTCTCTCTCTCTCGTTGTAGTTTTGATTTATACCCTAATAGAATATGTTCCCGTTTGGAGATACCTCTCCAAAATTGTGATCAGTAGTCACCATAATTACGCGAACTGTTCGTCATGTTCTTTTTTTCAGAAGTTTACACTCTAAAAAATTGTAGAACGATTTTTTTCTTCCATCAGTAAATCTTTGGATGAAATAAAAGCTTGAGTTTGCACAATTCTGGTATCTTAACTTTATCCTATTTTGGAACTGCAATATGTCACGGATTTTTTTTTCTTCTAACGTTAGATTTACAGTTTTTCAGAAAAAAGACAATCACACGGCTTTGTCAAGAATGAAGCAAGTGACATTGCACTGTATAACCCTGCCTATGGTTAACTCTGAATTATAAAGTCAAAACATGGGTTCAGGAAACAATGTAACTATGTTCGTCCTATATTAAAACTGAGGACAGGACGAACATTGTTACTTTGTTTCCTGAACCCATGTTTTGACTTTTCAGGGTTGACTGGTGAACTTTGGTTTGGAGTAGACTCTCTCTGTCTGGTCGCAGACGTGGAAGGTTTGGGTTCAGGAAACAAAGTAACAATGTTCGTCCTGTCCTCAGTTTTAATATAGGACGAACATAGTTACATTGTTTCCTGAACCCATGTTTTGACTTTATAATTCAGAGTTAACCATAGGCAGGGTTATACAGTGCAATGTCACTTGCTTCATTCTTGACAAGGCCGTGTGATTGTCTTTTTTCTGAAAAACTGTAAATCTAACGTTAGAAGAAAAAAAAATCCGTGACATATTGCAGTTCCAAAATAGAATAAAGTTAAGATACCAGAATTGTGCAAACTCAAGCTTTTATTTCATCCAAAGATTTACTGATGGAAGAAAAAAATCGTTCTACAATTTTTTAGAGTGTAAACTTCTGAAAAAAAGAACATGACGAACAGTTCGCGTAATTATGGTGACTACTGATCACAATTTTGGAGAGGTATCTCCAAACGGGAACATATTCTATTAGGGTATAAATCAAAACTACAACGAGAGAGAGAGAGAGAGAGAGAGAGCATGTATTTCTACTTTAAAAATATCACGACACGTACGTTTGTTTTTATGGCATATTTTCCTTATGAAAGTTTCAAAGAAGCACTCATTCCACTTACATAAGATAAGATAAGAATTCTTTATTTCAGACTACATAGTCTATACATCTAAATTAAAATATAGATAAAAAGTAAAATCACTGAAAACATAAAAGAACATATAGAACATAACATAATCACATCCATAGAAGAAATACACCCTTTAAAAAAAATATCACAAGAGTGAACTGAAGACGCATGTAATTAAAGAGTGACCACAAAAAAGTACATCCAAACAAGTCGTGCTATATTTCGTAACATGACTAACATAATTTCCATGAGCCGCTCATGGCGTGATCATTTGTGTGTTAGTTTTATTGTTTGTGAAGTGACTAATGGTCAGGTACAGAAAAACGTGTCTGATCATCGTTTGTGAAGTGACTAATGGTCAGGTACAGAAAAACGTGTCTGATCATCTCACGGTGCGAGTAACAAGTGAAACCAATTTGAAGCTAAGGCGGTGGAAAATATCGACTGACCAATGAAGTCACTTACAATGTGTAACACATTGTTTGGTTGTAAATTCAGGGCAAGTAGAGTAGCGACAGCCGCAGAATACAAAAAACACTTCCGATGTTGTCACTGTGCGAAAAGGTACTGAAGTCAATTGGAAGCGAAAGCGGTAAGAAAATAAGTATAGCCAATGAAATCGTTTATGATGAGTGATGCATTGTTTTTTTATAAGGTAGTGTGGCAAAGTAATACCAACGCAAGAGCGCTGTTACCATTGCAGTGCAGACAGATTAGAGTGTAAAGGTACAAACCCTTTGTTGCGTATTGTACCATTTCTTCTTGCCACATATTAAACGGCCACAGTACTGGTTCGCGTTTTGAAACTGACAAACATTTTTAATCTTACTCAAACATTTTGACAAGCACACTAACATCCATAGAGACAGAGTGTAAAATATCGGTTAGCCAATGAAGTCACTTACAATGTGTAACACATTGTTTGGTTGTAAATTCAGGGCATGTAGTGTAGCGACTAGCCGCAGAATAAAAAAACACGTCCGATCTTGTCACTGTGCGAAAAGGTACTGAAGTCAATTCGAAGCGAAAGCGGTAAGAAAATAAGTATAGCCAATGAAATCGTTTATGATGAGTGATGCATTGTTTCTTTTAAGGTAGTGGCAAAATAATACCAACGCAAGAGCGTTGTTGCCATTGCAGTGCAGACAGATTGGAGTGTAAACGTACAAACCCTTGTTGCGTATTGTACCATTTCTTCTTGCCACATCAAATATTAAACGGCCACAGTACTGGTTGGCGTTTTGAAACTGACAAACATTTTTAATCTTACTCAAACATTTTGACAAGCACACTCACATCAATAGAGACAGAAATGTAAAATATCGGTTAGCCAATGAAGTCACTTACAATGTGTAACACATTGTTTGGTTGTAAATTCAGGGCTTGTTGACAGTAGTGTAGCGACCAGCCGCAGAATTTTAAAAAAAACACGTCCGATCTTGTCGCTGTGCAAAAAGGTACTGAAGTCAATTCGAAGCGAAAGCGGTAAGAAAATAAGTATAGCCAATGAAATGATGCATTGTTTTCTTTTTTAAGGTAGTGTGGCAAAATATTACCAACGCAAGAGCGCTGTTACCATTGCAGTGCAGACAGATTGGAGTGTAAACGTACAAACCCTTTGTTGCGTATTGTACCATTTCTTCTTGCCACATCAAATATTAAACGGACACAGTACTGGTTCGCGTTTTGAAACTGACAAGCATTTTTAATCTTACTCAAACATTTTGACAAGCACACTCACGTTGTCGAGTAGCGTAGTTTTCTAGAGTACGTACGTGTCCCAGCGACACAGTGCCGTCTCTAGCTCTCTTGAAGACACCGACTGTCTCTTTTATTTTTCTTGCAACTATTTTATTTCGTGGTAGGGTTTGAATCGAAGGGTCGTCAAGATGCATGAGGTGTTTAAGATGCACCGCTGTCATTGGGTTCCTATATGCTTGGCTTTCACTTGCCTTGTGAAATATACCAAGTCATTGTCACAGCAAGAGGTAGAGAGGGTATATATGGAAAGAATGAACTTGGTTAAATCATTTCTGAATCAGCAATCGAGATGAAACGATCGCACGATTTCAGTGAGAGAGAAGAAGAACGTAAGAGGCAGCGAAGTGACGTATCGCCTCACACGCGAAAAGAAGTGTCCGCTCAAATAGAAGACATGAGCGAACCTGAACCAAAACCTTCCACGTCTGCGACCAGACAGAGAGAGTCTACTCCAAACCAAAGTTCACCAGTCAACCCTGAAAAGTACTATCACATTCGAGAGACGGAAAAGCGCTCCTCTAGAAAATTTAGAACCACGGCTTACACCTACACGGTGAAGTTTAAAGATTTCAAGTCCGAAGTACCCTTAGAGAAAGCAGAAGGGTTCATCACCGAGATGTGGGATTCTTTGCTCACCACACTCAAGCGACAAAGTCAACCCAAAGAAGACGATCGCTTGACACTATCCATACAACACGACAGCTTGAAATCCCCTGTTTGGATTGAGTTTAGCAGACCCACAGAACTGACCCCTTCCAAAGTCATGGACAAGATACAATAGGTGCAACAATCCAATGACAAGTTTGACATCACCGATGGTAAAGCCACACTGAAAATGGCTCACGTCTCTCTTCCTCAAGGGACAGGACGCAAAAAGGTCCTACTGGTGAACGACCTTTGCAGCACCAAAAAGAGTCTCGTCCAAATTAACAACCCTCAAGACCAGATGTGCTTAGCCCGAGCCATCGTGGTGGGACGAACCTATGCCAACAAGAACGACACGGCAGAATGGAAAAGAGCCTGGAAAACTATTCAACAATCGGACCGAGCCAAACAACGAAACGAAGCAGAACTCCTGTTACAACAAGCTGGCCTGTCCAAAGACACACCCTGTGGCATTCCTGAAATGCAAAACTTGCAAGATGTCCTAGCTCCACGCTACACCTTGAAAGTGCACCCTCAAGAAGTGCGTGGGCCTCTGTTGTTTCGAGGCCAAGATTTTAAGGATGGAAAATACATTCACCTTTATCATCACGATGAACATTTCGATACCATTACCAGTATCACTGGATTCCTGGGATATGTTTATTATTGTGAGAAATGTGACTGTGGCTATAAAAATCGAGAACAACACAAACATTGTGGATCGAAATGCTCAGGATGTTTGGCCTCTCAACCCTGTCTGGACGAAGGACGAGTGCATTGTCCAGCTTGTCAGCGCACGTTTGTCAGTCTTACCTGTTACCAACAACATTTGAAAACACAAGGTTCACAGAAGAAATGCGCTTGTCAACTGCTGAGATTGTGCCCCGCGTGTGGACAAGGCATACGTGCCAATAGTGCCAAGGCACACGTATGTTCAGGAAAGAAAAAATGTCACATTTGTCACCACATCGTGGACTTGGAACATCAATGTTACATGCAAAAATACCAACCCCAACAAGAGGAAGATGACGGTCACAAGAAGAAGAATAAAGGCAATTTCATCTTTTTCGATTTCGAATGCATGCAAGAGACTGGCATTCACATTCCTAATTTCTGCGTGGCTCATCGAGCGTGCGAGAAGTGTATTCAAGAACCTATCTTCAGTTATTGCCCTCACTGCAGCAAGATTCCTGGAGGGCGTGAAAAAATATTTCGAGGACCAAAGACGCTAGACGATTTTGCCAAATGGGTCTTAGACCCCATCGACAAGACATGGAGCAAAGAGGACATCGAACGTTACCGAGATTGTCATCGCCATGCCACAGTTTCTTTTGAGGTACTATACGGAACATGGTACCAAACATCCTAAAGTCACTTTGAACGGAGCCAAAATCATTTTCATGCAAGTGGGACAAGTGCAGTTTAAAGATTCGATGAGTTACTTGGCCATGCCTTTGAGTCGAATGCCTAAAACGTTTGAAATGACAGAAATGGCTAAAGGTTATTTTCCTCATTTTTTTAATACGGAAGCCAATCAACATGCCGTTCTACCCCATTTGCCTGAGGCTCACTATTACGACCCCGACAACATGCGTACCGAACAACGAGAAGATTTCTACGCTTGGTACCAGGCTCATGCCTCCGACCCCTTCGACTTTCAGGAAGAAATGTTAAAGTATTGTCGTTCCGACGTGGACATTTTACGACGTTGCTGTGGAAAATTTCGAGAACTGTTCATGGAACACGGAGGGGTCGATCCTTTGAAAGAAGCTTGCACCATTGCCAAAGCGTGTTCCTTAGTGTACCGCCAACGATTCATGCCTCAAAAGACCGTGGCTGACACCAGTCCTCAAACGAGCAACTATGTCAAACGTCAATACTCGGTCAAAGCCCTACGCTGGTTACGTTACTTGTGCGACAAGAAAGACAAATGGATTCAGCATGCCCGCAACGGAGGAGGCGAAAAGACCATCGGAACGTATTCGGTCGATGGCTGGGACTTAAAAAACCACAAGATCGTGTACGAGTTTAACGGTTGCTTATTTCACGGATGTCCCGTCTGCTACCCTGATCGTGACACTAAAAATCAGTTTTTACAACGGACCATGGAAGACCTGTACCAGGACACTTGTCAGCGACGCTTGAAGTTAGAACAGCAAGGATACCAAGTGGTGGAAATGTGGGAACACAAATACGATCACCGTTTGAAAATCGATCCCGAGTTTAAACGTGTCGTGGAAAGTTACCAGTTCATGGACCCCCTGAACCCGAGGGATAGTTTGTACGGAGGAAGGACCAATGCCCCTTGTTTGCTGTACCAAGCAGACGAAGAGAAAGGAGAAGAAATCAAATACTTGGATGTGTGTTCATTGTATCCTTACGTGTGCAAATATTGTCACTTTCCTACAGGGCACCCGCGATTGCTGACGGAACACATCGACCTGGTCAACATTCGACAATATGAAGGCTTGATCAAGTGCAAAGCTTTGCCTCCCACGAACCTATACCACCCCGTCTTACCTCACCATTGTCAAGGCAAACTGATGTTTCCCTTGTGCCGTACTTGTGCCGAAACGTGCAACCAAGATCAGCCTTGTCAGCACACCCAGGAAGAACGGGCCTTGACTGGAACCTGGGTCAGCGTAGAATTGTTCAAAGCTATGGACATGGGATACCAACTTTTAGAAGTGTACGAACTTTGCCACTTTCCCAAGACAGAACAATACTACAAGGGTGACCCCACTCAGAAAGGCATTTTCGCAGACTACGTGGATGCCTTTTTGAAACTAAAGCAAGAAGCCAGTAGCTATCCTTCCTGGTGTCACACTCCCGAAGACCAAAAGACATTCAAAGAGAAATGCTGGGCACAAGAAGGCATCCCTTTAGACCACATCGAGAAAAACGAAGGCAGGCGATCGTTTGCCAAAGTGATGTTAAATTGCTTGTGTTGTAAAATGGCACAACTTGGACGTCGTTCGCGAGGATTTGATCTTAGTCAATTACGAAGAAGATCTGGACTTTGTACAAGACGACCCCTTTGGAAATGTCATCATTGCGGCTTACGTGACAGCCCATGCTCGCTTAAAATTGTACGAAGCTTTAGAACTGTTAGGGGATCGCGTCCTGTACTTTGACACGGACAGTTGCATCTACATCGATCGACCGGGTGAGCAACACCCTAACATCGAAGGAGACCGTTTAGGAGCCTGGACAGACGAACACCCCGACGACAAGATTCTAAGTTTCGCGAGTGGCGGTCCTAAAAATTACGGCTACGAATACCGGGACAAACAAGGAGAAGTGCACACGAAGTGTAAAGTGAAAGGATTGACTCTGAAATATCGTACCAGTCGAGTGGTCAACTTTGGGGTATTGAAAGAAGCCTTGCAGTCTCGAAAAGATCAACACTTTAAAGTGACCACCTATCAACCCAACAAGATTGTACGTTTACCCACTCACCAAATCGTCAGTCGATCCTTGGAAAAAGTCTATCAAATCGTGTACCAGAAGCGAGTGAGACTTCCCAATCACTTTACGTTGCCGTACGGTCACATCGATATTGGTCAGTATATAAAAAGGGACAACTTCCAAGAACGACACTTCACTGCGAGGACAAGCGACGAGAAAGATGAATAACTCTACGCAGAAGAAAAAAGAGAAGGAACAAACATCATTGACCTCTTTCACCACCATACCGTCACAGCAAAGTGCGTTCAAGAAGGAAAAGGATTCAATAGACCTAAAGGAGTATTTTAGCATCCAAATGACTCAGACAGCGACCTCGAGAAAATTTAGAACGACAACTTACACCTACACGGTGAAATTTAAAGACTTCGTATCTGACGTTCCAGCCGAGGAAGTATCAGGTTTCATTACGGATCTACTTGACTCACTGTTACAGGAACTCAAATGTCATTGCCAAGTCAAAGATCGAGGTCGTTTGAGCCTATCTATGTATCACGACAGTTTGAACTCGCCTGTATGTCTCGGATTTAGCACACCTGCAGAAATAACTTCTTCCAAACTTTTGAGGGCTATTGAAGACGTGCAGTCGATGAGAGAAAAATTTAACATCACCGAAGGAAAAGTGACTATTCATATGGCATATGTTGTACCTCTATGGGAAGAAGACGATGACTGCTCTTGATCCGCTTACCGATAAGTGTACCTAGCACGATGGACGTAACAGCAGATTTACGATTGAAAGGGAGTACGTGAGGGGAAACATCTATCCTGGGAGACAAGTGGTAGCTGACCAGATTTTAAACAACGTGTGTGACGGATAGAGAGACAAACATGAATTTTCTCTTATTTGTTTGTTTGTCACTTGTTTTGGTTTAGCTTTTTCTTATAAACGAACATTTAATGTAAATTTGTTGCATATGAAATGATTTTAGAAAGGAGTAAACGTTAATTTTAAACATTAGTTTACTAGAGTCAATAACTAAACAACTCGTAAATAGGTTTGTTTTATGTCCAAATGTTTATGTATTAAATGGATAGTGCTTAGACCAAAGCACAGGCCAGAGAGCCCATGTGTATACTTGAATAAATGTTTTGAACCCATACAACAGACTTTTCTTTTTAGAGTCTCTATTCTATCTGTGAGTCTTTCTTTAGAATATTTCTGTCCTCCTTTTTGTGTGTTTGGATGTGTATTTGTTTGTTTCTATATATCTATGTTTGTCCCTATCAACTCTGTCCCTACAAATACATTTCACTCTATAAAAGGTGTTGACCCTATAAACCTATGACGTCACCAATGTTTACTTCCCATTGGTCCCCAGGTGGCATTCCCATGTTCAATTTCCATTGACGACAAAGTGCAAACCCCATATTTTAACGTTAAAGTCCCATTGACGTTAAAGTACCGGTCCTGTTCAATGTCCATGTTCAATTCCCCTTGACACTCTACAGTTCCATCCATGTTAAAATTCCCCATGTTAAATTCCCCTTGACGCCAGAGTGCATCGACTGTTTTTGCATGGTAAGTCCCCTTGACGCTAGGGTGACCCCATATACTACTAGCGTAATTATTCTGTTACCGTTATTTCCTGATATCAGATATAGAACTTCCCCTAGACTGTGTGCAAGAATCTACAATGCATTATATTTTGCCAGAGAAAATGTTGCACATAATAATGTCCAGTAAAGAAATTCGTGAGTGAATGAAATATTGATAATAACCCCTGTCGTTCGTTATGCTTCCAATTCTCAGTTTTTAAAACCCTTGCAATACAAACCGCTCTATCAGTTTAGATGTTCCGCATAAACATTAAAATTATCATTACCAGCATCTAAATTTATATCAAACCTTTCGTCATCGTATGTAATGGACAGTCGAGTTGCATTTTTGAACCTGTGCTAAAATATACAATACGTTGTGCTTATATATCTATATCACGGCATGATTTTGTGTTTCATTCTTTTCTTATGTATCAAACAAAACATAAACAAACTCACGTATTGGTTAATTACATAATAATTTTCCTCTTTAGCTTTGGATATCGATTGCATTTGACATCAAACTTACGCGTAATGGATTTATTATCTAGCCATTTCGTTTAATGAGTGGAACGTTCGTATCGACGATAGCTATTAGTCATGCGGGGTTAATATTAAACACCGGTGCATAGTAATATCTGATATGACAGGAGACTAGTAATATGAATACTTCACGAGAACGACTAACGATGTGCCATCTACTTCTTTGGTTACAATCAATTCCTTCCGCGATTGACTTGAAACCTTAGGTTAGCTAAATACCGGATAACGCATTATATCCGCCTGTTTAAAGGGATGAGCAAATATTCAAACTAGGAAGAAATAAAGACAAAATTACTCATATAACAGATTGTGACTTTCAGAAGAAAGCGGACCATTTTAAGATCCTTTTTTTTTTTGTATATATCTCTTCCGATGGCAAAGGTTCCCGATGTATTACATTTGAAACATGCTAGTGAATTCTAATCTGGCAATATATGTGTATCATTATTCTTCTTTGCAAATCTAGATTCCTAAGATGTCACCTCTTCATTTGATCTAGAAATACACGTAGTTGTCATTGTTTATTACGTACTAACCGCTAATGACTTTAAAGAGTTAAGTAACCATATACTGGTTAAAAAAATTTCAAAAATAAATCACCACTGTAGCTTCAAACGAACTTACAGTTATAATATTTATTTATATGTATGTTAGTATTTTTGTCTCTAACTGTATTAAGGGTCTGTTTCACAAATTAGTTTTTGTTGAATAAATTATAATTCAATAAATGTTAAAATACTGATTACTTGTTAAGATAATCTGGTCATATCGCTAATTTTCACTCTGAGGTGTGACACTCATTTTATGGAGTACGTTGTTCTTTATTCGAGTTGTGCTTTCTTTCGCAAATCCCTCCGGGTGTCATGAATCTTTCATATAAGGTAAAGCGAAATTAAACAATTTCGACTAGGGATGAAAACGCTTCATAATTTATGGAACGGCTTCACGCATCATCATAACGGAACTAGTACGATGCTGCTGATTGGTCAGCTGAAGAATAAAAAAATTCAGTTAGTGGATTCCGATTGGACCAATCACTGGCGTCATGCATTCGCAGATATTATGTTTACGAGCTTACCGTAAAGACACATTCGTATGACATAACTTAGATGCTAGACAGGTTATTTACCTTCGGTCAATGCACATTTCTATAAAAATTAAAAAAATATTTCTTTTAAATTGAGCTGCATAATAAAAATTATAGACCACAATATTTTCCAAGGCATTTTTGTCTATCCTATCGATATTTAAATCTGGTGTTAAAGGTGGGTATATACGATACTAATATCCTGCGTTTCCGATCACAGCAGCTTCCGAATTAGTCATCCAATTTAGCGATCGTAAGTAGAGTTTGTTCGTTATCAATATACTTAAGTGATAGAGTGTCACCGGGATATTTCCTCTTGAATCCAAAAGTAAATATTTCCTCTCTCATAATTAGTTTACCAAGTCTAGAACATTCGAAATAACAATTAGCTCTGTTGAACCAAATGGATTTAGATATTGTATTATGGTTACTTAAAAAAGACGTCTTTTCATGGGGTAAGAGAATTACTCACAAGTCAACCGCCTTGCTTGAAAATATCTTAAACTGACACAAATAAATAAATAAAAATAGATGAGCGCCTCTTGACTTAGCCATGAATGATTTTTATTTCATGAACACACCATGCATGTACTTTTGAATGTATGCGTTGTTTTTTTCTTCGAAATTTAAACGTTGTTGTTTTGGGTTTGACGTCATTTCTTAGCGTAAGATAGGCTATACTTGGCTGCCAGTATAACTGGTGGAGGAAGAATCTGGGAAAACCCCAGCAAGACCAACCGACCCAGGGGAAACTACTGGCAAGCTTTATCGCATACCAACATAGGCCGAGCTAGTGACCCGAACCCACCGTGGACCGAGGTGATACGGCAGTGATCTATAACGGGGAGCGAATTAGACCACTCGGGCACTCGGGGCCCCTGAAACTCAATTGCCATGAGCATGCTCCTCTCCTTTTCAAAATAAAAAATATGTTATTTGTTTTTACTTTTCTTTCGCATGTATGGTCTTCTTATTGCTAACTTTAGTGTACACTTACTGCTTACTTCAGGGTACACTTATTGCTTTTTTAGGGTACACAAACTGCTTACTTTAGGGTACACTTACTGCTTACTTTATGGTACACTTATTACTAACTTTATGTTATATTTTTTCCTACTCAGAGTACGTTAATGCGTTACTTTATGGTACATATATAGTTCACTTTATGGGTTACCTGTTACTAACTTTGGGGTACACCTATTGCTTAGTTTAGGGAATACTTATTGCTTAATTTAGGGCCAATTTTTTTTCCGACAGGCAAAGACAATTTACACTAGGGCTGTCTTCGTTATGTTTAATTTTCTGAATAGGTGTTTTATAATTTAACAGTACAATATGTGCCTCTCGTTTGTTTACACGTCATGACTTTGGGGCCCCATGTGTGCCGAGTAGTCTAAAGCACTCGCCTTTACAGGTCTCTGCCTATCTCACCTATGCTGGCGTGGGTTCGAGTCTCGGGCTCTGCTAATGTGGGCATCTGAGAAAGCATGGCTGAAACTTACCGGGTTCTTCCTGTACCAATTCTAAGCATTACATGTAAATCAAACTGAGAACGGCTGTGGTTTTTGTTTTGTGGTTTAACGCCATTTCTCAGCGCAAGATTGGCAAAGATGGGTATTTGAGAAAGCTTTAAGTAGCTTTCCGTAGGTCGGTGCTTCCCCGGGGTTTTCCCCGGGTTATTCCCGGAAAAGTTATACAGCTGATTCACTTTGAAAGCATTAGTTGAGTGTCTAAATCATCATAAACAACACCAGTGCATACAAAGATTCGTTGTATAAAAAAGGCGTTTAAAGAATGGCTAAAGAAATACAATGCTGAATTGATTTACAGCCATCCACTGTTGAAGGCAGCATATGGACAGCCAATCAGCAGAGCTATAATATCTTACCTCTTTCATGACTCGTGGCGTCTGGATAGCCAATCAGCAGAGTATTATAGGGCTAAATTTAGTTATTTCAGGTGCTATGGTATTTATATTAGTTTTAGAAGAAAAGATATATTTGTGTATAAATTTTCTAAATTCTCTATATAAATTAAATAACAGCATGTCTATGATAGAGGAGTAACTCTACAGTCACTGTTAGATTTAGAGGCAGAGATTTAAGGTCAATACTAGGTTACCAGCAGTTATTCAAATGCTATGGTGTCAAGTTACAGTCCAGAGAAATTGAAACAAAGGAGTCAGTAGAACAGTTGGAAGATGTGTTTGTAAAGCTAATTAAAATCAATTATAGCAAGTGTGCCTTAATGCTTAAACATTAAAATTAGTGACCATTTGAAGGGAAATTTGAATCTCTTTTAGTAGGTATAAAGTGCTTAAAATAGAGTTGGGTAGTTATAATTTAATTTTGAAGTAATTTGCTCAAAAGGATAACGTTTACAAGTACTTTCATACTCAAAATAATATTTTTGTAAATTCTAACACACAGCATCAGTGGGAAAAGAGTGTGTATGGAGAGTACATATATGGCTTTATTTTGGATTACAAAATTTAGATTCTGTGCATTTTGATATGTAGATTAGAGTTAGATAAAGGGTCTGTACCTAACACAATCAGACCAGAATATTAGTTTAGAATAGGTCTTCAGGGAATGTTTTCTTTGAAATCCGCTAGGATTGTTTAAAAAGCCAGGTCAAACATAGTGCAGGGAGTCAGCATGAAGAACTAGGGGCAACATACTTTATTAAAGCTAGAAAAAGAAGAAGAAACCCTCTTGCTTGTGACTAATTCCCCATAGCGCAGTGATATCAGAAAGGCGCTACTACAAGAGCTCTAATATCTTACCTCTTTCATGACTCATGGCATCTGGATAGCCAATCAGCAGAGCTCTGATATCTTACCTCTTTCATGACGCATGGCATCTGGATAGCCAATCAGCAGAGCTCTGATATCTTACCGCCTTCATAATTCATGGCCAGTGTATGGTCACTGCTGTTAATGCATCAGTTAACTTAGCCATTTGTCCATCTATCTACCAACTATTTCCACACACCCTTATACAGTGTTACGAGCAAGTGCCCTGATTCACAATTCAGGATGTATGTATGTATGTATGTATGTATGCATGCATGCATGCATGCATGTATGTATGTATGTATGTACGTACGTATGTATGTATCCATGTAGTCTGACAAATACTGTTATTTTAATGTGTGTGTGTGTGTGCGTGTGTGCGTGTGTGTGTGTGTAATAACATACAAATATGAAGATCTGCATTAAAATTTTACGTTCTTCATATTTACCTCCAAGGAGAGCTAGAGACTTTGTCGCCCTATATGAATTTTGTTTTAAAGTAACAAACTTCAGGAATAACATATAATATGATGGTTTGCTTTAAAATTCCACATATGTCGGATAATAATACATGTGATTTTATTGGCAATAGAGGAATGATATCTCTGATTAGTATCGATGTATTATCTGCTTATAATGCAGGAATTAAATACATTACTTTAATGTCAGTGCACAGGGCCGGCGCCAGACTATCTGGTGCCCTAGCAAGGTTAGATTCTGGCGCCGCCCCCCCCCCCCCCCCTTCCGATTAGAAATTTCAAAATTTCTAAACAATAAAAAAAATTTTTTTTAAATTCAGCATTTGAGCACAGATCAAGGGTAATTTTACAAAAAATTACCCCTCTGTGCTCAAATGTCCGAACACCCCCAAAAAGCACCACTTGATACTATTTTATTTGCAAAATTAAGACAATAATAAACAAACATAAAGATAGACATCAATGATGAACTGACAGCATAATGGACACTCAATACTAATACACCTAAAACCAAATTTGGCTGGGGGATAAATGCAGACAGAAACACAATTCAAAATCTCACTTTGCGTGCCTTTTCCTCAGCAAAGTTTTTAACCAGTTCAGCTAAATCAAGTGATGAAGCCTGAGCATGTTCAATTGATATAGTTGCCAAGCCAACTAGTCTCTCTTGCAACATTGTAGAACGAATTTAAGATTTTATAAGCTTCATCTTTGAGAAACTACGCTCACCACTTGCCGCTGATACTGGAAGTGTGAGAAGGATCCTCAATGCAATAGCAACATTAGGGAAATTATCCAAAAGTTTTTGTTGGAGTGTGAAAAGAAGTACTTCTTTTGGTGGCATAGACTTTGGGAGCCTTCCAGCTATGGCTGAAAGTTCACAGCATAGATCATCAGCGTCGATATCATCAGTTGTTTTTCCTTTAGCTAAGCGAAGTTCAAGTTCACGCCAGGATTGATAGTTTTCTAAATGGTCAGCAGTCCTCTCATGTGAAGAAAGAAATGACCCAATGTTCTTCCAGTCTTTTGAACCTGTTTGTTGGAGAGATGATGTACCATAACTTACAGCAAAAACAAAATACCACATCTTTCGAGGTTGAATATATCAACCATTGACGGCGCACTTCTTCATCATTTGTCAGTCTCCTCTTGTAGTGTATAGGAGAAAATCTTCTGTTTTGGGGTCTTTTGGAAAATCATCTAATACAACCTGTTGTGGACCATGTTGTACTAGAAGCTGTCGCAAATTATCATTACAACAGGAGGGCCATGTGACAGGATCACTGTAATCCAAGCTTGGAGCTATAACATCTTTTTGGGGGGGACTTTGCAGGACTCTCACTTTTCTTGCTGTCCACTTCCTCCTCCTCTACAAGACTTCCAGAAATATCCCCAGTTTGAGCAACTTCAGTTTTAGAGTTTTGATCATGTGTAGTAGGTTCACAACATTCAGTGCCCCCAGTGCTAATTTCAGCAAGAGCACACTCATCGTGTTCTTGTTTTGCTTTTTCTGGACTAAGGTATTTCAGGAAAAAACCCTCTTTCTTTGCTAGCCCCTTAATTTGTTCTGCTTTTCGTTTGCGGTACTGGGCTCCAGGTTTTTTCATTTTTTTTTTCCGCCATGGCACGCTGGAAAATATATATATGTTACGGCCAATCTGTCAAATTGCCCAGTTCATGAAATGGGCCATTTGTCTGCCCAATTCTTTCCTTGTTTATACCATTAAAGTAAGAGTTAACCCCCCCCCCCCATTTGGTTTCCGCGGCAAACTGAAGGTTTCGTATGTGCGTGATTCCACGGAAAAACTCGTGGCCCATAAAAACACGCGAACGTAATTACGTCCTGAAAGTTTCGTATACGCACGATTTTCACTCACTCATTATGCTTGTTCCGGTCATCCTGGTGTTTTGGTCAGACTGAATCTACCCGATTATTTGTCCCTGTATGAAATAAACCAGGATAAAAAACGACCCTCAATAAAACTGAAAATTATTCATATATTTATCAAAACTGTTGTTGATTTGGAGAAATGCGCCCCCTGAAATCAGCGCCCTAGGCGGCTGCTTAGTTTGCCCTGTCAGTGCAGCATAAATCTCATTATTTGTTTTACAATATTTGTATACTTCGTAGACGGCGACAGGGGTCCCTTTCTTAGTTTTGAAGGGCAGAAGGTTTATATTTACCTGCCACTATGATTCACGAATGATTGATCATACGAGTCCTCTGAACTTTCGTACATGTTTAATCTCAATAATTGGTACGATAATAATTGCAATGATGAGTCAGAGACATAGATGACATAAATGGTTATACTGCCTTTGACTCTTTGAACTCTTGTAAATTTATGCATATTCCTTGTTGCATGCCACCTGTTGACATCATTGGAGCCTTAAATTGGGTAATTACCCCCAAAGCAGCTCTTGTCGATTACCGTATATACAAGGCCGAGAATGGGTTTGCAACCGGGGATATATCCGCGATACCCCGGTGTGTAGGGGGGCCCGGGCCGAACAACACTTTTTAATTTCATAAAAGATAACTTTTGTTTGAACAAAAACTAGGAGATGCCAGAGTGATTCTTACCCGAGTGCCCGTGATCGCTCTTTACGGCCCATCGTATATATTACGTGAAGTTTTTCTGATTACCATATATACTTACGTGAAAACCTAATCGGCACCGTTGTTTCTCTGGTCCAAGAAGAATATACTGAACTGACTATTATAAGATCTTGACCGTCTGCGTTGCAGACAATTTCTGTTTGAAAGTTATACCATAATACCACAGTTTATAGTAAAATATAAACATAAATCTGCGTGTATAATACTCGAATTTTAAGCACTGCTTTAAGCGCAAGCGTATACAGCGTAATTACTCAATAAACTACCTGTTGCAGGCAAGTAAGGGACGCGTTCACTTCCATGGTTAGTGTCATCCAAGTAAATAACGCGTTCACTTCCATACTCATACACGCACACTCATACACGCACATACGCACGCAAATACGAATGTACATGCATATATATGGTTTCACGGCACATCATTATAATCTAGATTACATAGTGCCGAGCAATATATAAGTATCAAACACGGCAAAGAAAAAATCCTTGTCAAGGTCCTTAGGAAGACACAATTCACCAATGAAACACCTTGCCAAAGTCCACAGCTCTGACCACAAAAGATCTTTCCAAAGTCCACAGGAAGACAAATCGCTTGGATCGAAAACCTTTCATAAGTCCACAGCAAGAAAAATCTAACTGATCAAAAACATTTTTAATGTCCACAGAAAGACAAATCTCTTTGATCAAAATAAAATTTCAAAAATCAACAGTAAGACAAACCTCTCAGTCAATAGGAAATATTCAGCATGAGACAAAATACACAAAGATGTTGTCTAACAGCTAAGACTGTACTGCTTATAACTGTTACTGTACTTTATTGCTTATAATTATTACTGTACTCTATTGCTTATAATTATTACTGTACTTTATTGCTTATAATTATTACTGTACTCTATTGCTTATAATTATTACTGTACTCTGTTGGTTATAATTATTACTGTACTCTGTTGGTTATAATTGTTAATGTACACTATTGCTTATAATTGTTAATGTACACTATTGCTTGGATTAATTTTAGATTGAACTCTATGGCTTAGAATTGGTTATGACCGAGCTCTATTGCTTAAAATTACTTTAGACTACTCTATTTACACTTTTGCTTATAATTACTTTGAACTGGACTTTGCTAGGATTTACTTTAGACTGTACTATACTGCTTAGAATTACTTTCGACTGTACTCTATCGCTTATTTATTATGTGTCCTCCTTTCTGGGAATTGTAGTATTTGCCTGACTAATATGAAAAAACAAATTATGTCAAATATAAGTGAAAATTGCAGGTTGGGTCTCAAATTACGTAAAATATAGGTGACAGTTGCAAGCGATCTAGAGGATATTACATCAACACTTTGAAGCTGTTATTTATATCAAATGCAGGTATAAAGTTCAAAAGGTAATGAAGTGGCAGCATTAAAAATATATGTATATTTTACAATTATCTGTGTATTTGTCTGACTTGAATTAATAATGGGTCCAGACACAATGATGCCAATAAAAAATAAAACTATTCTATGCACTGGAAATAATGTATACACTACGTGCATCAGCGATGAAATTTCATCTTTTAATTAATGTGCAAAGAAGTCTTACGTCATTTTGGATGTTTATGTTGCTGCAACAGGTAAATTTCAGATACAGAACTGGATAATCGAGATTTTACCTTGTTCTGTTCGCAGACAGGGATATAGATGAGTCACATAGTTAAAGTAAAATGAATAACATAAAATATACAAATACACCTATGTTTAATCTCCGACAAGTAAGATGCAACGACAATTCTGTTTATCCTTCTTTGTCTATTGTATGATCAGGTCCGACAAGAAGGGGGAGGGGGCAACCGGGGATATATCTCGGGGCCCAGGTCTGTAAGGGGGCCCGGGTCGAACAACACTTTTTAATTCTATAAAAGAAAAAATTTGTTTGAACAAGAACTAGGAGAGGCACGGGTGTTTCTTATCCCAGGGTCCGTGATCACCTTCTACGACCCTGCAAATTGTATATTGCACCAACAACTTTTATAGAATTCGCACATCACATGATATTCTCGAGTTCCGTTTGGCTAAGTACAGGGATATATTTTGGGACAGTGCTCATTTCCCCCTTAACTCATTAATACATACGTGAATTATCACATTCCTATAGACCATTCTTAATGAGATCCTCATGAATATTAATATATCGCGAAAACGAGACTAAGATAGGCAGATTGAGAAACAAATATGGC
Organism: Sinohyriopsis cumingii; assembly: GCA_028554795.2. Lineage (NCBI taxonomy): Eukaryota > Metazoa > Mollusca > Bivalvia > Unionida > Unionidae > Sinohyriopsis > Sinohyriopsis cumingii. The sequence continues at coordinate 16,204,651 of CM068825.1, read as the reverse complement.
GTCCTACTGTACATCGAGTAACGATCTGAGCTGTTTGCCAGATATTTCTTTTACATTCGTTGAGAATTTCATGGCTTATGAGACTCATTGTAAATGTCAACACATGGAATCTCAAATTCTTCCAAAATGCTGTTATCCACCTTCTCTGCAATTGGTTGTCTCACGGCAGGTGGTTTTCTTGCTTTCCTTTTAGTTGTCCAAGTAAAAATTGATGGAATAGCATTTCGTTTTAAGTTCCGTCTGTTGGGTGTCCATCTATAGTCCTGTTGCTTAAAGTGTCTAGAACAGACAACTGTGTTTGTGACAATCTAACAAAAGAAAAAATAAAACATGAGTCAATTGAAATAATTAGTTGTAAAAAAACAAAAAAACAACAGTTATTTCAGCACAGGCCGTTGAAATTATATCACTAGTAAATAAAAATACACACACACACACACACACACACATATATATATATATATATATATATATATATATATATATATATATATATATATATATATATATATATATATATATATATATATATATATATATATATATATATATATATAAATATATATATATATACACACATATACACATACATATATATATATATACACACATATACACATACATATATATATATATATATATATATATATATATATATATATATATATATATATATATACACACACACATATACACATACATATATATATACACATATACACATACATATATATATATATATATACACATACATATATATATACATATACACATATACACATACATACATATATACACACACATATATATATATATATATATATATATATATATATATATATATATATATATATATATATATATATATATATATATATATATATATATATATATATATCTGTGTGTGTATGCTTCCCTTTGGAGGGGGATTCTCTGACATAAACTGACTACAATGACATAATTTCAATGGCCTGTGATTTAAGTGTGCGTTTTCCATTACGTTTACACACATCAATATGTTTTATTAACATTTTCATTCATTCTTATCCACTCATAATTTCTTACATAAATGCGCTGCGTGGAGGTACGCCCAGTTTTCGATGACCCCGTTATGTGGAATGGGACTAGTGGTAACATTTTTAGAAACCTGTCATTATAAAACACACATACATGCAATCATTTGCTTCATCGACATAATCTATTTTGTTTTTGGATTTGTCTTTCTTACATCATTCAGTTGCAAGAAAATATAAACACACCAACAATCATCCAGTTTCTTACCTTAAAATTCATCCCCTTATCACGACGTATTGCAACAATCCATTTTCTACGAAGCTCCATCTTCTTCACCGATGGGATATGGTGGAAGCTTAAATCTATGTGAATTCTAGCATTTCCATTGCACAACGGAACACAACAATAATTGTCACGATTTTTTCCGTTGCCGGTATCAACATGGTTGCGAGGTAAAATGAAGCTGGTGCCTATCTTAGCCTCGTTTTGGATTCGTTGACCCAGGGTCACATGAAAACATGAATACATTCTGAGAATGGTCTATATGTGTATAGTCGTGTTTTCCAGTGTCGAACACCGGTTCAGGTAACTCTATCCTGACCTTTATGCTGACTTGTGGACTACGCTGACCTTCTACTGCGAACATAGTGCACACAAAGTAGAAAACCTTCCCGAGTTCCATCAGCACTTGAACAGTCTTTCACAATAATCAAGCTATACAATAATTGGAACACATTTACATGCTAAACCGAGCAGTGATTAAAATTAGTTGTCCCGGATAAAAGGCCGTTTCGCACTGAGCAGCCCAGCTACATGTACGGATTCTTTAGTCCAATTTCGTATCAAAAAAGCCGTTGTTGTAATTATTATTTTTGTAAGATTCATCTTCCCGTTATTTTTTTTTCTTTCTACAGAGCATATCAATTCTAGATCAAACTTGAATCCAGGACTAAATCATTACTATTTGTTGTCTCGTAGAATCTTATTGATAAGACTGAGCCTTATGACCTGTTTATGTTTCTATCATTACGCAACCTATCTACAGTATGCTACTCGGACGCTGTGCATTTCCTTTACCATAGCTTTTCGGTCAATGTTCTTTGAAAGCTAAATTGTATTTAAACGTAATGTAAGTTTATACTGAAACATTCAGTGTAAACTTTACTTTTTTGCGCAGTAGTTTTTAAAGGTAGGGAAATTTTCAGTAGGTGTTTTGACTTTTAACCTCATTTTTGGGTGGTTGAGACATGTGAGAAAAAGAATTCTTCATTATGCTTCGGTGTAGGATAAACAAATTCAACCCTAGGGGTCTAAATTCTCTCTTTTGGATGTAATATTCCTATTCTACACCGATGCATATGATAATAATAACACCTATTCCAGAAAAATATACTGTCATGTGCCGACGTCATATGACGTCGCATTTCGTCATGAGAAGTACCAAATCTATTGTCGCCGTGCTTTTGTCTGGTGAGATGTAGTGCCGTCGCCTTTGGCTCAGGCTCTTTAACAACCAGACAACACAATAAAGGAACATTTCCTACTAGATAATGTAAACATAGAGAATCTGCTCCAAGTTTTGGAATTGCGATGCGTGAGATTCTAAACAAACAGAGCTGTAGATACTTAGCGTCTGACATGATGTTAAAAGCTGTCATTCAGGCTTGAGTTTCGATTATGAATTCAGCTGTGGTTAAATATATATATATATATATATATATATATATATATATATATATATATATATATATATATATATATATATATATATATATATATATATATATGCATTTACGTCCATTTAAAGTCAATATCAAAATCAGTTTTGATATCTACAAAACAAATTTTTGCATTAAAAATCTTTTGAAAATATTTTTCTGTTATGTGCGCTTTTTTGCGACGACTAGTCTAGCATTCCCATTATAACCTTATAAACTAATATTACCGTTTATATATCGAAACTACAGTGAAAAGGGAAAACTGTTGTACTTTTGAACTGGTGAGACGCCTGTAAAGGGGTACCTTGTGAAACCAAAATACTTCTACATACAATGAACAACTTTGCATCTGCTATCTGTTATTTGTAATATTTTCTTTGAAATTGTCGTCGTGGCCACTTTCATAGTCTTGCACTGCTGTTCGATTTCCTTCTTTGTTTTTGTGTGTTACTAACATAGCTCCTCTCTCTCTCTCTCTTTTTGTCTCTCTCCGTCTGTCGGTCTCTCTCTCTCTCTCTCTCTCTCTTCATCAATCTATATTTTTTCAGCAATGTTGTAATTTAAAGCAAAATAACATATCCATCCATGGACAAGACCAAAACGTTGTGCCAAGCTAATTACTGTCTTAAGTATCCACTTTATTGGTTTGAAAGAAACTTAAGCAAAATTGTTGCTTCTTTTAAATTAGTCTGTGAGGTCGGGTATTGTTAATGTACAGTTACCGATGGGTGGGACCAGTGTGAATCATTAAACGTCATTGTAAAAAAGAAAAGAAAACAAACGTTCTTTTTGGGTAAATAGACTCAGGTTTTGACGAATTTATGAAATAATTTTCAAAATAGAAAATTAAATTGTCGTTTTATCACCAATTGCTGTTTAGATTTATTCTAGTTCACACAAGTTTTATGTTTATGTAATAAAGTTTGTTCTACAAAATATATTTGCTTGATGTGCAAGATAGGCGACTATGATGTATTTTAAGAAGAGCTCAACATTGATAAATATATGTATCCAACAATGTAAAGTTTCATTTCACATAGAAATTGCATGACAGATTCCCACTATGAGACTAGATGCAAGTTAACACAAGCACGAACGTTTGTGGTTAAATTTTCCACTTGCAATGACTTGTCTATAGATCTCAAATACTTTATCTGTACCTTCTTAGTAGATATTCATTTTCGTTTTGCTTCTGTTTTTTTGTGTGTGCAGGATAATTAAAAAGTCATTTAAGCAACTATTGCACCCTTATCACATTTTCTGTTTTGAATTTTTCATGACATGTTGTTGGAAACAAACTCGATAAGGACCATTAGAGTAGAGTTTGACATGCACACGCAAACTGTCCATGTTAACCGGGAGCAGATTCATTCGGGACTTTCATCTCATAATATACCACACGCAAGCAGATGTGAAGGACAAAGAACTCCTATAGAATCTGCTACAGAAATCCCCATCATAAAGATAAAGCGTGTTTTTCACGGAACTTTGTAGGCATACATTACATGGCCATACATTGATCATCACTGGTTGCAGTTGTAGCCACTCTTGTTGGCTCTGTCGACCCTGAGTGCAATAGCACGCTTCAATAGCCATAGCGACGCAATATTTGCGATTTAACATCAGTGGTAAAGCTATAATTTTAACAGCGTAAGCTGTGCATGTACAAAGCGCTCACTTAAGGATAAGGTTTGCTCTACAAAATATATTTGCTTGACGTGCAAAATAGGCAACTAGGATGTATTTTCAGAAGAGCTCAACATTGATAAATATATTTATCGAACAATGTAGTTTTCTAATGTATTATATTTTTGGCATTTTTAATAGAGATTTTCTCCATTTCCAAATTAACGACATTGTAACTAATTTTTGTTAGAAACAGTTTTCGTGGTTCATCCCCCCCCCCAAAAAAAATATGATGATAAAAAGACATCCATTTGATACCACGGGTTTTAATTTAATTTGAATGGACCGTTAAATACACTCTGTGTTTCAAGCATGATTTTTCGCGGCATAACTTTCGTTCTGCTTGAGTTTCAATTGAAAAAATAATGACACTGACTTAGGCATGCATGAAATGAGAGAATATTATATACAGAATGCTGTTCATCTACCATATCATGTCGTGAAAAGAACGTGCAGATAATACCAATTCGGGCTGGCCTGGAAGGGTATCGAACCCGCTGCCCATTGGATTATGAGTCTGACGCTCTACTAGCTGAGCTACAGTGGCTGCCTTCTGAAAGACAAACAAACAGAGGATCAGTCTCTCTAGAAAAGTCAACGAGATGAAAGCCACACTTTTGTTTAAAAACCAAGAAAACTAAGAGAAAAGTCAGAAAAAAGGAAAAGTGGTATTGCCATCAAGACGGACAGACTACATTTGATCTTTTATCTCAAACAAAAGATACCAGATTAACCTGGGAGGATGCAGTGCAATTATGTTCAAATAAGGGGAAATTATCAAACAGGGACCAGTTTCAAAAACATACTTAAAGAAAGAAGACTTGTTTGTCGTTTAAGGGTTTAATGCCATTTTGCAGCACGTGGTAGACTATACCTGACGGCCAGTATATTCGGAGGAGCAAGAACCGGGAAAGTTCCGAAAGGAACCGCCGACCACGGGAAGCTACCGGCAAGCTTTTCCTCACATAGCCACATTGGCCGAGCTTAGACTCGAACACAAGCGGACAGACGCAAGATGTCAGTGCCACCAGGGGCCCGATGAGAAGAAAACATGGACATCATAGATAACTCTTTCCAACAAGTGTTTCACCAAACGTTTCATAACTACAAACCCTCCTCGAAGTTTTCGATGCTTTTAATACAGGTGTCATAAGATACAAATGAACATATTCTCGGTGCTTCTGTTGTCTAAAATGTAAAATCAGCGGTTTAAAGATGGCGAAAGGATGTTGTTGTTGTTGTTGTTGTAGGGTTTACCGCCATTTTTCAGCACACGATAGGCTATACATGGCGGCCAGTATTAATGGTGGAGGAAGAACCCAAGAAAAACCCCCGGAAAGAACCACCGACTCACGAGAAGCTACTGGCAAGCTTTCTCACATACCCAAACTGGCCGAATCTGAGACTCGAACCCACGCAGACAGAGGTGAGATGGCAGTGATCCGTAACGGAGAGCGCTTTAGACCACTCGGCCACTAGGGGCCCTTGCGAAAAGATGTTATGATTATGTTGAGTGAAGGTTAGTAGCATCAAATGAGATGGACGATGGCGACGATGATGATAATGATTTCAACCAGATTTTCCGCAGATAACGTTGAAAAAAAATTATATGATGGATCTTTGCGTAAATATTCCTAAGACAGCTTCTCGATATAGCTTTCGAAATATAGTATCGTGAACTGTCGTCAATCTGAATAAAATCAGATCTCCATTGTCCTACGTGAAGATCTGACAGAGACCGATTTGAGGTCATGTTCTGGTGACCTTTGAATCAGTCAACGGAAATGCAAGTTTCAGAAATCTGAAAGTGAATCAAATCGTTTGGCACACATTGATGCTCTTCAGCCATACTGTTCAGTCTCCCAAACGTCAGACATATGATGATCTTAAAAAGTAATGTAACCATAAAGCTGCAAGTACAGGGAGCATTTGTAAATAATGTATCCCCTACATTCACCCGGATTAGTCAAAGAGACTTTAAATCAGTCTTTTGTTACTGATTGCGCTTAAAATCTTCATGAAAGTTGCGTGAACAACAAAAAGGTGTGACAAATATATATTTTAATAATAGTGCAAGGAATGTATAGCGTTCGACAAAAATGTTGATTTTCCAATACGGCATTTATCACTCCGTTAGTTGTATGCATTTCTGGTTTTTAATTCGCTTCATGCATCCGTCATTTCGATTATAACTAGTCCGTTCTCACGTGAAACTAATTGTCTAGTCTTCTATTCATTCAATTCATTATCGATTAATGGGTGTTAATGTGTGCTGTTATATAATACACTTGATGAAAGTGATGTCATTCGTCTTTTCAGCAATCGATACTTCATCATTGATTTAATAATAATAATAATAATAATAATAATAATAATAATAATAATAATAATAAATATTACTACTACTGATGTAATAATAATAATAATAATAACAATAATAATAATAATAATAATAATAATAATAATAATAATAATAACAATGATAATAAAGCCACAAGTCTCATTTCCACTACCATTATTACTACAACTACGACTACTACTACTACTACTACTACTTATAGTAATAATAATAATAATAATAATGATAATAATAATAATAATAGAAATAATAATAATCAATACTACTACTGCTACTAATAATAATAATGTAATTATAATGATAATAATAATAAAAATAATAATAAAGCCACAGGTCTCATTCCCACTACCACTACTACTACAACTACGACTACTACTACTACTACTTATTATTATTATTATTATTAGTAGTAGTAGTAGTAGTAGTAGTAGTTGTTGTTGTTGTTGTTGTTGTTGTTGTTGTTGTTGTACTAGTATAAAAGACTTGTGGCTTCTTTGAGACGCTTTAGCGATTCAAACCAAAAATTAAGAACAAAATACAGAGGGGGAAAGATAACATATTACAGATACAGCGGACCTAAACATAAATCGAGCTGTTTGCCAACAGCAAATTGTTATTATTCAACCCCCAAAAAAAATTTGGGCATGGAACATATATAGAGAATCTAAAAAAATTACCTTGATTACTTTAAATCTTTACTGAGACAGAATTCCATTTCAACGATCCCCTATTGAGATTATAAATATGTAACGACAGTTGTTTCATCAAATTCATGCTGAGAGGAAACAATGTATACTAGTGATGGGAATTGGTCGGAATGTCATAATTGATAATCAGTTTAACTCAGCTAACCGATAATCGATTATAATTGTTTAATACGAGTAAAATGTAGTTGTTTTTTGTTTTACACTTATATTTTCGCACTAGAGTTCAGCATTTTTTTAAAATGTACCCGAGTTGATATAGAAGCCATGATCGTAATAAAAGTTTTTTTCTTTCTTCATTGTTTTAATTTACTTTTGTTCCACAAGTTTGTTAAATGAATGAAATTGTCTATAACTGACTGGTTTTGTGTAACTGAAATGCTGTTGCAAGCTCATTCATTCATTCATTCATTCATTCATTCATTCATTCATTTGCGTTTTGTCAATGCTTAATCGTTAATCAGTTTTATCTAATACTTCATTCAAAGCATTTTACATTTAATTGGAACAAAAGAAAAAAAATATTTAAATAATAATAATAATGAGGACTTTGTATAGCGCCTAATCTTTAGAAGCTCTAAGCGCTTTACAACATTAGACAACACCTATAGGATACAAACCACATATAATGATATGATTACAAAAACAAATACCATGAAATTAGAAAACATAAAAAAAACATGCTGAGAATATTTAAGGTAGGAAACATTATTAGGTCTTTAAGTTTGTTCTTGCAGTCGAAATAAGTGAGTTTTGAGAGCACTCTTGAATGGGATCACTGTGTCTTTCTTTGTGTTCAGTGAGCAATTCATTCCACGTTGCTGGGCCCTGGTATGCAAAAGAACGCTGTCCATATGACCTCGTTTTCATACTTGCAATAATGAGTATACGATTGTCAGAAGATGAGCGTAAGTATCTTACTGGTGTGTACACATGGGTGAAGACGGATAGGTATGTTGGACTCCGACAGTGAAACGTAGCACAGAGAACAAATTTAATCGGAAAATTCTAATGACGAATGATACGTTTCAAGCATGGCAATGGCAATAAGCAGCTTAGTTTTTGAAAGAAATTTGAAATCCTGTCACTCACTTAAAAAACATATTGACTATATTTTTCCTAATTGTAACAGTTTGCACATTCGGAGTAAGGTATGTTTTAATGTTTGTACTTTGCCAAGGAATTGAATAATTCTCAGCTAGATTTGTGCCAGGGAAATACCTGTGGAGACAGATGGTCTGCTAGGATTCATAATGGATCGGAAAATGACAATAGCACCCAATAACAGGGTGTAGCACAATTTATATACAGGTTTGGACATAGGCAGCTTATTTCTGGTTGACGCGCTAGACGTTTCCAAGTTTTCCTTTAATACTGAGCCACCCTTCGCTATTTTTTCTGCACCCAAAAATAAGTCCAAACGCGTTACCGATTTTTTTTTAACGATAGGAATGCAGTAGTTCATCTAACATTTAGTTGGCAGGTTAGTAGAACATACGTTATTTTATTTTGTTCAAAACACAAAATAAACCCTGTTTTAGATTATTTCTTTAGGTCTCACCGCCAAAATTTCTGGGAAATAAATCTTTATAAATTCTTTCAAAAACTTTCGAACGACGAAATAAAATTATCAAAAATCATTGCTTGCCTTAATGGAAATTTGTAACAGTTCAGATAATGGTAGCATATAATAAATGACATCAGAAGCAAACTAACTTGTCTGTAAAAGCTAACGTTCACTTTTTTCATTGTTGTTTCCGATCAATGGAACATTTATTGTTGACTGCAAACGACTTATTTTTGATATCGATCTATGATCTGACCATCATAAACGTATACATCACATTTGTCTGTCTCCATCGATATGTTATTTTGTGTGTGTGTGTGCATGTGAAGTGCCTATAGTCACTTTTTATTCGAGGGACAATAAACGATTGGAATTGTTCGGTTTTTTACGGCCAATGTATGAAGGCAAAATGTACACATTTACGCTAATGTTCAAATATGGGTTAGAGAAGCAAGCAAACATCATTAACCAAGTATCAAAAGAAAGACTCGCATATTACAAAATATGTTTTACAAGCTGTGTTGGCTTAAAGGAGAGAAATTGAATGGCCCATATGTTCCTCTTCAATAACCTTCATTCATCCAACATGCATCTGTTGTAACGATGGTTTCACTTCAAATCGGTCTTATCGGCTATTTGCACATTCTACTGTTCCAGCTTTCAGGAGAGATAATGAAATGACCATATGACTGGCACGAAGAGTCTCTGTAAAATAGTACATGCTTAACTATGGATTGTATGTACTCTCCAGACAGACTCAAAATGTACACATTGTTAATCCATATCAAGTATTTAAAGTCATACAAACATTCAAAGCATTATATTCATTGATTAGAAACGAACATTAATGTGCTTTCAAGTTTCAGTTCAGTCGCTCTCGATGCCTGTAGCAGACGGCTAGAGAAGCTGAATAGTGGTACAAAATAACATCAACAAAAGAGACACTCGGTTTCCAAAAGAACTGACTTGAAAAGGAATGAAAATGCTATAAATTCCAGATGGAACGTACTTTCTGCAGTTTATTAACCAGAGGGATATCTAAATTACTGGAAAGAAATGATTGTTACAGTCGTCAGCCTTTAAAAAAAAAAAACTTTTTGAAAAAAGTATGTACTTCGTCTATTAAATATATTTAGCATATTATCATCTACTCGCCCGAACCGGAAAATGGACGATTAATTCGGATCCTGCCATGTTCCCATATAACGAATTTCTTGTGAGTATTTAAACACAGAAAAAAAAATGGTTTGAAATATAAACAACAAGTGCACAGTTCTAACTTTACAACGAGGGCCAGCATAAAACGGTTCTATAGCATTCATTGTACATGACAGCAATACAAAAAATAGCACCACTGGCAGGATGGTTTCGTATTAAATAGTTTTGTTAGTTAGTCCTATCTATGGATAAAGCAAATAATAATTTAAAAAATCGGTGAAAATGTAATCAGCTTACCCTTTAGAAGTTTGGAAGTGCCAGTCAGTAAGTTTTCTGTCAACTTTATGATCGTACAAATGACGCAAAGAGCATGACACAATTTGACTCTGCAAGATGAGTCATCACTTGGGTGTATTTCTTAAAATCACGAAAACTTCTTTATTTCAGTCAGACGCAAAATGAATCTTTTGCGTGATTTTCCGCTCTCAATATAATCACGTGCTTATTCAGATTCCAAACTTTAGTGCAGAATGTATGATTTCTGGATACTCTCTCATCCTTTAATGAAAGGTTATTAAGATAGATGCAAATTATCGTTGCATTCACACAATTATCAGTTTTAGCGTACATATATGATCTTTATAAAAATATAATGATGTCAACGAAGGATCATACAATAAATATCGCGCTGCATACAATTTCAGATCCTCGAGACACAACGTAAACAAAACAGTGTCTTTTATCTTTCGTGTATTAATCAGACATCATTCGTGTTCTTGTTTAAAACAAACAAACAAAAATTAAATAAAACAACAACAACAACAAACTATGAAGACGACGTTGAAACAAATAGCAACATAAAATATCGATTTAGACAAAGATTTGAAGAACAGAAGGAAGAAATAAAGAAAAGAAGGAATAGATGTGTTAGGGACTATATATATAACTTAAGCAAAACGTTCTCACGACTAAATTTTTCGTCTCTTGAATATTTAATCTTCCAATGATGTAACTGATGACAAATGACAAATAACGCAAATAACAAAGGTGCCTATGATAACATTTCGAAACCGTTGCACGTAAGACGAATGAAGTAATTTTTGTCATAGAATACGGATGTAAAACACGGATCGATCGAGACAAGTTTCATGACCAACATGCCGTAGACGCATGCCAGTTGGGAAGGTCCGGAAAACGGTTAGTCATTGATATAGATACCACTTATCTCCCTTAGTAAAATGACATCTGGCAATTAAAGACACACACATCTTGGATATAGTTACCTCTAGCGCCATTGCTCAGTATGCGTGCCTTGGTGATGTACTGAAAAATTCTCAGCGTAGGTACGTCTTTAATAAGAAAATATCATATTTTTGAAGATACCGAGTCGAGACTAGAATATGGGCATTGCGGTAAAATATTCATTGACTAATCTCGTAGTAAACAAGTTGAGTTATTTTGAAAAAGAGTATGACGTATTGATATCGTTATCTTAATTGTCCAGTAAATGCAGTCTCTGTCGTTTGAGTGTCTACTCGTTTTTGCTGAATTAGTCAGCTACCATATGCCATGTACACAGTTGCTTTCTGGTAACACAAACGTATAATGAAATACATTAAGTTAGCACGGAGGTGAGAAAAGTTTAGAATCCAACTGGATGGTAAGTCGATCAGAGTGATCGCCAAGTAGTGGCCACTTTTGTATGACCGATGCACCCCTGCCCCAAATTCAGTCAGCTCCGAGGAGATAGTTAGCAAGTACACTTAAGTGAGCCAATTGTTGAAGAAATTCAAAAGTAAATGGCAATTCCATTTTTCTAATAAACGTAGATGTTGTATGATAAATATCGCCCAGGAATAGAAAGACAAACTGGGATGATTATAATACAGATTGCACCAAACCATACGAGTAAATAAATGCATGCAAAATCTTTTATCTTACATTGGATTTCTATAAAAACCGGAGTTTTTAATTTTCTTATTTGCAGGTAACACGCCAGCCCTATTTTCATATAATGGCAATTACAGATGATGCAAACTCTGTACACTGTTTTTATGGAATGGTAGTTACAAATGATGACAACTCTGTACATTGTTTTCATGGAATGGTAATTACAGATGATAAAAAGTGTACACTGTTTTCATGGAAAGGTAATTACAGATGATGAAACTCTGTACACTGTTTTCATGGAATGGTAGTTACAAATGATGACAACTCTGTACATTGTTTTCATGGAATGGTAATTACAGATGATAAAAAGTGTACACTGTTTTCATGGAAAGGTAATTACAGATGATGAAAACTCTGTACACTATTTTCATGGAATGGTAGTTACAAATGATGACAACTCTGTACATTGTTTTCATGGAATTGTAATTACAGATGATAAAGTGTACACTGTTTTCATGGAAAGGTAATTACAGATGATGAAAACTCTGTACACTATTTTCATGGAATGGTAATTACTTGCTGAAAACTATACATATTTCATAGAATAGTAATTACAGATCGTGACTCCGTACACTTTTAACTGGAGTGTGTCTATCATTTAATCTAATTTCTTTATATGAAAAAAGTTACATTCGCGATCTAACATATAGAATAGCTTTCTGAGCTATCAAACGTAATAAACGGCAATAAAATTGATAACAAGAATGAAAAATCCTAATCTCCATTGATGTATTTGATACACATTATCCCGTATATACTCACGTACAATTCCATCTGCTAACCGCATACACTAAGATCTGCCGACTCACTATGCAACATCTGATCAAGGTCTATGTTGTTTGCACCTGGAGAGGACGTATGTATGTAGTCACAGTATTTAACGAAAAACAAAAGCAATGACATCTGGACATCTTTGTCTGCCTGTCATGTACAAATCCATCATGCAATAACGCTATGTACGCAAATGTTCAGCAGGAAAATCTACAATTTTATAGTAGCAGATAAACAAATCAGTAGGGACACACACACACACTATATATATATATATATATATATATATATATATATATATATATATATATATATATATATATATATATATATATATATATATATATATATATATATATATATATATATATATATATATATATATATATATATATATATATATATATATATTGTTACACGCACACGGGTATTTACTTGACCGAGCGGTTGTCAAACCCTGGCGCGATTCTCGCTAGAAGTCATAAGTTTACCCCGACTTTCCAAAGACTTCCATACAACCTCAGTTGTAAATGAGAAAGCCCGACGTGTCCATTATATACCTAAATTTTCCTCTAATTAATTCAAGACCACAGATAAACCAAACTGCCAACTATCTATCAACCGTACATCTGCGTGTTTTGGCTTCATTATGTTTCCGTAGCACCAACCGTTCAAGCCTTAGAACATATGAGTACTCCCTAACAATGGGAACTATTTTAACTCCGCCACCTTAGGCCAGTCAATGTATGCTTTCCAGGCACATTTCACCAATATAACTGCACCATATTCGCCCACATGGCGACATAAACGGTGTCTGCCAAGTCCCTTTTTATTTATTCCCTTGTGTAATTTACCGGTTTAATACCGTAAGTACTGTCCTTGCAGTCACGTTACCAATGTATACCACTAGATTTTAATATGGGCTATTTTACGACAGGGACATTCATTCGATTTTGGTCGGAATTCACTATTAGTGAACCAGGACATCATGGAAACAGACTAACACTTCACTCCGTGACGTTTGCTCCTAATGATTAGCTCATTAGTTCGGGCTAGGAATATTTCCATGGCGCCGAATTCCAATAATCACACAAGTAGTCACACAAATCTAAGAATTGCTTTAAACGGGGCGCTATAACCAAGTGCGTATACTCTAAATTTACTACAATATATATAAAAATCTTTTTATTTTTAATTTCATTACATGTCAAAGTAATGTAATTTTGTTTACTAGGAATTTTGATATTTTCCAGAAAATTCAGTTTGACCTGACTCTTTTCATAAACACCTAATAATAGAACACTGTTTCTATTTTTGACTTAGTTCCTGACCTTGATTCAGAAATCACTGTGACAAGTAAACAACTTTCTATTTTTATTTTATTCTCGGATTAAAATGATTGGTTTTTATCAAGGTCATACTAGGAGTACATGATTTTAGATGTAAACAACCTCTATTTCACAATTCTTGGTTTTTCCAAAATTGCGCAGTATTTATATTTAATAGTTATGTTTAGAAAGATATTTCTCAGTTTGGGTTTTTACTTTGGACACTGGAAAAGTGTTTGTTTGTGACCAGTTTGGATTTACATCATAATTTTTATTCAGATTATTTCGATTCTAAAAGATTAATTCTTTTTCCTGGAAAAACTTGAGTGCTCATACAGAATTATTGGACAAAGACATTTCTTTAAATTTTGTTCGGAAATTCAAAGACCGGAATATTGTTTGTGGATCAACAAAGAACTGTAGACACATCCGTAATATAAAGGCTACTACATACGTCATCGCCTTAGATTTGGGTTTTTTCGTCGGCACTCGATTTCAAATTTCATTAGAACATTTAATTACTAGGACTTCTAATATTCAATTCGTGGATTATTCTTGGATTATTTTTGGATTTGATTCTAAAAACTGTAAGTTCTTTTTCTTTCATTTTTACAGTGTTTTTCCAGAGACCTTATTTATTCCAAAACCTTTTGACCGACTGGGATGAATGTTTGAGAAATGATAAATATACCAGATACCTAAAAGGCATTAAAAATTGAAACAAATATGTGAGATGAAAGTACTTATTTTGCATAATCTAAAGTTAACTGGTATGTTTATTGTTGCATATTTGAATTTTGAGCAAGTTAGCCGTTAGAAAATATTTAAAATCTGCACTTGGATTTTTTTGCCGTCTCAGATATGCTATACAAATACACCGTGATAATGACTGCATTTGAACAATTTGTATATTTTCATATTTCTGATGGTCGGTCCGAGATTAAAACTATAGTAATCAATACTTCCGTTTAATCCTCCAGACAAAAATAATCATCGATGCATTAAAAGAGAAAAATAAGTTAAAGAAAATTAGATATATCGGAATTTTATTCATGAAATGAAACATTTGAATAATGATTATATTTGTTTAAAGAAACGTTACTACGGCCGTTTTCTTTTATAACTGTTAAGAATGGTCCAAAGTTGTTCCATTTTCTTCTGTAAACTGGACAGATTAATTTATTTTCATCTGTGTATGGGGAAGGAGATTAAGTGGGCTATTGTTTTAATGTGCAAATGTAACTAACCTGACCTTTAATAAGACAATCTTTCAATTTTAGCGTGAAATTGGAAAAGGCATGCTGAAGGTAAGCAGATCTGTTAAATCATAGGAGAATTTAAATTGTCTATTTGTCCTGAGTGTTTCAGCAATCCTGTTTTTCTTTTTTTTTGGGTAGGGTGGGGTGGGGTTTGGGGTTGCAATATTTATTTATTTACATATATTTTAAAACAATAATATAAAAAGAGGGCCACACTGCTTTAGGCGATGTAGATTTTGGTCAAACTCTTTTTTTATTAAATTTGATCAAACTCTTTTTATTAAATTTGAACTTCAACCGCAGTAACTATAAAAAAATGAGCATATTGATTCATGTAGTTAAAAATGTAATTTGTTCCAAGGAAGTAGAGAGAAGATGATACTTAGCCACGATGTTCAAGGTCAACTCAGCTCACAAGTACTTCACAGCGTAATGCGTTAAAGAAACCCCGTAGGTCTTATATTGCCTGCAGTAACATAATCCTTCTATAACAGTAGATCTTGGTGCAAAGAAAACAACGCGATATCTGTATATCGGATTTGCTGGCAATGTATACGCCATTGCTTTATTTCAACCTCTTTTGAAGTCGGATCGTTCACCGGATGTTAAACTAATAAAAACAATACGCGCCAATCAAATGACTGCATTAATCCGCATATTCAATTGACAATGAAAACATAGTAAGAGGATATGACCACGTGACTAACCTAGTGACTGACCTCATAACTGATATAGATGCTCAGTAAATCTAGAACGTCGCAGCGAACCAGCAATATTTTCCATCAATTTTGGTTATAAAATAACAACTCTTACCAGTATAGCGTTCGAATCGTAGACAGCATTTTTGTATTTTCATTATAAAATTTTTTATGGGATACTAATAATTTCAGATGATTTATTTTCTTTAAATCCCATACTTTACTGAACTTAGCTTAACATGTTTTTATTGTGTTTTTTTTATTATTATATACTTTGCATGAAAAACATTGCTTTCTGACATACCATCCAACCGATGATTATGGCATTTATTCGTCATCCATCTTATGACATATATTAGTCTGAGGTACCTCCAAGCATGTAGGCAACCATTCTTAAATTGTTACATACAAACTGTTATTTCTTAAATATACGAAATATGCTTCTTAATGGTAAATATTCAAATTAATCAAGATGATTGTTCCGATTAGTCACACCTATAAAATATTACGTACATAATCTGTGTTAGACGATGGAGTCGGTTTCACCATTTCGACATGGGGTTTAGAACCAATCTTCGCTTTTTTCACATTTCACTTTCTAACTTAAACGATCGTGTTCAATCAGAATATGCATTTAAGCATATTATTTCCATAAAGCTTCATGTTTATTACCTAGAGATGAATCAAAGCGTGTTATGTCCACACCGCTGTAGATGCATTAACAAGAGATTATCGAAGCGGGTTATAGTTTTAAAGCTCCATATGTATTAACAAAATATGCATTGAAAAGCATCTTCTGTCCATAAAGATACGTGTGTATGGACAAGAGATGTATCAAAACGTGTCATGTCCAAAAAGCTACACGGGAGATGCATCAAAGCTTGTGTTACGTCCACAAAGCTACACGTGTGTTGACAAGAGATGCTTCAAAGCTTGTGTTACGTCAACCTAGCTACATGTGTGTTAACAAGAGATGCATCAAAACTTGTGTCACGTTCACAAAGCTAAATATGTGTTAATAAGAGATGCATCAAAGCTTGTGTTACGTCTACAACGCTAAATCTGTTTAAGATGAGTTGCATCAAAGAATTGTTATGTCTACCACGCTACATGCGTGTTAACAAGAAATGCATCAAAGGTTGTGTTAAGTCCACAAAACTACATGTGTATTAACAAGATATGCATCAAAGCTTGTGTTACGTCTACAACGCTATATGTGTTTAACAACTGATGCATCAAAGCTTGTGTTATGTCTACAACACTACATGCGTGTTAACAAGAGATGCATCAAAGCTTGTGTTACGTAAACAAAGCTACACGTGTGTTAACAAGAGATGCATCAAAACTTGTGTTACGTCCACAAAGCTACATCTGTGTTGACAAGAGATGCATCAAAACTTGTGTTAGGTCCACAAAGATAAATGCGTGTTTAACAAGAGATGCATCAAAGCTTGTGTTACGTCTACAATGCTACATCTGTTTAAGATGAGTTGCATCAAAGAATTGTTATGTCTACCAAATTACATGTGTGTTAACAAGAAATGCATCAAAAGCGTGTTATGTCCAAAAATCTAAACGTGTATTAATAAGAGATGTAAGTGAACAAATATGGGAAATACTTACCATTGTAGAAAAGTAAAACCATACAAAATGTTTTGTTTAAAACAGCAAATCATGTAATAAAAATGCTTCAATAGATGTCAAAAAGCAAGCTTTCTTTTAAAGCAGGAATTATGGATTTCTTCAGTTTACCATTGAATCGCCATTTCAACTTTGTCCTGACACTAACGAGACAAGAGTGTAAGGATACGTGTATGCAAGTGTCGTATGTCTCGCCTATAAGACGATTCGAACTGTAAAATATAGAGACCCTAATCTGCCGTCCAATTATGCGCCGGCAGATCTCGGTTTGTGCATTTGTTAGGAGTAATCGGTAGAACAAAAACAATACAAACCCCGAGCTGCTGACGCATGATGCGATGGCAGATCTGGATCTTAGTTGTATGCAGCTTGATTCGACATATTAGCGAGTTATAACGGTAACTTAATACAACCCCTTTTACACACTCATCTAATTTGCAATCTAATATACTACTCTGTGATATAATTTTGGCGTTATAACGTCGCAAACATCAAGGTCAATGTGACGCAGTAAGCTTGAGCGTCAACTAATCAGGGCTATTAGAAATTGCTGTCAATTTCCATAAAAGCTCTAATTTTCGAGACACCTTTACCTAAGGTATAGCAAACTAGTAAGCTTGAGCGTCAACTAATCAGGGCTATTAGAAATTGCTATCAATTTCCATAAAAGCTCTAATTTTCGAGACACCTTTACCTAAGGTATAGTAAACTACATATCGTGTGGCATAATAGTTGAGTATATGCCGACTTTGAAAAGTAATATTGGAAAAGTCAACATTTCGACCGATGTGATAATCGCGGTGGCTCAGTTGTTGGCGTGCTTGACTCAGGACCGAACGTTTGCTGATTCCAATCCTACCATCGGATCAGCCTACAGTGGCGTGTCCTTGGACTAGGTACTTTGCTCAAATTGCCCTGCACTAAATAACCTAATTGTGTTGCTGGTCCGTAAAACATTAAATCATCCAAAACAACTTTTTCCTCACGTTTCCAAGTCAACCGTATTTAGAACCTAAAATAAGGAGTAATATTACACAGTAACTGAAACTAGTAATATTTTAATTGTCCAGCTGAATAAAGATATGATATTGCAGTCAGACAATGCGCACGTAATACGTTTTGCTATCAAAGAAGCATGAATACGAATTTTCGGCACCGACAGCAGATGCGGCAATGTCACCAACAATGACGTCCAGGCTAAGGTTTCTCTTATTAAGGTTTTTGAAAGTACATACATTTTGCATAAGTTTGCTATATCAAATTGAAATATTGGGATAATATTACTGTTTGTATGAAATTTCTTCCCACTGGGTAGGTTTGTTATTGCTTACTGATATGACTGTTGCAAAATAAACTTGCCTGCTAAGGCATCCCATATCATATTGCTTGAATCAATACAATGTTTGCGGATTAGGGACTTTATCGCAAGATATATCGTACGTTAAGGCTTCATAGGTTTTTCTACTCACAGTACACGCAAGCACTAAATTTTAGGCAGCTAGGAAAAGTCACCACGAAGAAGTTAATTTTTGGTACAAATTGAAGATAGTCCTTCCCAACAATAGTATAATAGTGTTTTATAATGGCTTGACTAATTACTTGCAGAGCGGTATCGAAAGGTACTACCTGCTTAATTATGAACGGCGAGTTAAAAGGTAAATGTACAATTTTGGAGTTATGGTGGTGGGTTCTTTGACATTTCATACATTAACACGAATTGCGGTTAATTTGCAAATATAATTTTACTCCCAGAGTGCATGAGTTTATGACAGTAACTCATGAATGGCATGATGCCTGGTTCAGAGTATGACCAATATGTCATATTTTGATTTCTGCATGACTGAAGACTTAGTGACGGGTTTTACTACTTTAGGAGACACGACCGCTTTCTCCTTCATCGAAACCCATTGCTAATAACGAAAACCATTCCATGTTACGAATGATTTTTGCCCAATATGACAGAAATCTGACATGGACGTTATCCAGAAGGATCGTTTTGTTTTCTAACTTGAAAAATAACAGTTTTGTGCCGAATAACCATTTCAAATTTGATGCTCGAATGTTTTGGTGCATTTGTTTATATACATGTATATAGAGTCTATATATTATTCTAATATCTTGATATGATATTCCCATGACTGGAAATGTCATTCTATGATGTGAATATCATATTCTGATGTCTGGAAATATAATTCCAGTATCTGGAGATGACATTTTAATGTCTGGAAATGTAATTCTAACATCTTGATATCATATTCTGATGTCTGGAAATGTCATTCTATGATCTTGATATCATATTCCGATGCCTGGAAATGTTATTCTAACATCTGGAGATGACATTTTAATGTCTGGAAATGTAATTCTAACATCTTGATATCATATTCTGATGTCTGGAAATGTCATTCTAATATCTGGATATCATATTCTGATGTCTGATAATGGCATTCTAATATCTGGAGATGACATTTTAATGTCTGGAAAAGACATTCTAATATATGGATACGATATTCCTATGCCTAGAAATGGCATTCTAATATCTTTACAATATATTTTGATGTCTGGAAATGTTATTCTAATATCTGGATATGATATTCTGTAGTCACGAAATGGCATTCTATCTGGGAATGCTATTCTATATCTGGTAATGATATTTTGATATCAGGAACTGGCATTCTATAAACTGAAAATGATATCCTGATAATCGGGAAGTTCATTTTAGTGTCTGGTTATGATATTATGAAATCTGGAAATGATATTCTGATTTCTGCGAATGACATCCTAATATCTGTAAATGATATTCTGATATCAGGGAATGATATTCTGACATCTGGCAATGAAATTCTGATCTTATAGAGTAGAGATTGCTACAAGCAGTATTTCCTAGAATTTACAAAGATGCAGGTTGGCAGAAGACTCATTAATAAGAAGTTTAACTTTAAAATGTAACAGATCGTGTACATTGACTAAGAGCAATTCCAACGGTTTGTAAAAATCAGACTTCATCGTTGTTACATTGTACTATTATTATAAAACGATAACAATGATCATTAATAAATATTGCGATGATTCTAAATTAATGTACAGGAATTGTAGTTTTTTCTTCTTTTTACAGTCATAATTAGGCACGATAGTTTTCATGAAGAATTATATGTTGCAAAACAAATTCGAAATGAATCAATAATTAGTGCCCCAATCCCTAAGTTGAAGTTTTCTTACCAATAGCTTTACTACAAATTCCAAGTCTCTCGAACTTGTCCCGGGGATAGAAACAAGTCAGAGATGCACAAATAGCTTTAATGGGTTTTTGTTGTTGTTTTTATTTTAAAATACGCCTATCCGAAAGCTACAAACATTTATCAATTTTGTTAATTTCGGGGAAAAGAAAACTGTTATTGGAATAGAGGCATATACCGTCTGCGTTATATAGATTTCGTACATTTTACTTGTGTAGTTTGCTGCAGCAGGCGATAAAATACTTCGACTTCAGAGTAAAATCGGCCAGGTTGAATGCAATTATTAGCTATTCCTTAATCAAATAATTTAGAAGTTTTAGCTGACAATATTGCATTGCTAACTCGTCATCAACCTTTGAAAAGAACAAGGAGTTTGTAATCGCAGGTGGTGGTGGTGGTGGTGGTGGTGGTGGTTGTCTTCTCTTCCGGTTTGTATTAGAAATATCTTGAGATGTTTCATGACAGACGTTATTGTCATAGGCCCAATTCATTTCCAGATGCACAGGAAATTGATAGGAAATATACTTTTGAACAAAAAAGCGTAATGTCTGTTGGTTGTCAGAAGCTTATGTGTAGAGATTTGCAATAGTTAATGCTTCTTATTCATTGTCTTGGATACAACGTAACAGGACACATTTGGTTTTATACTGGATCAAGGTTTTGTAATTTCTACTTCACTTCTCGTAATCAGCAGACACTGGGTTTCAATATCATACAGCTGGGGTTTTTA
Organism: Sinohyriopsis cumingii; assembly: GCA_028554795.2. Taxonomy (NCBI): domain Eukaryota; kingdom Metazoa; phylum Mollusca; class Bivalvia; order Unionida; family Unionidae; genus Sinohyriopsis; species Sinohyriopsis cumingii. Next base: position 16,182,835 of record CM068825.1, on the reverse strand, counting down.
TACCATAGAAAATATCTCCTCATCTTCTCTGCATGACGTTTTTCCTTATGTACATTGCTATCGATCAATAAACTGGATCCCGCGCCTGTAAATGTATGTAGGCAGAGTTTATCGTCGTATTATGTCAGCATTTGTCACCATCCTTTATTTATATTTGTAAGGCAGTAATTTTATATTTGTTAATTTGACGCTTTGTAACAATTGTGATTACTTTAATGTAATATTGATATGCCACAATGCTTCATTCCGAAAATAGTTAATAATTCAAATATCAAGAACAGAAGACATATATGGTTAACATGACAATTACATTGTATTAAAATTAAAGAGTATCACTTACATTACTTATGTTGATAAGCATTGTTTTCTGGGACATATCCATATATCTGTCTCATGACAGGGCTTTCCTTGATAGCGCACTCCCGGATCTACAAGCTATGAAAGAGAAAGATGATCCGGCTTAATGAGGATATGTGATAATAAAGGGAACCAAATATTACCTTGTATATCAAACGCTTTGGCTCAGTGGTGAGAATGCGGTACTCGCGATCAAAAGGGTCCGGATTTGAATTCGACCAGGTCGGATACAGTGGTGTTTCCTTGGGAAAAAAACACTTTACTCCAATTATCTCGGCACTAAATAATATATTTGTGTTGCTGCGTCGTAAACACCAAAATCACTCCATGCATTTATAGCAAGAGCTGAGAAGTGATTTTCGTTCCGGTAAAATTAAGTGTACGAAAAATGGTGTATGCTGTATCGACCTGTTTTATCTTGCACATTTTTATGGAGAACAGGCGTACAATTTTATAAAGCTGCTATACTTCTGTTGTAGAGAGTTTAGAGGGGAATTTTTCTTACAAGAGTCTGTGCTTTATTAGTTAAAGTCACAATAGGACTTTTTGTTGCCTCTTTGAAATATTATAAAAAGAGTGAATAAACAGAAATAAAAATTGATCGTGTTTGGCAATCTAGACAAAAACAGGTTTAGTATTATAAACAAGGATAGTAACACTTGCATCGTTTATCTTTTAAGTTGATTTCAAAGGTAAGTATAACTGTAAAACACATTTGCAATTCAAAAATAATCAAACCCAAACAACAGAAAATGTGCCTTTAGATTCATTCCCATCTTCGCTAGCCAAGGTTAGTAGTGAAGGGGGGCACTTTACGGACAATGGGAATTAGCATTAAAAACACCCCTGGGTCAGTTTACGGACAATGGAAATTTAACATGGCGAAAAATCGTGGGTCAGATTACGGACAAGGGGAATTAACATGGCGATAAATCGTGGGTCACTCTACGGACAAGGGGAATTTAACATGGGGAATAGTTTGGGCTTGTTTAGGGACAAGGGGAATGGAACATGGGATTTTTTTTTAAAATTTTTTTTAAAAAAGGGGTAGGCAATTCAAAGACTATCTCTTTTCGAGAAATATGGCTGGCCCTGAAAAGGGCCTTTGGTTTATGTTAATATGCCCTTAACATAAAGGGCATTTGCGACATCTTCTTGTCCTCAAACTTCGTCTTACAGCAGGGCCATACATCAGAGTCCTCTTGAGGCAACCTTGTCTCTCTATATAGACTCTTCTTATCCACAGGCTGCTGCTGGTCCTGTGGACAACGGTCCACTTGGATCGGACATACATGAGCATGTCCGTCCTGAACATCATTGTTGACACAAGGGTTGAAGATTCAACGTCGGTCCACATGTTGAGGCTCCTACAATAGGTGAATCAATGCAGTGAACTGCGCTTATTTATAGGGACAGAAAGGATTGAAACGGATTGAGTTCATTCACCAATCCGAACACGCGTTACAGAATTCAGTCAGCCCGCATCCAATCGGAAGAGAGCAGTCTGTTACGTCACGTAGTCTATATAGATTCGCTAGCGCTTGTGTGCAGTCAATCTATGCGACAGTGATTCAACATGACGGAAACTCAGAAAACGATCCAATGGGGTGCACCAGCAGGGGAGACCGCCCAAGGGAACCCGGACTTACTTTCAGAAGAGGTGAATTGGGATTTTGTAGATTTTCTCTCCTCGCAAGAATTTGTTCCGGAACCTTCGTTACCTTCTTCATTACCGCAAGTGGAGAATTTTAGACAGAGACAGAAAGAAGAATTGGAGAAATTTATACAACGACAAAAGGAAGCGGAACAGGCTTTTCTCTTACAGCAACAGCAACAAGAAGAAGAGGTAAGAAAAAAACAACAGCAAGAAGAAGTAGCAGCAAAGAAACAAGAGGGTGAAAATCAAACGGTCACGGTACTGTTGGACATTTTAGCGGAGTTAAGAAGTCTGAAACAAATGTATCAGACTTCTTTATCACGACCGAAGAGAATACGACCTTCCCGAGCTAAACACGTCAACCCTGTGACTAAGTCTACCGTACCACCCTTAGTGATTTCAACCCAATCATTATCATCATTACGCAGTCCAGAAGTAGGCCTTGGCCGTGGCAAAGGCTTAAGGCAGTTAAAATTGATTGCTTAAACTCACCCCTGCACCATAAAGAAAAAAGGCCCTTTTCAGGGCCACCCACATTTCTCGAAAAGAAATACAATTTCAATTTGCCAATAACTCAAAAATAAACCCCACCCATTTTACCCTTATAGTACGTGTCTGTGTATGAGTGCGTGAGTGTAGCTTCTTATTTTAAAATCAAAACTCAAAGACTCTTACCTTATATCATTCATTTATTCTTTTCTCCATTTTTTACAATCCAATTCACAATTCACAACACAACACTTTAATAAAAAGTTCATTGATTTCTTCTTTTCTCCTTGTTTAGTCTCTCTGTTTTTTGAATTTCTTCACCGTCACACTCTTTTCCTCTTCTTCCTCCTCGCTTTCTTCCCTTCTTCTTTTTTTCTCCTGTTTCTTTTTCTTCACCTGTCTTCTTTCTTCCTCAGAAGAATCCCTCTCTTCCTCTGAAGAATTCCTCTCTTCTTCTGAAGAATCCTTCTTTTCTTCTGACTCCTCTTGTTTCTTTTTTGGGCAATCTGGAGACCAATGTCCTTTTTCTTTACAATAATAACAGGTATCTTGACTTTTGTCTTTTTTAGTCCCTGTTTTTGTTCTTTTTTCACGGTCTGGACACTCTGAAGACCAATGCCCTTTCTTCTGACAGATATAGCAAGTATCTTGACTTTTATCTCGAAAGGAAGGAGAGTAGTCCGTAGGCTGGTCTGAAGAGAATTTTCTAATGACCCCTCGCAAAGCTCTGACGAAACGTTCCATCTGGTTAGTCTCTTCCATCGTTGTGCTCGGCTTGAGAATGAAATGAATAGTGAAAGGACAAGACACACACCCTTTTATATACGCTGGTCTGCTATGACTATAAAGTAGCTTATGGTGTTTGAACTTGAGTCATTTGACTTTTTGCTTTCAAGATGAAACGATCCCATTCATTCGAGAAGAAAGAAGAAGAAAGAAGTAAGAGGCAGAAACGTGATCTATCGCCTCGTACCAGGGCTGAAATCTTGGCACAAATTCATGCCAGTGATTTTGAAGAGGACATGAGTGAACCAGAATTTGAAACCTCTAAACCAAGTTTACCACCCTTAGTCAACCCTGAAAAATACTATCACATTCGAGAGACGGAAAAGCGCTCCTCTAGAAAATTTAGAACCACGGCTTACAAATACACGGTGAAGTTTAAAGATTTCAAGTCCGACGTACCGTTGGAGAAAGCAGAAGGGTTCATCACCGAGATGTGGGATTCTTTGCTCACCACACTCAAGCGACAATGTCAACCCAAAGAAGACGATCGCTTGAGACTTTCCATACAACACGACGGTTTGAAATCCCCTGTTTGGATCGAGTTTAGCACCCCTGCAGAATTGACTGCTTCCAAAGTCATGGACAAGATTCAACACGTACAACAATCTAATGATCAGTTTGACATCACCGATGGTAAAGCCACACTGGACATGACCCACGTCTCTCCTCCTCAAGGGACAGGACGCAAAAAGATGTTATTGGTGGACGACCTTCGCAACACCAAAAAGAGTCTCGTCCGAATTGACAACCCTCATGACCAGATGTGCTTAGCCCGTGCCATCGTGGTGGGACGAACCTATGCCAACAAGAACGACACGGTAGAATGGAAAAGAACCTGGGACACTATTCAACGTTCCGACCGAGCCAAACAACGAAATGAAGCAGAACTCCTGTTACAACAAGCCGGACTGCCCAAAGACACACCCTGCGGCATTCCTGAGATGCAAAAATTGCAAGATGTCCTAGCTCCACGATACACCTTGAAAGTGCACCCTCAAGAAGTGCGCGGACCTCTATTGTTTCGAGGGCAAGACTTTAAGGACGGAAAATACATTCATGTCTATTATCACGATGACCATTTCGATACGATTACCACTATCACTGGATTCCTGGGATACAGTTATTACTGTGAGAAATGTGACCATGGTTATAACAATCGAGAGCAACACAAGCATTGCGGATCGAAATGCACAGGATGTTTGGCCTCTTCACCCTGTCTGAGCGAAGAACCAGTGCCTTGTTCAACTTTTCTGCGCACGTTTGTCAGCCCTACCTGTTACCAACAACATTTGAAGACGCAAGGTTCACAGAAGAAATGCGCTTGTCAACTGCTGAGATTGTGCTCTACGTGTGAACAAGTCATACGTACCAATAATACCAAGGCACACGTATGTTCAGGAAAGAAAAAATGTCACATTTGTCACCACATCGTGGACTTGGAACACCAATGTTACGTGCAAAAATACCAACCCCCACCAGAGAAAGAGGACGGTCACAAGAAGAAAGGCAATTTCATCTTTTTCGATTTCGAATGCATGCAAGAGACCGGCATTCACATTCCTAATTTCTGCGTGGCTCATCGAGCGTGCGAGAAGTGCATTCAAGAACCTATCTTCAGTCATTGCCCTCACTGCAGCAAGATTCCCGGAGGACGTGAAAAAATCTTTCGGGGGCCAAACACGTTAGCCGATTTTGCCCAATGGGTCTTAGACCCCGTCGACAAGACGTGGAGCCAAGAGGATATCGAACGTTACGGAGATTGTCATCGTCATGCCACGGTGATGGCTCACAATTTCTCCGGATACGATGGACAGTTTCTTTTGAGGTACTATACGGAACAAGGCACCGAGCGTCCTAAAGTGACTTTGAACGGAGCCAAAATCATTTTCATGCAAGTGGGACAAGTACAGTTTAAAGATTCGATGAGTTACTTGGCCATGCCTTTGAGTCGAATGCCTAAAACGTTTGGAATGACAGAAATGGCTAAAGGGTACTTTCCACACTTTTTCAATACGGAAGCCAATCAACACGCCGTTCTACCCCATTTACCTGAGGCTCACTATTACGACCCCGACAACATGCGTACCGAACAACGAGAAGCTTTCTACGCTTGGTACCAGGCTCACGCCTCGGACCCTTTCGACTTTCAGGAAGAAATGCTAAAGTATTGTCGTTCCGACGTGGACATTTTACGGCGTTGCTGTGGAAAATTTCGAGAACTGTTCATGGAACACGGAGGGGTCGATCCTTTGAAAGAAGCTTGCACCATTGCCAAAGCGTGTTCCTTAGTGTACCGCCAACGATTCATGCCTGAAAACACCGTGGCTGTCATCAGCCCTCAAACGACCCACTTTGTCAAACGTCAATACTCGGTCAAAGCCTTACGCTGGTTACATTACTTGTGTGACAAGGAAGACAAGTGGATTCAGCATGCTCGCAACGGAGGGGGCGAAAAGACCATCGGAACGTATTCGGTCGATGGCTGGGACTTAGAAAACCCCAAGATCGTGTACGAGTTTAACGGTTGCTTATTTCACGGATGTCCCGTCTGTTACCCTGACCGTGGCACTAAAAATCAGTTTTTACAACGAACCATGGAAGACTTGTACCAGGACACTTGTCAGCGGTGCCTAAAGTTAGAACAGCAAGGATACCAAGTGGTGGAAATGTGGGAACACGAATACGATCACCGTTTGAAAACCGATCCCGAGTTTAAACGCCTCGTGGAAAGTTACCAGTTCATGGACCCGATGAACCCGAGGGACAGTTTGTACGGAGGAAGGACCAATGCCACCTGTTTGCTGTACCAAGCCGACGAAGAGAAAGGAGAAGAAATCAAATACTTGGACGTGTGTTCGCTGTATCCCTACGTGTGCAAATATTGTCGCTTTCCTGTAGGGCACCCGCAATTGCTGACGGAACACATCGACCTGAAAAACATTCGACAATACGAAGGCTTGATCAAGTGCAAAGTTTTGCCTCCCACGAACCTATACCATCCCGTCTTACCTCACCATTGTCAAGGCAAACTGATGTTTCCCTTGTGCCGTACTTGTGCCGAAACGTGCAACCAAGACCAACCTTGTCAGCACAGCCAGGAAGAACGGGCCTTGACGGGAACCTGGGTCAGCGTAGAATTGTTCAAAGCTCTGGACATGGGATACCAACTGTTAGAAGTATACGAAATTTGCCACTTTTCCAAGACACAACAGTACCACAAGGGTGACCCTACTCAGAAAGGCATTTTCGCCGACTACGTGGATGCCTTTTTGAAACTGAAGCAAGAAGCCAGCGGCTATCCTTCCTGGTGTCACACTCCCGAAGACCAAATAAAATTCAAAGAGAAATATTACGAACAAGAAGGCATCACTTTAGACCACATCGAGAAAAACGAAGGCAGGCGATCGTTTGCCAAAGTGATGTTAAATTGCTTGTGGGGTAAAATGGCACAACGACCTTGTTTACCCAAGACGGAATATTTGACAGAACCTTCCCGCTACTTCCAGATGATTCACGACAAAACCAAATACATGAAACACGTGGACGTCGTTCGAGAGGATTTGATCTTGGTCAATTACGAAGAAGATCTGGACTTTGTACAAGACGACCCTTTTGGAAATGTCATCATTGCGGCTTACGTGACAGCCCATGCTCGCTTAAAATTGTACGAAGCTTTAGAACTGTTAGAAGAACGCGTCCTGTACTTTGACACGGACAGTTGCATTTACATCCATCACCCGATTCAACATCACCCTAACATCGAAGGAGACCGTTTAGGAGCCTGGACAGACGAGCATCCCGACGACAAGATTCTAAGTTTCGTCAGTGGTGGTCCCAAAAATTACGGCTACGAATACCGTGACAAACAAGGAGAAGTACACACGACGTGCAAAGTGAAAGGACTGACTCTGAATTATCGTACCAGTCGTGTGGTCAACTTTGGGGTATTGAAAGAAGCCTTGCAATCGGGAGAGGATGGAAACTTTAAAGTGACCACTTACCAACCGAACAAGATTGTACGTTTACCCACTCACCACATCGTCAGTCGACCTTTGGAAAAAGTTTATCAAATCGTGTACCAGAAGCGAGTTCGACTTCCCAATCATTTCACCTTACCGTATGGACACGTTGGTATAAAACATTGGTTGTAAGAGGATAGCCACCCACCAGAAAGATGACTTCGCCACAGCAAGAATCGAGTGAGAAACCCGATGAGAACTCCAAGTTCAAACCCTACCATTTTCCAGTCTTCTTACCTGACTATTGTGATTGTGCCCGTCGATTGGACACGTTTCAGAAATGGCCTACGGATAGGGAAGGATTACCTTCTTCGCATGTTTTAGCTAGAACAGGATTTGTCTGCTTGGGACCTGAGTCAGGATTGGGATACGAGGTACAGTGTTTCGCTTGCGGACTGAAGTTACGAATGGATCTATGTATCTATAAAGATTCAGCTATTCTGGAACATACTCGATGGTCTCCGCACTGCCCTTACCTTTCTATGGCCTTTCCACCCATCACACTACGGTACAATGTTGACGGTACCTTAGAGACGGTACCTTCCGAAACAAGACATAAAAAACGTAAAAAAGGAAAGATGTACAAGCTGGAGACTGCATTGCGACTAGTATAAAAAAGGGCTATGGTCAAGATCGATAGTTCATTGTGACTACCAAGACCGAGCGAACAAGATGAATACTTTGAAAGAGACATCGTTCCAGTTTGGGGATTGTAAAAAAGTTGTATCTTCCTCTAGTGTGACTAATACTGGATGGATAAGACCCAGGCATTGCGACGGAAAATGTCCGGAAGGAAACTGCGATTGTCCATGTGGTTACCATTGTAATTGCGTAACGGAGTTTGCAGACGAGTGCGATTGTGAGCCTTGCGATGGATACGATGCTGTACCTTGTGACCTGAGCGATGCCGTAAAGCATCATGGGAACTTTGTTCTCACTGCCCCTATCATGGAAAGTGATGCTGTGCGTGTCAAACCTGAGGGATGCGAAAGTGATGCCGCTCGTCCTCTTAGACATTTTACCGGGTTTAAAGGGGAATGTTCACCTTCACGTTTACCTCCCTACGGATGTCATCCAGCCCTGAGCAAACTCCTGCCTATGTCACTCAACCCTCATCGAAACGAACCTGTGAAAAACGAATATTCGTTTCCTGTGCGTTTGTCGGAATACTGCGACTTTGAAAATCGTCTTCAATCGTTCAAAGGAAAATGGCCAAAGTATCTGGGAGGACCGACCCCCGAAGAATTAGCCAGAGCCGGATTTTTCTACTTGGGCGAAGGAGATAAAGTCAGGTGCTTCAGTTGCGATGTGACACTTCACCACTGGGAACCGCAAGATTCGGCCTACGTAGAACATGCTCGATGGTCACCGAATTGTCATTACTTACCCTTAGTGGGACCGAGACATTGAAGTAACTTCTTACCATAATAATCTGTTCATGGATACTTTACAAGAGAACATTCGTGCTTTGCCTGTGGAGTTGAGAGAACGCATTTATCGAGAGCTGGTCAAAATACAAGTGAAACGTAAAGAACAATTGCATCCGTTACGTCACCGGTGTTTGAACCACTGGTACCTTCAGGCTATACAAGGACTGATTGAGTTGAAAGTGTTCCATTGGACAGACATTGATCAACGACCTCCTGGTTATAAAAAGGAATGGTTTGGTATTGACGATTCTATCTACTACATTGTAAACGTACTGCATCGAATTCCAGAGGAAGAGTTAACGAATAACCAACATCTTTCACGCAATGTCAACTTAGTGAAAGAGGAAACTTCTGAACGAATTGTAATGTGTAGATTAGTGGTGAAACGATTTAGATTCGACAATGAATTAAAACCATGTTTGTGCAAACAGTACATTTCTTGTGTCAGACCAAAGAGGATTTAGTATGACCTATTCATGGATACTTTACAAGAGAACATTCGTGCTTTGCCTGTGGAGTTGAGAGAACGCATTTACCGAGAGCTGGTCAAAATACAAGTCAAACGTAAAGAACAATTGCATCCGATACGTCACCAGATCTTTAACCACTGGTACCTGAATGGTATAAGAGAACTGATTCGTCAGAAATTCTTTCAATGGTCAGACCTTGTTCAAAACTTTGAGGTCGCTAATGATCGACATGTTCATGATTATGGTTACTTCGAGATTCACCTACAGCAATACATTGAGGAAGACAAGTAAAGGATTACCAACATATTTTACGTGGAATCTACTTAGAGGAAGAGGAAACACCTAAACGAACTCTGACGTTTCGGTTACAGTATGCAAGATTTAGATTCCCTACTGGAGAACGAAGATCTCTGGCTAGAAAGTACGTCTATTGCATCCGAAAAAAAGAGAATATAAAAACAGGCTGCCATGCCACGGTTTATGTCACATGTCATCCAACAGATTCCGTGGAAGGAACTCAATGACCATATTCAAACCGTGGATCATTACCATCGATTATTACAAGAACTGTATCCATTCAATTTGGGACGACAAGTGGTGTGTGTCTTAGTGACTTGTTTTCTGGGATTTCGTTTACCAGCCGATTCCTTGTGGACTCTTTACGATCAGTACTTACCACCTCCATGGCCTTAAATGGTCACGAAAAACTCCTTTTGCTCAAAGCCTTGCGTTTTCATCTGGATACTTCTCGACCTCTACGGGAAAAAAAGATTCGTCAACTTTTAGCTACCCAAGACGTGTATGACGATGTGTGTGTAGCTTGTGACTTACATCCCCATTGGACAGATGTCCGTGCCTGGAAAGAATGGGATTTTGAGGCTTGGACCCAAGAAGTGGCCCAGTATGCACGAGAGTTGTTCAAGGAAAAAAGTTACTTTTCAACCCGTGTTAGTGACGGTGCCAGAAGAACCCGTCACCCAGGACAGGACTGTCGTGGACAGGCCTGAAAGACCCTTTCGGGAGGACACTTGTGTGACCTTACCCCCTGTTGAACTGGTTAGAACATTACCCAAAACATGTGGTTGTTGTACAGACACTTGTGTTTATTCCACGTTCATAGTTATCATGTGCCTTTTATCCTTGTACTTAAGCCTTTGGCTTTTATGTATTTTTGTCTTTCGTATTCATGTTTGAAAAAAAAAACATTCAATAAACGTGTTCTGAAAAAGTATATAAACTCTTGTCTTGTTTGTTTTCTCGTGTCACAAGTGACATTTCTCACACCATGGCTACCTCTGGTGTCTCTGCTCCCTCTTCCTCTACTGTCAAAGTCATCGACGAACACTTAGACCGTGCCAGTTGGGAGGCTTTGTATCTTCGCCATCCCTTTAACATGCTCATTGCTGGACCTAGCGGTTCTGGCAAAACCAAATTCGTCAAACGTTTGATCGAACATAAACATCATTTGATCGATCGGCCCCTCAACGGATCGTGTGGTGTTACAAAGAGTGGCAATCGGCGTACAACCTCTTGCGAGAAAGTCAAGGCGATTCCATCGTGTTTGTGGAAGGCATTCCTAAAGAAGACGACGGCATCGTCTCTGATTCCCGTCAAACCCATTTGGTCATTTTCGACGACATGTTAGGAGAAGACGAAGAAGAAATTAAATTGTGGTTCACGCGCAAAGGGCATCACCGTAATGCCAGTGTCGTTTACATCACCCAAAATTTGTTTCAACAAAGTAAAGCCCATCGCACCATCAGTCTCAATGCGCATTACGTGGTCTTGTTTAAAAGCCCTCGAGATAAATCGCAAGTGCAAGTCTTAGCCAAACAGTTAGGAACGCCTTGGCTGACTCAGGCGTACGACGATGCCACTCAAACGCCACACGCCTATTTACTCGTCGATTTGAAACCTACGACTCCCGATGACTTGCGATTTCGTACCCACTTGTTTCACCACTGGTGCCAAGACGGAGGGCCTGTCCTGTACACGTCTCCGTCCTCGACTTCATTTCACTCCCCATGAAAAAAATCTATAAAAACCTCAGACCCTTTTTCGTCTGTCTCACACAGTGTGAACATGACGTCCCTTCAGTCGCATCTTCCCGTCAAATTGATTCGTGCCTTGTATGGCATCAGTCGAGAAAAATATCCACAAACACGAGCCCGTGTCTTAGAAGCTAGTCTCAAAGAAGTCTTACGATGGTTCACGGTGACGGCACGTCAATTACTCCAAGGAATCATTCAGATTCCTCATCAAACCCAACGCTTTTTCGATCGAAACAAATTCGCTTTGGTCCAACTGGCCGATCCCCGCATCGACACTCAAACCAAAAAACAAATCATTTTGAAACCTGGAGGGAGCGGTACTCTAGGAGGGGTCATCATTCGCTCACTCTTAAGATGGGATCCTAATGCCCCCAAAGTTATCCCCAAGACAAAAGTCCAACGAAGCCCCAAGAAGAAAAAGAAAAAGACCAGGTCCCCAAGAAGAATAACTTCTCCAGTGGCAGGACCCTCCTCTTACCAGACACCACCCCGGAAAAAGAAAAGAAGCCCCCAGAAAAAGAAACAGAGAAAAAGTCCCCAGAAAAAGAAAAGTCCACAGAAGAAGAAAACTAGTCGCAAGAGAGGCACTTCGGCCAGGACGCAACCTTACACTCGCAAGCCACGACCTGCCACAGCGTCTCCGGCAGCCTCACGTTTGTCCACTTCTCCGTTGATGTCACCAGGAACTGAAGAGTACTTGGAGACGTTGATTACACCAAGAACTTCTCCGTTGATGACCCCCAAAAGAACTTCCCCAGTGGCAGGACCTTCCAATTTAGCGGCAGTGGCTGCTGCTCACAAAGTACCTTCTCCCAAAATCAAAGTCCATGAAAGATCGGGCATGTTACAAAGTTTACTGGATTTGTCCAAGCAAGAACTGGCTCGATTTAGTCCGTTACGTACCCCTGCACGACGTGTCATGCCTGTCCTCAAACTGATAAAACGTAAAGACAATCAGTGGCGACGCGTTCCAGTATAAAAAAGGCCTGTGACCGACTAGGGTATCAGTGTTTTTAGGTGCTCCTAAAGACTCAAAGATGTCACCCTCCAGAAAACCCCAAGGAAAGAAAAGGAAAGGACTACCACCACGTTTAGCCAAACATGGGGACCTGTTATCTGTCCTGTCCAAAGCTTCTCCACCCCTACGAAAAAAACTCATTCAAACGGCCTCCAAAGAGGTCATCGATACCGTGTGCGAATGTTGTTTGAACGTTTTGAAAGGCACGATCCCTTTGTCCAAACACCAGAAACAATGCTTAGGCAAACATCGTCACGTTCTTCGGAAAATGGTTCAAAAGAAAATTCCCATTCGTCAAAAAAAGAAGATGTTGGTCCAACGTGGAGGCATTTTACCTCTCTTGTTAGGCCCCATACTGAAAGGAGTCTTGGGAACCATGTTGGGAGGACTGGTGGGAGCAAGATAAAAAGGCCTTCGGAAGTCCCAAGATCTCAGAATTCACCCCTGACAACCCCATGGAAGGACGAAAACTAGCTTTAGTGCCTTACAAACGATGGATGAAATACCATCGGTGGCAAGAACAACGCACCCCGCATTTACCTCCCAATCCCAATTTGAGCGAGATGTCCCAGTTACAACACGAATTGCAATCCTTGATGGATCGCCAAGATTTGTCCGAAACAGAAAAATCGCAAAAGTACGGTCAACTCTTGCAACGACTACAACTCTTTCACCAGAAAGCTTTAGACTAAACAGCTCTACCCACTTTGAAAGATTTTAAGACCTTGATGAAAAGTCCAGCACCATCACCAGTACCAGTACCAGTACCAGTACCACCAGTACCCGTGACCAAGACAGAAAAAGGAAAAGAAGAAGAAGAAGAAGGGTTTCAAACTCCACCAGAAAAAGTACGCAAGTTAACAACACCACCTACCTCCAGAATTGGATGGATTAAAAAGATGATGGCCACCCCTTCTTCCTCACAAGAGAAAAAGAAAGTGAAGACAGAAGTGAAACAAGAACCGATATCCCCTGCTCAGACATCCTCCTCTTCAACACCTATTGCCGGTCGCACACGCAAAGCCTTGCAATCCAAGAAAATACCCCAAGAAAAAAAGAGTAGCCTCTTCCAAGAGTGGGTGCCTTATTAACACACCAACACAAAAAAATAAAAAATGGAAAAAGTCTTAGCCAGCATTTACTACGATCCCTCGCATCCTGCAGGTTACGCAGGAGTTCAAAAATTGTATCGTGCTGCCAAAACGCGACTGAAAAGTCTCCGTTTACCTCAAGTGCAACGATGGTTACAAGAACAAGCTACCTACACTTTGCACAAACCCATTCGACGCAAGTTTGCCAGAAGTCGCACCCGAGTGGAAGGCATCGATCATCAATGGCAAGCCGATTTAGCCGATGTCTCTCATTTGGCCAGCTACAATCGTGGCTACAAATATCTGTTTTGTGTCATCGACGTCTTTTCCAAATTTGCCTGGGTCGTGCCCTTGACTTCCAAATCCAGCAGCGAGTTAGTGCGAGCCCTGCAACGAGTGTTGAAACAAAGTGGCCGTCACCCTCTTCGATGGCAAACGGACAAAGGTACCGAATTTCTGAACCAAGCTTTCCAAAAAGAATTAAAGAAACGTGACATTCATTTTTTTACCACCGAGAATCCCGAAACCAAAGCCAGCATCGTGGAACGTTTTCAACGCACTTTGAAAGAACGCATGTGGAAATATTTTACGCATCACCACACTCTGAAGTACATCGACATTTTACCGCACCTGGTGCAAGCGTACAACCAATCTTACCATCGAAGCATTGGACGTGCCCCGCAAGACGTGACTCCCGACAACGAAGTGTTGGTGTTTGAGCGCCTGTTCGGTACGTCCCCGACGAGGGCTATCCCCAAGAAAAGTGGAGAGTTGGCCGTAGGAGATTGGGTGCGCATTGGCAAAACCAAACGCACTTTCGACAAAGGTTACTTACCTAACTGGACGACCGAATTGTTTCGCGTCACTGGACGAGTGCATGGCCGTCATCCTGCCGTCTATAAATTGGAAGACATGAACGGAGAAGTACTCAAAGGAACGTTTTATTTGCCCGAGTTACAACGTGTCACCAAATAAGAAGACGACGTGTACGACATCGAAAGCATTCTCGAACGCAGAACCCGTAAAGTGGGCAAACGACGTGTCAAAGAAGTCAAAGTACGTTGGAAAGGATATCCACCCAGTTTCGATTCTTGGATCGACGCTTCGCAAGTCATCGACTATAAAAAGAAGAAGTGACCATCATGCCCTTTCACACAGCAGACGCAGCTACGTCGACCAGTCCTTCTTCACCCAGTTCTTCTGTGCAAGATTTACAAAAACAACCCTTGTGGGTGTGGTGTGGAGAACGTGTGCCTAAAACGCAAATCGTCTTTTTCTGCCAAATCTTCGTGGTGTATTGTGTCATCGGGGCAGCCATTGCCAATTTGAGTTTGCAACAAGGAGACAAACAATTGTGGACCATTTTATTGAGCAGTTGCATCGGTTACCTGCTTCCCAATCCCTCCCTGAAATTCTCCTCGAACGGGAACGTTGTGTCCAGTGCCAGTGCCAGTCACCACTCCAACCACAATCAGAACCCCATTTTGGGCGGAGACACGCCTCTGACGTCCAGTAACCCCTCGGACAGCCACAGAACTCTGGAATTATGAGTCACCAAAACCAATTTTACTTAACCTTACCCAGTGACAGTTCCATGGAGGTGTTTCCCCACAACACGTTGTGCTGTTACACGGCCAAATTACCTCAGACCATCCCCTTAGATCACGAAGCCCATTGGGAAGTGGCTTTAGTGGAAATGATTCACCCGACCCAAGTCCTCAATGTCCTTCCCAATCAAAATGTTTTTGATGTGGAAGTTCATGACGAACAATTGCAACAGTACTTGGATACCTATGGCAAATATGACAAGAAAACCCCTGGCACAAAAAATCAAAAGTACACCACCTATCACTTGTTCATTCCCCCAGGGTATTATTTTAGTGGTCAACATTTGGTGAGCACCATTACCTCCAGGTTTAATGTCGTGTTTCTGAAAGCTTTGGAAAGTGTCAAAAAAAGTGTCACCATGGAATACCACAAAACAGCTCGTCGCTTCTTGATGAAATTTGACGGGAGTAAAATCCTGTCCATTTTATTTTGTCCTGAATTGTTTGACATGTTGGGCGGAGACATGGACATGAGAATGGCCATGATGAAGAAAAACGAATCACCCATCGTTTACGACAACGAGTCTTTTAGCAAGTTATTTCGTGCCCCGGTAGAACTGAACCAAGGACTGAATTTGATGTTTGTGTACTCCGATGTGGTGGAGTATAACGTGGTGGGACACACCTCTGTACCGTTACTGCGTGTCATTCCTTTCAAAGTGGATTCTGCCACGAACGCTGACGAGGAAGGTGGAAACACTTATCACGTCCACCGCGAATTTGTCCATCCTCACTATTTGCCTGTCAGCCAGTCGTATTTGGACACGGTCAACATTACTATAAAAGGAGATTTGGGACAAAATATTCCATTCACCAAAGGAAAAGTCACGGTGAAACTCCATTTTCGAAAACGGTTCTCTCACGATTCGTAAGTAAGTCATGTATCCAGTGTACCGAGGGGTTGCTCGACAGCGAGGACACGGTTTAGGAGACATGCTGAAATCGGCCTTTCGTTCGGTGGCTCCGGTGTTGAAACCGATGGTGACACGCGGATTGCACGCCTTGAAAGATGCGGCACTGACGCAAGGCAAAGAATTTCTCCAAAATGTCATCATCGACAAACAAAACCCTAAAGAAGCCTTCATGAGGGCAGGCAAAAATGTCTTGCTGCAAACGGGTAAAGACATTTTGGGCCGACGAGACACACCTATAAATGCCCTGCACGCTACCGAGTCAGGCATTCAGCAAGGACAAGGCAGAAAGAGACGACGAAGAAAACACCCTTTCACCAGACTTCAAGCGAGAAAGGCCAAGAAAAGAAGAACCGTTCGAGACTTAGACGTTTTCGATTATTGAGAAAGAGAAAAAAATGATGCACCGAGAGTCTTGCGCTTGTTCCAAGACGGAAATGGACCTGTTTGCCATGCCCCCCACCATGATGACCATGCAAGAATCCCAGTGGGTGGAATTTCATCCCGTCTCCTCTTTGACGGAATCAGCTCCCATCGAGTTTGAAATCAAAGGACAACCCGAAGATTACATCGATCTGAATAGCAGTTACCTGTATTTGAAAGTGAAAGTGATCAAAACGGACAACACCAATCCAGGAGGCGATGCTAGAGTAGCTCCTGTCAACAATTTCATGCATTCCTTATTTAGCGAAGTGGACTTGTACTTGAATAACAAACTGGTCAGCAGCAGCATGGATACTTACCCATATCGTGCCTACTTGGAAAATCTCTTGACGTACGGAAAAGAAGCCAAGAATACTCATCTGGATGCTTGCGTGGTATGGAAACCTGACACAGCAGGTGTAGGCACGTTTAGCGACACAGTACTGACAGAAGATGACAATCCTCACAATGTGGGGTTTAACGACCGTCGTAAGAAAATTCTGCAAGGGCGAAGTTTAGAACTGATGGATCGTTTGCATTTGGACATGTGGTTACAAGAAAAGTATTTGCTCAACGGGGTGGATATCCGTCTGAGACTGAATCGTAGCAGTGCCACTTTCCATTTGATGGCCCATGCCAACGAATACAAAACTATCATTCAAGAAGCCCGACTTTACGTGCGTCGTGTGGAAGTGTTACCTAAAGTGGGAAACGACGTCAGTCAGACGTTGAGCAGAACGACTGCCAAGTATCCGATACGACGCGTAGAAGTGAAAACGTTCACCATTCCTGCTGGACAGCGATCTATGATCGAAGATCATCTGTTCCAAGGACAGTTACCCAAACGTTTGATTGTTGGTATCGTCAGGAATTCAGCCTTCAACGGAACCCACGATCAAAATCCTTTTGAGTTTCAACATTACAATGTGTCCAAGATCGAAGTCAGTCGCGACGGCAAAACCTTGTGTACCCGACCCTTTGAGCCCAACTTTGGTGTCGCAAAGAATTATCTGAGATCGTACTTGTCCCTGTACGAAGCCACGGGACAGTTAGGAACCAACACCAGTCACGGTATTTCGTACGACGATTATGCAGGAGGCTATGCTTTGTGGGGTTTTGATTTCACTCCAGACCAAGGCAGCGACGAGGGACATTTCCACCCTATAAAATCAGGCCAGATTCGTGTGGAACTTCAGTTTGCAAATCCACCTCCAGATCACACAGTGAACGTCATCCTGTATGCAGAATTTGACAATACCATAGAAATCAACAGTTTGAGAGAAGTCATTCTAGATTACTAGAAGTCATGGAAGACTGTTATCCCTCTTTACCTAGTGGAGAAACTTTGGAGATGGAATGTGAGGAGACCGTGGAAAAAGAAGAAGTGATCATGATGAAGTCAAGATGGCCAGAACAAGAAGCCCATTTAGTCTCCTGTTTTGCCAAACACTTGGTGGAAAAAATAACGGAATTGATCAAGAAAAATTGTTATGGATGTCAAAACGATCATCCCAGTCAAATTAAACACGATAAATGCCTGATGTTGAGTCAAGAAGAAAAATTGGACGAATATCTGGACGAAGCTTGGAGTCTCATCTCGAACAAAGACGTGTTGCACCAGTGGTATAAAGACTTGCGTGAACATTCTTGTCCACCATTAACCACTCAAGAGATCCATCGTATCGAAGCTCTCCTGAATCAGAGTGAGGAAACAGAACGAATAACCGTTTATTCGTCAGACATTTTCAAGCAAAAAGTCAGGATCGAATTGACGACTTATTATTACCTGTGGTGAAGAAGAAGAAAAAACACAAAACAATGGATACCTGGGAACTTTATTACCTTTTGAACCACAGTTCGTATACGGCTTCTTGGAATCCTGTCGTCTGTGCTAAAGATGAACTCCCTCATCGCAAACCTAAAGACCATCAAGCTTACGTGATCAACACGGACGAAAGTCATCTCCCAGGAACCCACTAGGTAGCCGTTTACTTTCCTCAAGAAGGATGTGTGGAATATTTCGATTCGTACGGATTGCCCCCTTTGGAAGACGATATCATTGACTTTATGAGAAGAAATGCTCAAACCACCCGATTCAATAATGTGAAATTACAAGGCACAGATTCCTTGGTGTGTGGACAGTACTGTGTGTATTTTCTGCATCATCGCAGCCTGGGCTATTCCTTAGAACATTTAGTGACTCATTTTGATCCTCGTTCTTCTGCTAGAAACGATGTGAAAGTAGATCGATGGTTTTGTGACCATTATGCTTATCTTTTGTCTCAAGCTAGGAAACGTAGTGTCCATCAATGGCCTAATGATTTCCAACAGTGGAAATCACAATTTCATTCACAACGTTGTCAGCCCTGTTTAAAATAGATTGTCCATTGAGAAAAAAATGTTTGTGATTTGAAAAAATTGTTTGATGTTATAGTGTTGGATTATTGTTAAAAATGTTAGAGTTGTTGTTTAGTGTTAAGTGATTTTTGAATAAAAAATGTTGTGTTTTGAAAAAATGCTTTTGTCTTTTGTTTAGCTATAAGAATGTTGAATTGATGCTCTTTCATTTCTTACTATCCCTCTCATGAACGTTGCGGCTCGAAAACCGTGTGGGGGATGTTTTCCTTCACGTCCGCGCTTTCACTATAAGAACCGGGGTTGTTTCCAGTCTAACCATCCATTGTCGACTCATCCTCCTAAGAAGATGTGTTCCAAACTAGCCAAGCTCAACGAAGCCTACGTGAATTTGCATAGGGTCAGACACAGTCTGATACCGAAGCCAGAAGAAATAGAGAATGTGAGAATGTTAAAAATCACTGAAGACCTGATAGAAGAGCTCTTCAGAGAAGAAATGAACAGGGAAAAAGAAGAATGGACAGAGAAGTACAGACTTCAGAGACAGCAGCAACAGCAGCAACAACAGCAACAACAGCAGCAGCAACCTGAACCTGACAGAGGCTTTGTCGATTGCCGTATCGACACCAAAGAGTTCTTCTTCTCTTTCCGAAGAAGCAGACCTATCGCCAGAAAGTCTATCCTCAGAGGACATCGCATTCTTAGAAACTAAAAAAAGATTGCCATAGCAAAACAAAAAAACAGCCCTTTTCAGGGCTACCCAATACTCTAGAAAAGAAATAACGATTGATTTGCCAATGTGTGTAGGTAGAGTAGTGTGAAAATAAACTCTAACTCTTTCTTAAAAAATGTGAGGGTATGTGTTTGTGTGTTAGTGTGATTGTGTTTGTAAGTGATAAAGTAAGTTGGTGTGGATAGTAGATTAAAATGATGTTTGTTTTTTTTTGGACTGTTTGAGGTGTATATTTGGGGTTAGATTGGATTGCCTTGCGTATGTGGATAGTCTATTGAAGTGATTTATAAAAAATTTTACAATAGTGATGGGTAGCATAAAAAAGTGAGTGTTTCTTTTAGGTCCGCGCGTTGTTGTTATATTTTATAGTTCATGATCTAGGTAAGATCAATTTTATGTTATTAGGGGGATGTTTTCCATCACGTCCGCGCTTTCACTATAAATTGAAACTCGCTGGGCAGTCTAGCTACCCTTGTTGATTGATCAACACAGCCAGAAGAATGAATAGCAGAATAGTGAAACTGTTAGAACTCCAGATGCACCTGGAATATGCCAGGCGCATAGTAAACGAACTATCAGCGGAGGCTATAGTAGAAGAAGCAAGAATGAAGAAAGAAGAGGAGGAGAGAAGAGAGAGGGAAGAAGAGGAAAAGAAAAGAGAAGAGAGGATGTCGTTCAATATTCCCGAGACAGAGGATTGGGGTGTTGAAGCGAATCATCCTCCCTCTGCGCTCCCCAAAAGAAAGGTGAAAGAAGACTGGGGAAGAAGATGCGTGTGCGGCGCCAGGCCAGGAAGGTGCAACCATTAGATAGGTGCATCAGGAGTTCAAAAAACAGCCCTTTTAAGGGCTACCCAATACTCTAGAAAAGAAATAACGATTGATTTGCCAATGTGTGTAGGTAGAGTAGTGTGAAAATAAACACTAACTCTTTATTAATGGTGGAAGTGTATGTCTTTGTGTGTTAGTGTTAGTAAGAGCTGAGGTATGTTTGTGTGAATAGTAGATTATGGGTTTCTTAGCGTATGTGAAGAGTATAGTTAGGGTTTTATTATATGAAAAAAGTAGGGGGATGTTTTCCTTCACGTACGCGCGTTGCTAGGTCATGATCTAGGTAAGATCAATTTTATGTTTTTTAGGGGGATGTTTTCCTTCACGTACGCGCTTTAAGTATAAGAACCCACAGTATTCGTCGTTCAAACCATTCTGCAAAGAATAAAAAGAAGATGGCGTCAAACCAAATGGACAAAATACAAACCTTGCAAGACGTTTTAGACAACTTAGGAATAATGGAACAGATGTTATTAAGACTGGTTGAAGACCATTATTCCTATAGTCCCCATCGTGTGAAGATGGAAATTAATAACTTAAGGAAAGCAAAGGACAAGATTAGTGGTGTCATGAAAGAGATCAAGGAGGAGAAGGAGGATGAAGAGGAAAGAATAAGAATACGCAATTGGAACGAAAAAATTGAAAAAGAAGAAGAAAATGAAAAGAGGAAGAAAGAAGAGGAGGAAGAGAAGAAGAAAGAAGAGGAGGAGAAGAAAAAAAAGAAAGAGAAGAAGAGTGTAGGAGATAAAATAAGAACTTGGTGGAGGAAAAGAAGAAATTAGAAGAAGAAGAAAACCCAAAGGCCCTTTTCAGGGCCAGCCATATTTCTCGAAAGAGATAGTCTTTGAATTGCCTACCCCTTTTTTAAAAAAAATTTTTAAAAAAAATCCCATGTTCCATTCCCCTTGTCCCTAAACAAGCCCAAACTATTCCCCATGTTAAATTCCCCTTGTCCGTAGAGTGACCCACGATTTATCGCCATGTTAATTCCCCTTGTCCGTAATCTGACCCACGATTTTTCGCCATGTTAAATTTCCATTGTCCGTAAACTGACCCAGGGGTGTTTTTAATGCTAATTCCCATTGTCCGTAAAGTGCCCCCCTTCACTACTAAGGTTCCGATAACTATATCTACACCTTGGCGGATCGAACAGCTATACTGATGCCTTGTCCTAGCGACATCTATTGGATATAGAGTTATCGGAATCTTAGAGCGAAGATGGATTGATTCCCACAATCAATAGGTCAAAGACTGGATTGGGCAATTTGCCATCATCTGCATTCCATAACTGTCGTTAGAACGAGACAATATAGCTGACTGTGAGAAGAGCGTAAAACAATTAAACTGCAATTCAATAGGTGATCCTGTTCAACACGAATGACGTTTAAAGATTGTATCCCAATGGTATTTCCTGCCGTGGCAATACTACATTGCAGTAATAAAGAACATTTTATTACAGTAATAGTGTCTTAATAATAATTTATTGAAATAGTTATCTCAGTCAGTTGATTCTGTTTGTACTTAAATGCACGCGTACATGGCAGTGAGACATGATCTTAAATGCATGAGTTCATCGCACTGCGACATGGTCTTATATGCACGAGTACATCGCACTGAGACATAGTCTTATATGCACGAGTACATCGCACTGAGACATGGTCTTATATGCGCGAGTACATCGCACTGAGACACGGTCTTAAATGCACGAGTACATCGCACTGCGACATGGTCTTATATGCACGAGTACATCGCACTGAGATCCCTCAGATTCGACATTGCCATGAAATAAGAAATTCAAAATCTGTGACTGACAGTGTCTATTGTAATTTGATTCCGGTCTTAGCAACACACACACACACACACACACACACACACACACACACACACACACGCTCACCACCTGTATGTATGTATGTATGTATGTATGTATGTATCCATATAGTCTGACAAACATTGTTATTTTGATGTGTGTGTGTGTGTGTGTGTGTGTGTAATAACATACAAATATGAAGGTCTGCATTAATATTCTACGTTCTTCATATTTACCTCCGAGGAGGAGTTAGAGACTTTGTCGCCCTGTATCAATTTTGTTTTAAAGTAACAAACTTCTGGAATAACATGCAGTATGATGGTTTGCTTTAAAATTCCACATATGTCGGATATTGATACATGTGATTTTATTGGCAATAGAGGAATTATATCTCTAATTAGTTTCGATGTATTATCTGCTTATAATGCAGGAATTAAATACATTACTTTAATGTCAGTGCAGCATAAATCTCATTATTTGTTTTACAATATTTGTATACTTCGTAGACGGCGACAGGAGTCCCTTTCTTAGTTTTGAAGGGCAGAAGGTTTATATTTACCTGCCACTATGATTCACGAATGATTGATCATGCGAGTCCTCTGAACTTTGGTACATGTTTAATCTCAATAATTGGTACGATAATAATTGCAACGATGAGTCAGAGACATAGATGACATAAATGGTTATACTGCCTTTGACTCTTTGAACTCTTGTAAATTTATGCATATTCCTTGTTCCATGCCACCTGTTGATATCACTGGAGCCTTAAATTGGGTAATTACCCCCAAAGCAGCTCTTGCGGATTACCGTATATACAGGGCCGAGAAGGGGGAGGGCGCAACCGGGGATATATCCGCGGTGCCCCGGCCTGTAAGCAGGCCCGGGCCGAACAATACTTCTTAATTTTATAAAAGATAAAGTTTGTTTGAACAAGAACTAGGAGAGGCCCGGGTGCTTCTTACCAGAGGGCCCGTGCTCGTTCTCTACGGCCCTTCGTTCATACTTAAGTGGCGTTTTTCTGATTACCGTATATACTTATGTGAAATCTTTCTAATCGGTACTGTTGTTTCTCTGGTCCAAGAAGAATATACTGAACTGACTATTGTAAGATCTTGACCGTCTGCGTTGCAGACAATTTCTGTTTGAAAGTTATACCATAATACCACAGTTTATAGTAAAATATAAACATAAATCTGCGTGTATAATACTCGAATTTTAAGCACTGCTTTAAGCGCAAGCGTATACAGCGTAATTACTCAATAAACTACCTGTTGCAGGCAAGTAAGGGACGCGTTCACTTCCATATTCAGCGCTATTCCAAGTAAATAACGCGTTCACTTGCATGGTTAGTGTCATCCAAGTAAATAACGCGTTCACTTCCATGGTTAGTGTCATCCAAGTAAATAACGCGTTCACTTCCATACTCAGCGCTATTCCAAGTAAATAACGCGTTCACTTCCATACTCAGCGCTATTCCAAGTAAAGGCTTATGAGAGCTTTTCAAAGAAAATGATCCGAATCAGGCAATTCCAGCCATTCCTTGCAATACGCTTCTCATGAGTATTAGTACCAACCTCTACTCCGTGTTTCTTGGAATTCGATTTTTCTCCGTTTAAGTAGTTTCGGAGCTTTACTTGATTTTCTTTGTTAGTTAAGGATGTTTCAGTGAGATGAGTCTTCAGGTTAATTAGTTAATAAGAGATAATCAGGTCGGAATGATTAAATCAGTGTCCTGATTATCAGTTACATCGCATATAATTTTACTTTTGTTGCCGCTGAAACTAGAGCTATATCTATTAGTGATAGTGCATGTACTTAAAACTTAAAATGCAGCATTTAAAGAAAAAACATTTCTGCAAACTATTCAAATACAGAGACCTACATACCACAACAAGATAATTCAGGTGTTATCAAAGAGATACCGATATACCACAGATAGGGACGTTCAATGTTATCAAAAAGACGCCGATATGTCACAACTAAGCCCGACGAATGTTATAAAAGAGAGACCAATATACCGAAGCTGACACGTCGAATGCTATCAATGAGAGACCGATATACCAAAATCGGCATGTCGAATGCTATCAATGAGAGACCGATATACCAAATTCGGCATGTCGAATGCTATCAATGAGAGACCGATATACCAATATCGGCATGTCTAATGTTATCAATGAGAGACCGATATACCAATATCGGCATGTCTAATGTTATAAACGAGAGATCGATATACCAAAATCGGCATGTCGAATGCTATCAATGAGAGACCGATATGCCAATATCGGCATGTCTAATGTTATCAAAGAGAAGGTCGATATACCAAAAACGTCCAATGTTATAAAAATACAAAGACCGATATATTACAACTATGCATGTCCAATGTTTTCAAAGGGCAGAGAGCGATATACCTCATCTATCCGTCTCCAATATTATCAAAGGACAAAGACCGATATACTACGACTATACATGTCCAATGTTACATGTACACTTTAATAACCATGTTGTACCTAATGTGGCAGAAAACCTTTTCTAATAAAGAAACAAAAGGCACAGATTCGAACGGATCATTGAGTTTCTTTTTAACAAATACAAATTTTGACCAAATGTAACCTGTCTGAAATACGCAAATAGCTTCATTACAATGCACACAAGAAATAAACACGTGCAACGATTATTGTAATATTCATGGACATGATCCGTCTATCTATCCAGTATGCTGGGTCACGTTTTACATTTCTAATAATACGGAGATCAGACAAACGAATCTTTGTCGTTAAGTGAAAGAAACTGAATCATTTTGAAAGTAACACTTTATTATATTTCTATATAAACTGTGACACTTTGGTATTCGTCATCAGATTATCGCTATCCTACATATCTATACAGAATGTGACACTTTGGTATTCGTCATCAAATTATCGCTATCCTACATTTCTATACAGAATGTGACACTTTGGTATTCATCATCTAATTAATGCTATATTACCTTTCTATATAAACTGTGACATTTTGGTATTCGTCATCAATTTATCGCTATCCTACATTTCTATATAAACTGTGATACTTTGGTATTCGTCATCAAATTATCGCTATCCTACATTTCTATACAGAATGTGACACTTTGGTATTCGCCATCAAATTATCGTAATCCTACATTTCTATACAGAATGTAACACTTTGGTATTCGTCATCAAATTATCGCTATCCTACATTTGTATACAGAATGTGACACTTTGGTATTCGTCATCAAATTATCGCTATCCTACATTTCTATACAGAATGTGACACTTTGGTATTCATCATCAAATTAATGCTATATTACCTTTCTATATAAACTGTGACATTTTGGTATTCGTCATCAATTTATCGCTATCCTACATTTCTATATAAACTGTGATACTTTGGTATTCGTCATCAAATTATCGCTATCCTACATTTCTATACAAAATGTGACACTTTGGTATTCGTCATCAAATTATCGCTATCCTACATTTCTATACAGAATGTGACACTTTGGTATTCATCATCTAATTAATGCTATATTACCTTTCTATATAAACTGTGACATTTTGGTATTCGTCATCAATTTATCGCTATCCTACATTTCTATATAAACTGTGATACTTTGGTATTCGTCATCAAATTATCGCTATCCTACATTTCTATACAGAATGTGACACTTTGGTATCCGCCATCAAATGATCGTAATCCTACATTTCTTTACAGAATGTGACACTTTGGTATTCGTCATCAAATTATCGTAACCCTACATTTCTATACAGAATGTGACACTTTGGTATTCATCATCAAATTAACGATAAATTACATTTCTATATAGCCTGCAACACTTCAGGCTTGCAGAAATCACGACAAATGTCAATGTGAACGACAAAACTTCCATTAGCTAATGTTATACATCATTCTTGATGCCACTGAAGAGATCAGACTTTTACTTTTAAATGCAATTTTTGAAGCCTCATAAAAAGATTGTGAATCATTCTGATTATCTCCCCGTGTCATTTGATAGTATCTCTGGAGCGATAATTGCATTAAAAAAACAACACACAACTTAACCAGAAAATATAATTAGTTTCAAAATGTATCTAAGACGAATTTCAAAATGTAACAAAGACGTCATTTACGCAGTGTATTACAATGTATTACATAAATCACCTCCAGTAATTTATATCTTTAGTTGAAACAGTCTGTTAAATCTTATTGCAGACGTTATCAAACGCCATGAAATTCAAAAGAACGGAATTTCATCTGCAAATCCCTCTGCCACATAAAGATGTCTCTCTGTGTCATTCCTAACGTTTTAACCCATTATTTTTACAGTTTCAGTGCTTGTCATCATCTAACCTAATGATTTTCTTTCAGTTTTGCAAACGTTCAGTCAGGTCCTAAATTTATCAAACCTACCGAGGAAAAGAGTATAATTTTGACCTAGCTTGCAACATTACTTTGAACAAAATTTCATCTAAACGTAAGCTTTATTCTTTGAACGAATAGATGTAGATTATTTAGATTCAGAGAGCTATAATTAAATATTTTCGAGATCCGACATCTTACATTTTTTAGATCCCACATCTCAGTTTTGAGTAAGGTCGAAAATGATACAAAATCAAGGGCAGGTAGTCTTCATCCTAATTCTATAAAAAAATAATTATAATTTG
Source organism: Sinohyriopsis cumingii (assembly GCA_028554795.2). Lineage (NCBI taxonomy): Eukaryota > Metazoa > Mollusca > Bivalvia > Unionida > Unionidae > Sinohyriopsis > Sinohyriopsis cumingii. The sequence continues at coordinate 16,156,122 of CM068825.1, read as the reverse complement.
AACTAAAAGTAGTATAACCAGCGATGTAAACTTTTACCAAAGAATTTGGAGCTTTTGCTTTGGATCATTTCGATCCTCATTATTCAGATATGGAAAAGTGTTGGGGAATGCAGTTATTTTATAAAGGAACTTACCAATATTCTATATAAGAGTTTTCAACATTTTGAATGAACGATCAAATATAAAGACAGAGATAAACTTTTATATCCTTCGAGGACATATTCTATTTTTGCCGTTTTTACTGTAGCTGCTTAAAGTGTTTTGTATTGTCTTAAAAGCTTTCCAGATATAAATTCACATTCATGTTATGATATAACAGTTTCGTTTTTGCTTGCACAATATTCATATCAGACCAATGATTTTATAGTACAAGGTGTTCCATCTGTATTCATGACTTGGTAGTATGGTTTTTCTGACAGTTGGCTTCATTCAACCGTGTATATTTTGCCACATAAGAAGTGCAGTCGTTCGTCCTCTCCTTGTTGTGCACTACAGCTTCTCTTAATGCCTTTAATTTTCATTTTGACCAACGGCTGTGGTTTGAGTGAGACACGTGACAACTTTATTGTCTGTGAGTCACAAAAATGGTGATTTACTGACACTCGTTTGATAAACCACTGAAGTCGCCCATGTTTAATTAATAACTTGACAGTTGTAGATGATTGCTCCATTGAGCCCAGCCCCATCTCAGTAGCACAGATGTTATTTGACGGTATTCTCTTATTGGATGGTATTTTCTATGTGGAATTCTAATCGCTTTAGTGTAGCTGTCAGCCTGATCTTTGAATTCTATATATTACTCAATATAATATAGTATAGGCAGCATGTACAACCATATCATAATAAACCATTATATTGAGTTAATATTGTAAGAGAATATAAGTAAACACACTGTATTTCGGTTCCTTATTCCATCCAGTATGCTTAGTATGGAACCGGCCTTCTCTTCTATCAGATTATAAAGGTTACAAATATTATTATTGTTTAGTATGGGACCGGCCTTCTTTCAGGTTCTAAAGGTTACAAATAGTATCGACGTTTAAGGTTATTTCACGCTGTGTACATTCCGCGGTCTAAAAGATGACAAAATGTACAATTGTTCTTAACTTACTAGGTTTATAAGAAATAGTGATCATGTGTGTGTAAGGAAATATGAACCTCTCGTGATATCAAGAGTTTAGACAGAGAAACACCATTGTTTTTCTTCTTTTAAGGAAATTAAATTACGGGTAATATCAGGCACACACTATGCATGAATCATTCATACGTTTAATCTACGCATTGTTACGTGTTTAGGCTCGAATAAACAGTAACACATGAAAGAGTGAAAACAACAAGCTTTGAAAAAATATAATAATTTATTTCCCTGGAAAAAGTCTGTAAAAATGAAAAATATAAACTTGCGGTTTTAAGAATCAAATTAAAAAATAATCCAAGTATAATCCACGAATAAAATTTTAGAAGTCCTAATAATAAAATGTTCTAATGATTTCAAGTTTGAGTCCCGACGAAGAACCCAAGATGGAAGACGATGACGTATGCTGTAACCTGTAGTGTGCGAAGTCTACAGTTCCAGCTGCTTATTTTTAATCAAGGTCAGGATCTAGGTCAACATTTGGTGTTTATTAAAATGAACAGTCAAGGTCAAACTATTTTCTGGAAAAAGTATGAGTTCCTAGCAAACAGAACTACATTATTTTGACATATAATGAAATTTATAAAAATAAAAAGATTTTAAAACTTACAAACATATAAATCAGATATAATAAGATATAATCAAATATGCATAACAACACGAATAATCGATAATAGTGTGGAAAATTCCGAGACTACCAGTGAAATAATTTACAGCATTATTTATAGATTTGTCAGAACTGGTTTGATAATTACTAGCAGCATGTTTGGATTTATTTTCTTCAAATTGTGACAAATTTGGCTGCCTGAAAATGACGATTGATATAGACTAAATACTACAAAAATGTACAACAATAGCCGTACTTTGATCTAGAGTGGTTACTCTTTTTTGTGCGCAGTCTATCTATTCACTGTTTAAGTGTGCAAAATGTATTCAAATTGCAGAATTATACTGATTAATTATTCTTTTAAGCTATCTAGAATGACATTTTCGCCTTCATTGAAGTGTTTGCCTTCTTGAAAACGTGTGGATGGGTTCCATTTGTGTAACTACCTATGTATCTATTTCCTTCTCTATTATAAGCTACAAAATATTGGAAAATTATGTGGACAAATAATAATAATAATAATAATAATAATAATAATATAATTATTATTATTATTATTATTATTATTATTATTATTATTATTATTATTATTATTGCATTTCTTTTGAGTCAACGAGTAATTAATGAAGAACATGGAACGCAGTAAGAACTTGGACTTAGTACGTTACAATTGAGTATATACTGTTTTTTGCTATTTTCACAAGAAATGCATTTGTTTTGTTCGTAAAAGGATCTCCCTCACAATCACAATATTATGCTTGATAACTGGCATTTTTGAGCGATGACATCATCGACCTCCTGCCCTTTTCCACATGCATCAGCAATGAAGTTAGAAGACTGATGGTACGAGTGTGTGCAATTAGCTTCCTTTAAGTGGACATATTACCAATTAGCCGCTTAAGCCCTTCACAAAGATTCTTAATTTGTCCTCCAGAAAACTATTTATTTTGAAGGGTAAACCTTGCTTTGTGACTCACATCAAACATCTGAGAGAGAGAGAGAGAGAGAGAGAGAGAGAGAGATTGTCTTTCCTGTGCATAAATCATGCATTTATTTTCCGCTGAAAAGTTTGTGATTGCTACGGTGATTGTAATGGTGTTCTCAGCTGAGATGGAGTCTCGAAATAATATATTCACGTCATTTGTAACTCAACTGCATTCCTTTCTTTCAGTTCATATGAACTAAAGGAAATAACAGTTTACATATATTATGAAGTTAGAAGACTGATGGTACAAGTGTGTGCAATTAGCTTTGTTTAAGTGGACATTTTACCAATTAGTCGCTTAAGCCCTATACAAAGATTCTTAATTTATCCTCCAGAGAACTATTTATTTTGAAGGGTAAACCTTGCTTTGTGACTCACATCAAATATCTGAGAGAGAGAGAGAGAGAGAGAGAGAGAGAGAGAGAGAGAGAGAGAGAGAGTGGGAGAGGCAAAGGGAGGGTAACGATTGTTCTATTTTCATCCAATCCATGTCTACTTCATTCTTTTTAACAATTAACAGGATGTCAACAATTGACCTAAGGTCAGTCTATAACCATTGATTCATTATGCTGATTCTACTATGCTAGTTTCTTCAGTTCTTGTCTGTACAAAACTCGTAACTATATACAGTCTAATCGCTTCTTTATACACACTTATTCCGAACATGTGTAAAATGACCACTCAGAGGATCATCTAGGAGTGGTCTTTGGAACAGCTGGTCTTTATAATACACGTACATGCCAATGTTTATTTACTTAACGTGTAAGTATGGACTTTGACATTTGGTCTTGATGCAGGTGAACCATGTGCGCAGGCGGTCGGTATAACTGGTTGGACAATACATGCAACTGAGAACGAAACAAGACGTTGTTCATTCTATTAATTGCAATTAAAACAAGATAAATAAAAAATATTAAAAAAAATTCAACGGCACTTTTGACATATTTTGCTATTTCATGCCCAGAAGATGGGGGCTAACTCCCTTTACCAAGGACACTGATGTATCCTACCCCGGATGAGCTGGGATGGGGTGGTGTTGAACCGTTACCCCTGGATTACGAGTCCGAGGCTGTTCGAACTGAACATCTATATATTAAAAAAAATTCAACGGCACTTTTGACATATTTTGCTATTTCATGCCCAGAAGATGGGGGCTAACTCCCTTTACCAAGGACACTGATGTATCCTACCCCGCATGAGCTGGGATGGGGTGCTGTTGAACCGTTACCCCTGGATTACGAGTCCGAGGCTGTTCGAACTGAACATCTCCCAAAGCAAGAAATTAAACTTTAAAAATTACAACAAAACAGAAAAACATAAAATACTGAATAAAAAGAAATGTATTTTTAAAAAATGACCGATAACGGCAGTTGTTTCTGTATTTTGTATTCTTTACAATGATGGTAAATGTTTACAGCTCCAATTATGTGATTTGTAAATCAATCTAAATGTGATTGATATGGGTACTATATCGTGTGTTGTACAGGTATAGTCTTAATTTGTTTCATATAAATAAACGGTATCAGGTATCTAAAGGAGGCTGAACGATTAACAACGTTCACATATCTAAAGGAGGCTGGACGATTAACAACGTTCACATATCTAAAGGAGGCTGGACGATTAACAACGTTCACATATCTAAAGGAGACTGGACGATTAGCAACGTTCACATATCTAAAGGAGGCTGGACGATTAACAACGTTCACATATCTAAAGGAGGCTGGACGATTAACAACGTTCACATATCTAAAGGAGGCTGGACGATTATCAACGTTCACATATCTAAAGGAGGCTGGACGATCAACAACGTTCACATATCTAAAGGAGGTTGGACGATTAACAACGTTCACATATCTAAAGGAGGCTGAACGATTAACAGCGTGTTTAAATCGAAATAAAAAAAGTGTAAATAATTTTACTAAACGTCTAGTAAATGTTTCAGAATATTTTCATAGTATAATTAATGCGATATAAATACGTATATCGTTGTCAATAAAACCACATTTAAAATAAGTCTTAAATATCCGTAAAATTCTCTCTCTCTCTCTCTCTCTCTCTCTCTCTCTCTCTCTATATATATATATATATATATATATATATATATATATATATATATATATATATATATATATATATATATATATATATATATACTATGAATCCGCACATGTCGCTGTGACCTACTAATCGCACTATGGCATACATATACAAAAGACAAGAACCTCCGCTGGCTGAGTTAAGTTGTACCCATTTCATATTAAACTTGCTTAAAAATATCAATATACATATAATGACATCATATTTTTGGTTAAATGCAGAAGAAATGCGACAATGATCCTCTTTCTTAACATCTTTGAAACAAGTAATTCATGGATCTTTTTTTTTTTTTTAATTTTCAAAGGTAGGCTTTGGATGCTTTACATTTACCTTGTCTACAACTGGACAAAACTCAATATCAACGGATGTGAGTAAAGTCTCGGTAACTAGCAAATCATTTTATTTTCATCAAAAAACATCTTCCGCAATCAAGAAATCGCCAATTTTGATAAGTGTCTTTGGCGACTCGGCGAAACAAGCTCTTAAAGAACTATTTAACAAAACTGGAATGAATCCAGTGCTTCTGTAAACGCTAAACTCAAAGATTAACAAATTGTAAAGCGCACTTTCAATGGCATGCGTGGTTCCTAAGATCCACATTACACCGTCTTCTATCAGCCCCAGTGCGGTAATTTTACTAAATGTGTATCATAGAATTCTGGCACAAAGAAGTCGGCAGAAAGGAACCAAGTGAAGACTGCTGACTAATCCCTTTGGAAGCTGCGGTTCTGGGGGTCGAACTGAATCACTCACGGTTGTCCTCTCATGTAATCTTCCTTTGTTTCCGTGGGGCCACGAACCGTACCACCAAATTGACAGAGAAATACTGACGTTTCAGGATCACCTTCTATCTCTAAGAGTTACTTTAACAATTACAATGCAAGCTACAAACAACTTATACACTTGTGACTTAAACTTCAAACGAAATCAAATACTTTTTCCGCAGATTACAAACAAATCAAATACTCCTGACGTATACTACGAACAGATCAAATACTTCTTACGTAGACTACGAATCAAATACTTCTGTGGCAGACTATAAACAAATCGAATTCTTCTGACGTAGACTACAACTATTTACCTGATCACGATACAATTTGCAGAGGTCAGTGTCTGGTGGCATACAAGGTATCTATTCCAATCCCGTAAATTAGTAAAGAACTGGATGTATTTGCAAGTCTTGCATTATAAGGGAATGACAGTGACATTTAGTTGCGGTAAAATCGCATAAATTATCAGAATTGAAAGGCTTGCGGGAGGAAATAGATTGGAACAATGAGTTAAAGGCTTACATTCCTTTATACACTCTTAAATAATTATATAGAGCGTTATCATAGTTAATGTGGGCATGATATATCTGAAGCAATCCTTGTTCGCTTTGCTCTACAAAACTACCCCATGTCAGAATCAGAGTCCGTATTTGTTCAGATAAGAATAGGTACAAGACACTGAAGGCGTGAATAAACACTACACATGTATTAGCACAGGAACGCTGTGACTTGGTGGGGCATGATGCTACACGACTGCGGAATGATGCCCCAGTGCTCGACAGCACTTTAAACTGCTACACTGCAGACATTGTAGCAATATGACTGTAAAATTGGTAAAGCTACCTTAAAAATCCAAATCACACACACACACACACACACACGCACACACGCACGCACACACACAAACACACATACACTCTCTTATGTTACGTGCTTAGGCTCGAATAAACAGTAACACAAGAAAGACTGAAAACAACAAGCTTTGAAAAAATATAATAATTTATTTCACTGGAAAAAATCTGTAAAAATGAGAAAATATGAAATTACGGTTTTATGAATCAAATCCAAAAAAATCAAAGAATAATCCACGAATAAAATTTTAGAAGTCCTAATAATAAAATGTTCTAATGATTTCAAGTTCAAGTCCTGACGAAGAATCCAAGATGGAAGACGATGACGTATGCTGTAACCTGTAGTGTGTTCAAGTCTACAGTTCCTTATAAAAACAAGAAATATCACTCCGGTTTTGGAAATCCGAATAAATTTTTATTATAGCTGTCTTTGTTCAAGAATTTCGTATGAGCACAAGTATTTTTCCAGGAAAAAAAAAGAATTAATCCTTTTGAATCCAAATAATTTGAAATGATTCCAAACGGCACAACATTAACTTTCCAGTGTAAAGAAAAAATCCCACCTGAGATTATTTCTCCAAAACAAAGGTCATATCGTAGTATAAAAGGGAAAGGGGAGGGACACGTGATCGTGTTTATATCCCGTATGCCTAACATGACCCTGACGAAAACCAATCATTTTATTCTAAGAAAAATATTTGTTTACATCTAAATCACGTAATCCCATCAAAACCTCAACAACAACCAACCATTATAAAATAAAAATAAACTTATTTACGTGGCTCTACTAATTTGGAATCAAGATTAGGATCTAAGTCAACATTTTGTGTTTATTAAAATGAACAGTCAAGGTCAAACGATTTTCTGGAAAAAGTATGAGTTTCCTAGCAAACTGAACTACATTATTTTGACATATAATGAAATTTTAAAAAATAAAAGATGTTAAAACCTACAAACAATTAAATCAGATATAATTAAATCAAATATACATAACAACACACACACACACACGTGCATATGCACCCACGCACACGCATACTTGTCTACATTTGTTTGAAAACACGCATAAGGTTGGCATTGGATCAAGAGAATATCATGATCCGCGTTTTATTCTTTTCTTTGCCTCTTCTTTAATCGAATAGAAAATTCTTTGAAAAATTCCACTTCTTACTAATGTCTTTTTGCTGCCAAAATTCATCTAAATGCAACATTAAAAAAAACAATTTTGAAATAATGTTGTAAATAATTCCTCAATAAATTTAACAACCAAAATGTTCCTAGGCTTGTCAAGACAGAAACTAATATTAAAACAGTTATTGTCAATAAAGTTATTACAAAACGAATGATAGAATCTTCTTGATTTTTGTATATATGAGTGCTCTTGATTCATTTCAGTGTTAATCCAATCTAATTTTAAACAAATTAAAAAACGGAATTATGAAAGATCCTCCTCTAGCATCGACATCTAGGATTTTTCATAGTGCTTTCAACTTTCATTTTTTTCAGAATTGAAGTGTTTTTTATGTGAATTGAAGTGAGATTTATTTGAATTGAAGTGAGATCTGCGATTCCTAATGATTATTAGCGATTCTGTTGGTTTTATAACGACCGGGTTCAGCTAATCATCATTAACGCTTTCAACGAAATTTAAAATTATACTTTCTATCTATCAATTCATCAATATCCATACCTATCTATCTATCTATTTATTTATCTATCTATCTATCTATCTATCTATCTATCTATCTGTCTGTCTGTCTGTCCGATAGTTCGTTCGTCTGTCCTTCCGTCCGTATGCATGCATGCATGCATGTATGTATGTATGTATGTATGTATGTATGTATGTATGTATGTATGTAGGTCTTTTTGTCAATCCATTTCTCTGTCAACCCATCTCTCTATCCTTGAATTTATCTATTTCTATCTAAGCACCCATATAAATGCATATATGTGTATCAATCTATTTATGATCTTTATCTCTCTATATGTTTATCAATTTATCTAACCTATCAGGTAATCGTGATTGACGCTGTTCAGGAATTCATCATTTCAAAATATTTACATAGTTTTCGTTCGATCTATCAATTCATTAATCCATCCATACATCCGCTGGCCACTCGTCCGTTCATCCATCCATCCATCCGTTCGTCCATCCGTCCGTCCATCCATCCATCTATCTATCTATCTATCTATCTATCTATCTATCTATCTATCTATCTATCGATCGATCGATCGATCGATCGATCAATCGATCGCTCTGCGTAATAGATCTGTAGTACGCAACCTTTTCTCATGATTTAATCATTGTTGTTCTTCCTGCTCAAACTATGAATTGTAAACAGGGGCCCCGAATGGCCGAGAGGTCTAAAGCGCTCTCCGTTACGGATCACTGCCATCTCACCTCTGTCTTCGTGGGCTCGAGTCTAGGATTCGGCCAATGTGGGTATGTGAGAAAGCTTGCCAGTAGCTTCTCGTGGGTCGGTGGTTCTTCCCGGGGGTTTCCTGGATTCTTCCTCCGCCATAAATACTGGCCGCCATATAGCCTACCGTGTGCTAAAACATGGCATTAAATTCAACAACAACAACAATAACAACAACAACAACATAAAGAAAAACAATGGTGCATTTTCTACAATTCGTAGTATACGCTCGGCATATGCAGCGTATAATCCATTTTTGAATATATTGTTCCTGGTCTGTGAGAAAGTCATTGTCCATCACAGCAGCGATTGACTGAGGCCCACATCACGTTATCTTTCGATAAAATAAAAAAAAATTAACCCGATGAGTAACACAGATGACGAATCAGCACGCGCATGCCCATATATTTTGTTTTTATGGCGAACGGAAGAGGTGCGATTGAAGAATGCGCGCACTGGGAAAAGCTGAAGTATGAAACCATTTTAGAAAAGCAATAAACAAAAAAAACGGTGTTGCAATGTAGAGAAAAAGTAATTGTGCAACAATGTTATAAAATCTAATAATGGTTCATATTTGCAAATTTTATGATAAAATGGGAAAAAAGTACAGCGAGTATTTGTGTAAGACTTTTATAGCCTTCACAAATCCTGATAACATTTCAAGGTTTGAAGTACTTTTCGAAAAGCACACAAGCACAATAAGAATTGCGCAACATTTCAAATATAGGCCGACGCAGGCACATATTTGCGTAAGAATACACAATTTTCTTCGAAATTATCAATATAAAATCATGCTATAAGCTATATTTGTAATATGGTAAAATAAGTTTGTATGCACAATAATGTTAGCAACACATATTGAGGTACTTTCATTTCATTTATGACGATTTCCTTTATTGAGGTTTTGTGGTCTTGCTTATCAGTGCAAGCATTGAGAGTTGGGCGACTCAATACGACCAATTGCGTTGAATAACGTAAACATGCGAAGCAAACCAAGACATGCTGAAATACGAGAAAGGGATAAAATTTATCACAACACGATGTAGTATTGCTTTAGGTTTCAGAAATAAATCATGCTCTGGACGATCTTCAGTGATTTGAAACGCAAACGGAATTTCTTTTTATGTATAGTTTAATACGGTCATAATTGTTCATAATTGTTAAACAAACTTCCAAGCGTGGAAGCGTCCCACTATCCTAATATTGTCTTCCGTTTTAACGTGCAAATATAATCAAATTATTTTTTTACTTTAGCCTGTGTGGTACTTTATCACATAAATAATCAAAGAATAGTGCAATAAATATTGATTATCGGTCACATTCAACAGCAGTAATTATGCCTAATTGAGATATATCGACCGCATCAGCTATACCTCTCACCTAGGTGGCCAAGTAATTTAAACACGGATTGCTTTGTTTATCCCCCTTCCCAATATCTGGTGGTTACAAGACCTTTCCATATCAAATATTTCTGCCACATCTCTTGTATCCATGACAATGTTCTAAGCACAAATATGTTGACAAGCAACTAAAATTGCGAAGGCAGAATCATGGCGTTTGTAGTCAATATTGTAAGATAGTTTAAGAACCGATCTGTAAACATACCTCATGATTATGGACATCAAATTGATTCACCGTCAGCAAAGACAGATTATATGCCGTTTGGTATGCTCATATATCATCCGAGGATAAAGAAAAGGCGAAAAAAAATACTTTCCAAGCTAAATCTTTTATAGTTTCATAGAATCCATTTTCCTTGACATCCTATATCTAAACAATGGTAACAAGCAAGACCGTGGACATTTTGCTTCATTGTATGTAAATGGACGATCACTGTATTCCATATGATCATGTAAGACAATTATGTTTCGGAGGGTACCCATAATTATAGTGAATACTTATTTCATTTATAATTTAAACCACAGACTATACCTTCTCTTCTTTATTGTCAAAAAATCACAATCTGTACACGGGAAGCTATTCGGTAGGTTTGTGTAATTGTATGTATCAGTGTTTCAGTATTTGAGATTATGTTACAAAGTATCGCAGGAACAACAATGGTATTGCTATCATATTGTTACAAAACATCGCAGAATAACCGTGATATTGCTGCCATACCTGTTACAAAGTATCACCGGAACAACTTTGATATTACAACTATATATGTTACAAAGTGTAAAAGGAACAACCATAATATTGCTACCATACCTGTTACATAGTGTCACAGGAACAACCATGATATTGCTACCATTTTGTTACCAAATATCGTAGAATAACTGTGATATTGCTGCCATGCCTGCTGCAAACTGTCACAGGAACAACTATGATATTGCTATCGTACATGTTACAAAGTATCATAGGAACAACCATGATATTGCTGACATACATGTTACAAAGTTTCACAGGAACAGCCACGATATTACTGCCATACATGTTAAACCGAAAGAAAGGGACGAGTGGTCATGACAATACCCATATTTTGCCACCCTGTACCTTCATGACAGTATCTGCGGTTTGGTTCTAAGCCTCTGCACAGGGGAAACTGCATGCAGTGATTAGTTCTTCCAATACATCAATAAAAAAGAAATTAAAACAAAAAAACACGAAAAATCACTTTAAAGATGATTTCTGTTTTACAATGTCAAACACGTTAAGTCTCACATAGCCTGGAGCATACGCGACATTATTTAAATGTGTGCTGGCTTTACCTTTTATGGGTAATTATTATTTTGCGTGTTGGCCAAGGGCATAAAAGAATATCTATGCCATATAATTGTAATTATTCTCATGTGTGTTGTCTATGGATATTAAAGATTATCTATGCCATATATTGGTAATTATTTTTATATGTGTTGGCTAATCTTATGTCACTAGTTTAGGCTCGAATAAACAGTAACACAAGAAAGAGTAAAAACAACAAGCTTTGAAAAATACAATAATTTATTTCCCTGGAAAAATTCTGTACAAATAAAAAAATATGAACTTACGGTTTTATAGAATCAATCCAAAAATGATCCAAAAATAATCCGATAATAAAATTTTAGTAGTCCTAATAACAAAATGTTCTACTGATTTCACGTCTACATTTCCTTGTATAAATAAAATTTATCACTCCGGTTTCTGATAGCTGAATACATTTTTATAAAAAACTGTCCTTGTTCCACAATATTACACGAGTACACGTATTTTCCAGAAAAATAACAGAATTAATTCATTTGAATCCAAGTAATTTGAAATAACTCCAAGCCAAGTAAATCGAAATAATTCCAAACAGCACAACATACAACTAACAGTTTAACAGCATAACTTCTACTGATTAATTCTCCAAAACATGGGTTATATGGGCTTTCCAAAACGTAAACAAGGGTTAAGTGATCATTGTCTAGAAGTTTAAAGAAGCAAGTACTTGTCACAGCTCACGTTTACCTAGTGTGACCCTGACGAAAAACAATAGTTTTACTCAAAGAAATAAAAAAAAATGTTTATATCTTAAAGACAAGGTCCCATCATGACTTTGGAAACAAGCAATCATTTTAAAATAAAATAGAACTTGTTTAGGAAGGTTGCTACAAATTCTGAAACAAGGTAAGGATTTAGATCAACACCTGGTGTTTATAAACTAACAGTCAAGGTCAAACTATTTTCTAAAAAAATAATATCATCTCTAGTGAATAAATTTACATTTCATAATCATGTAATGAAAAAAATAATTTAAAACTGACAAACAATTAAAATGAAATAAATATATATTAAATCAGATATAATTAAATCAAATATACATAACGCCCCCCCCCCCAAAGAAAATGAAAGATTTATATCATAAAGCTTTCTTTTTACCACAGACTAATTACACACGAGGTTTCAAAGAACTCATATAAATTACACATATAATATATTGTTACACACGGGAAAGTGCGTCTGCTATTAAATTATCTTTTCCCTTGATGTGCCTGATGTCAAGATTATATTCCTGTAACAACAAACTGCACCTTAGTAGACTTTGATTTTTATTGTTCATGTTGCCGATGAAAGTAAGGGGGTTATGGTCACTAAATACAGTAATCGAAGAAGAAGCTGAACTAAGGTAAACTTCAAAATGGCGTAATGCCAGTATCAAAGCCAAACATTCCTTCTCGATTGTTTAATATTCTTTTGGTGCTTATTTAATTTCTTGGAAAAATAGCACACTGGATGATCAATACTACTTTCATCTTCTTGAATCAAGACTGCTCCAACCCCAAGTACTTGCATCAACAGACAATTTAAACGATTTGCTCAAATTTGGAGCTGTAAGAACTGGCGCTCCTTTAAGTATGGCTTTCAATTTGTCAAAAGACTCCTGATATTTTTCAGTCCAAAGGAACTTGTTTTTCTTACTCAATAAATTTTTCAGGGATTCAGCAATTATAGAAAAATTGGAACAAAATTTTCGATAGTATCCGGCCATACCCAAAAATCGCATCAGTTGCTTTTTATTAACAGGCACTGGAAATTCAGAGATAGCCTTGACCTTAGCATCAATAGGTTTAACTTGTCCATGTCCCACGATGTGTCCTAGAAAAGTTACATTAGCACCGCAGAACTCACTTTTAGATAAATTAATTGTCATACATGCATCTGTGAGTTTGTCAAAGAATTTCCGAATTGTTGCTACATGTTCTTTCCAGGTGTCGTTGTAGATGATGATATAAGCATCTCAGTTGTCTAGACCAGAGGTAATCATATTCACGAAGGGTTGAAATGTACTTGGCGACCCTTTCTTCACAAACGGCATTACTTTATATTGGTAAAGTCCATTTGGAGTCACGAATGCTGAAATTTTCTTTGCTCTTTCCGTTAGAGGGATCTGCCAAGATCCTTTCAGAAGGTCACATTTGGTGACATACTTGGCATTCCCGATCTTATCAATACAGTCATCGATTGTTGGTAATGGGAATTAATCTGTTTTTGTCACACAATTTACCTTCCTATAATCAGTACACATACGGAAAGTTTTATCTGGTTTTGGGACAAGTATGCATTGTGAACTCCAGTCACGTGATACTCGCCAGTCAACCCGTTTATGCTAAGATGGACCCTCATTAATTGCTTTAAATGATCACTCCTTGGCTCTCCACGCTACATTGTGCTCTAAACTAAACGAACTGGGACTACATTCATCATTACCTAAATGTAAACAGAAGCGAAAAAAGAAACGTTATTTCAAAGCTGGCCGGCGTAGAACAGGAAGAAGAAGCTCAGCTGTCTCCCTTATTTCGGCACAACCATTTAAAAAACATTCGACCGTTAATTTAGATAACCTAATTCAAATCCCTATTAATTCGTCAACCTTTGTGTCAACTATCCAAGAAATACCTCTGAGCATTGCATTATACAATGCCCAGTCAGTAGGACCACCGGAAAAGCGCACAGAAATAGTTAATTTTATCAACGACCAAAATGTTGACATATTTTTCCTGACAGAAACATGGCTAAAAACATCAGGCGATGAGCCCAAGTGTGCGGATCTAACACCCAATGGTTACTCCATCAAGTCGTTCCCCCGTAATTCTCGCGGAGGTGGAATTGCTGTCATCACAAAGAACTCCATGATAAAACGTCTTAACTACACCACAACATTCAATTTCGACCATACATCGTTTGAACTAGTCCAAGCCACACTCACACTGGAGCAAAGGTCAGTCCATCTTTTCTGCCTACACCGCCCTCCTCCTAGTAGAAAAAACAAGCTGGCTGACTCTCTCTTTCTGGATCAGTTTCCGAATCTTCTGGACTATGGAAATTCGATAGGTGGCAACCTGATTATTCTTGGAGATTTAAACTTTCACTTTGACTGTCCCGGAAACGTAAATACATCAAAACTCATAGATTCCATTAATGGTTTCAACCTCAAACAGTCAGTTAACCAGCCCACCCATAAATATGGTCACATTTTAGACTGGATTCTTCATAGACCTGATGATAACATTCTACGGTCCTCCCTGGTATCCCATGACCTTGCATCAGATCACCCCTGCATTATATGCCATCTTGACGTATCAGTCCCTAACCCTCCACCTTTATCTGCTACTAAGAGAAACCTCCGTACGATAAGTGAACCAAACTAATGCACGACATCCAAGCTAACCTAACAACTTGCTTACCTCCTACCGCAGAACAACTCGATAACTGTCTGCGTTCATTGCTTGACAAACATGCCCCAGCTACCAAGTGCAGAGTATCAGTTCAAAGTGTTCTCCATGGTATAGCAGTGTTAGGGACCAGCTTCGCACTGCTAAAAGAGACCGCCGTAAATCTGAGAGGCTTTGGCTTTCCACCAGACTCACTATTCGTAAGCAAATCTATGAAGTCGCTAAGAAGAATGTCACAGATATAGTCCATGCAGCGAAATCAGCCCACTACACTACTAAGATCATGGAAAGTTCCAGCTGCAAAGGGCTCTTCGAGATTACTAACAAGCTAATGTCAAGGAACAAATCAACACCACGTCGAACTACCTTCTCTCCAGTCGACCTTCCGGACAATCTTTATTAGAAAGAAGTTCCTCTTAGAAAACAATAGTAAATGAATGCCTTCGTCCCAATCTTTACCAGTATCAAAAGAATATGATTGAATCATATTTTTCGGTCTGATGGAATCTTTCTAATGCCCCTTGGCTCTCATGGTGATAGATTTGAATTGTTGAATTCCTAATTCGATATTTCCAGACATGAAATTTTAGCCTTGATCAGACTGTACGGACTTGGGAAGGCCAAATTGAGTAAAACAACTTTATCAAAGCTTTTACTATTGTTTTAAATGTGATATTCATCAAGAAAATTGCCTCAGGAAACTTCGTTGACGCACACATAATGGTCCACAGGTATTAGTTAAATGACTATGTCTTGGGTAAGGGACCAACACAGTCTACCATAATTCTACTGAATTGTTCGTCAAAGGCAGGAATAGGTTGTAGATGAGCCTTGGAATTTTCTGATATGGTTTTCTTACCATTTGACAGGTATGACAAGATCTACAGTATTTACCAACATCACATTTGAGTTTTGGCCCATAGAAGTGAGTTAAGATCTTGTGAGAAGTTTTATTGATCCCTAAATGAACAGCCAATAGAGTTTCATGGGCCAAACTAAGTATTTCCTGTCTGTAAGGTTTCGGAACTAAAATTTGATAGTTCACTGACCATTCGTCATCAGCAGGTACCTCGGGGGGTCTCCATTTTCTCATAAGAATTCCATTTTTAATGAAATAACAGACAGGAACATCAGTAGCTTCAGTTTCACGAATGGCCTTCTGAAACAAACAGTTTGTCTCAGGATCGTTTTCCTGTTCAACGACAAGTGATTGTCGTATATCACCCTGATTAGACTAAGTCTGATGACAAATTTACACAATGGAGAGGAACATTAGCAAAGCCGCACTCTACTCCCTGAACAAGAACACTCTCATTAGAATAAGACTTCTCAGAAAAAAACCAACAAAGTACCTGACAATAAAAGACTCTGAGAAGCTCCTGTGTCCCTTAAAATTTTAATAGGGATAGGATTGGCCGAATCACCCAAGAGTGATATAGAACCCTTCGATATGAATGGTTCATAATTCTCCATAATCAAATCAGACTGTGGTTTATTAGACCCAACCAATGTATTGCTTTCAATACATGACCGTGACCTTGACCTCTTAGAACTAAGAGCATTTGGAATAGGCCTGTCTTGATTCTGATGCCTATTTTTCAATTTGTAGCAATCAGAAATAACGTGTCTTTTTTTCTTGGAATAGGTTCGTGTAGGAAGAGACAACTATCTTGAATCAAGCTTCTCTGAAGTTTGATTTTTAGAAGTTGTGCCAGTTTGAGTTTTAAAAGGGCTTGTATTAGGCTGAAATACTTTTCTGCCAGGGGGCAAAAAAAACTTGGGGGGGGGGGATGAGATGCAAAACTTGACGGGCTTGTTAATTTTCGTATATAGGCTACAAACCCCCACCCCCACCCCACCCCCCAATGACGTCCCTGGTTAATGTCGATTTGATTTGTATATGATGTATACTGGGTATGTGATAGATGACTGTGCATTAGACCTTTCCGAAAGATTTTCAGTGCGCATGAAAATCACGTGATGCTCACCCCTTTACCAGTGATAGTATTTGTTGTCCTTCCTTGGCTATCGGCATGTGTTAAGATTTGAGTGACATACGGCGAGATGAAAATTGGGTTCTGAATATTCCATTGGACACTACGGCTATTATGGTGCGAAAATCATTCAGTGTTCAATCTCTGTGAACAGTTTGCTTCCTTATTTGAAGAAACGTGTGTTTGAATAAGTATCAGACTTTCTGAGTAGATACAATATTAACTTTAGCATCCTTTAATTTGTTGTTTATTATTTTTAATATTTTATTACCAGTTCACAACCAAATGTCGCGTTAAATATTACTCCTGAATTACTGTTGGACATGTAATGGACAAGAAAACGTAAAGTCTATTTTTATCAACATCTGACATGTTTATCAAGTTAATGTGTCAAAGCAGTGGAGAACATGACGTTTTTCTCTATCTTCCTATTTGTAATGGAATCATACTACAATTATTAAAATGATAAATTATATTCAATCATATTTATTCAACAGTCTGAAGTAAGCATCAAGCTGATGACACTCATGTAAATACCAGGCATGACAAATAAATAATAAAAATATGATAATTAGGTCCTTTCCTTTAGACTATTTTCAGAATTTTATATCTACAAAATAGTACACAGAATAAAATTCTCCGCAGAGATCCTACAAAAGTTTTTGAATATTTTTGTGAAAGAGAAATAAGCTTATCTTTTGTAATGAAAAAAATCTTCCATTATGATAAACGTTAATTTTGTCTACAACTTTGGATGGGTTTCAAATATTATACTTGAAGTCTTACTCAGTATGTTATAAAACATTTGTCAGTGTCGGGTTCAAACAGAGAATGTAATGCTGGTGTTATATATATATATATATAAAGTTACCAAAGAGACTAGATTAGTAATCATAAAATCGATTATTTCATGTCGTAAATGTGTTAATCAATGAAGTGTTACTTGAACTAAACCAAATCAATTGAATTTGGTTTTATTATTAAAAAAATCCCAACTAATAAAAGACCAAAATCAAATTATAGGTTTGGCGGTACAATAGTCTATTAACACTAAGGAACAGTTTGACACAAACAATGCATGAATATTTTCCTATATCTGTGACAGCGGTTCCAAATTCTTTTCTTCTTATACTTTCTTTTTCTTCTTTTTCTCTCATTGCCTATTATTAATAACGCCACTGTAATATGTATTTGTGAAATTAATTTGGCACGTATGACAGCTACCTTAAACATTTTACATTAGAAAGCATTCTTTGTATGGGAAAGGCGATAATAAGTTCTTTTAAAGCTTTGTTACCGACCCCAACTGCATTGTTTGCAGTCAAAACGTAAGTTTGAGCCATCTATTCGATGCAAGTACTACTCCTATCCATGGTCATTATTTGAATAGTTTGCAATATTTATTGAGATTATGTTTGAGAGAATAAAAAGGTGTTTTAAAATAGGTGGCTACGTTTATAAAGAGATATTCTGTTCTAGTTCACTTTTTGGCCTCTCTCAGTATACTATTTTCACGACAACAATTCGAAAGAATATATACTGGACTAGGAGATGAAAAACGCAATTGCAACTTGTGGCAAGACATAAGCATAAGGTGAACGAGAGCACCTGTTAATATCTGGCGGTCATTTCGCAACAGCGAATAAAAGGAGATAGAAATGGTATATCAGTCTGGATAGAAAATTATGGTAAGGTCAGAAAAATAAAGGACATACCAGACGCCTAGATGCACCGAGTGACTCAATACCCCCAAGTGACTCGGTACCCCCACAGAATAAGAAAAAGTATTTTAAAAAATAAAATAAAGGTGGCATGAACGAGTGTAACCGAAAGTTTGAAAATAACAATACAAACAAGTATTTTTTTAAAAATAAAAAAAATGGGATGTTGTTTGTCGAGCATTACGCACCAAAGAAATATATATATATATATATATATATATATATATATATATATATATATATATATATATATATATATATATATATATATATATATATATATATATATATATATATATATATATATATATATATATTTAATTTTTTACTTTAATACCCATGGCACAGGCGACGTTCTTTCGAAATATATCCAGTTTTCTCTCGTATCATAAGGGGACTCAGGGTGTAAATGGCCTGGTAAAGTACCTTCAATGATCAATGCGATTTAGGTCATGCAATATTTTCGTCTCATACTTGTTTGCAATCTTTATCTGTCTACTATTCGAGAAGTACGTGACATCGCATGTTTTGGTATGTATCCGAGACAAATTTAACATCGTCTGTATTGGTTTGTATCAGAGACATAATTTAACATAAATTTATAAGTGTTTCAAACTTAAGTAAAAGCATTTACTTCCGTCATCGGATACGGAAGAGCCTGAAGAGCTTTGATTCAGTGAAATATTTATCCAGTTAGTCGACCATCCATCTAATGATATTTACTTTTGCGCGGTAAATGAAACGTCTCTGCACAAAATCTATTGGCCTATGACACAGTGTAGGTACTATCTGAACTTCCTGGTCAGTTCATGAGTAAGGCGGCATGTCCTTAACGAAGATCATGTCCAGATGCCCAAGAGTAAAGACTTTTAGTTGCATACACCTTTTCGCGGTAAAACTTGTCTGTTTTAGGAAGTCGATCACGTGACGTATACAGGAGTACTTTTTGACAAAAAGATACAGATTACAAGGAATTAAAAAAAATATTTGAATGTATTTAAAAAATTTATAATTTCTTGAGTGTCATGTACACTTACCAGACAAGACACTGTGGCATTAGGACTTGGTAATACTTAATGGATTTGGAGAAAAATGGAAAACTGGGTTCCAGAAGGAAACAGCAGACTACGTGGGCCGCACTGCACTGCACAATATGTTATAAATTTATTGGAGACATTAATCAGCGTTTATTATTATATAAATGGGTTAAATTTGACTGCATTTGGAAGCTGCAAAAGAAACAAAAGGTTAATTTCCCGAGTACTATTTCGGCTTTGACCCAAACAATGCCATGTAAAGAATAGTTACCCATATACGACATAGATATTCTTTAACATTCTTAGCCAAAACACATATAATAATTAACCATATATGGTATATATATTCTTTAATATCCGTAGCCAACACACATAAGACTAATTACCCATAGATGGCATAGATATTCTTTAACGTCCTTAGTGTTATGTATATTTAATTTAATTATTTCTGATTTAATATATGTTTATTTCAGTTTAATTGTTTGTCAGTTTTAAATATTTTATTTTTCATTAAATGATTATGAAATGCAAATTTAGTCACTAGAGATGACATTTATTTTAGAAAATAGTTTGACCTTGACTGTTAGTTTATAAACACCAGGTGTTGATCTAAATCCTGACCTTGTTTCAGAATTTGTAGCAACCTTCCTAAACAAGTTCTATTTTATTTTAAAATGATTGGTTGTTTCCAAAGTCATGATGGGAACTTGTCTTTAAGATCTAAACCATTTTTTTTTCTAAGAGCAAAAGTGATTGATTTTCGTCAGGGTCACGCTAGGTAAACGTGAGCTGTAACAAGTACTTGCTTCTCTAAAAGATGATCACGTGACCCTTGTTTACGTTTTAGAAAGCCCATATAACCCATGTTTTGTAGAATTAATCAGTAGAAGTTGGACTGTTATATTGTTAGTTGCATGTTGTTCTGTTTGGAGTTATTTCAAATTACATGGTTTGGAGTTTCTAATTACTTGGATTCAAAAAGATTAATTCTGTTATTTGTCTGAAAAATACGTGTGCTCATGTAATATTGTGGAAGAAGGACAGTTTTTTTAAATAAAAATTTATTCAGCTATCATAAACAGGAGTGATAATTCTTTTTTCTACAAGGAACTGTAGACTTCAACACTACAGATTGTAGCATACGTCATCGTCTTCCATCTTGGATTCTTCGTCGGGATTCGAACGTGAAAGCAGTAGAACATTTTGTTATTAGGACTTCTAAAATTTTATTCTCGGATTATTTTTGGATCATTTTTGGATTAGATTCTATAAAACCGTAAGTTCATATTTTTTTTTATTTGTACAGAATGTTTCCAGAGAAATAAATTATTGTATTTTTCAAAGCTTGTTGTTTTCAATCTTTCTTGTGTTACTGTTTATTCGAGCCTAAACAAGTGACATAAGAAATTGGGCGCTCGTCCGAAGGATAATTTTGAATTTTGGATAGAATATTTCAGAAAACTTTGTTTTTTTGAAATTTGGATTCCCCTAGTTTTTTAAATCTTAGTGAAATCAGCAAGCTGTTTCTAAAATGTCATCAAAAGTAGAAATCTTTCTTTCAAATCATACCCAGGAACAATTAGATCTTTTCAAAAACGACGATTTGATTCAACTTGCCAGAAAATACGATCTTTCTCAATTAAAGGATTCCTTAACGAAACAGGAAATAAGAAATTTTTTGGTTCAGTATTTGGTAGAAAAGAATGTTTTGGATAAAAGTGCTTTGGTTTAAGTTATTAAGTCTGTATCGGACACTGACACAAAAATGAAGGAATTAGAACTGAAATACAAGATATAATTGGAGTTTCGGAAGCTGGAGCTTCAGAAAGAAGAAAGAGAAAAACAAATGCAAATACAGTTACAGTTGGAGAAAGAGAAAAGAACAAATGAAATTGGAGAAAGAGAAAGAACAAATGAAATTGGAGAAAGAAAAAGAAAAAGAAAAAGAACAAATGTTACTACAAGAAAAGCAAATGCAGTTCCAATATGAGAAAGAGGAGAGACAGACAGGACAGAGTGAAAGAAAAACATATGCAAATGCAGTTAGATAAGGAAGAAAGAGAGAAAGAAATCCAAATGCAGTTACAAAAAGAACAAATGCAAATGCAAAGAGAGAAGGAAGAGAGGGAATATCAAATGTAGAATGAAAGAAATTAAACTGGCATGTGAATAGCACATTCATACTTCATTTCCAAAGTGTTGATTTGATCTTGCAAGGAATATTAGATTAGTGTCACCTTTCAGATAAAAAGAAGTAGACAAATAGTTTCCTTATTTTGAAAAAGTTGCTGAAAATTTGAAATGGCCAAGGGAGCATTGGACTCATTTATAACAATGTGTATTCACTGGTAAAGCTAGTGATATTTACCGTTCACTGTCAGTTGAACAAAGTGGTGACTATGATACGGTCAAAGAATGCATCTTAAGGGGTTATGAGTTAGTCCCTGAAGCTTATCGGCAAAATTTCAGAAACTATAGAAAAGAAGCTGGACAAATTCATGACGAAATTGCTAGAGATAGATAGATGGTGCTTAGCCATTAAAGTTGAACAAGATTATGAAAGTCTTAAACAACTTATATTACTTGAAGAGTTCAAAAACTGTGTACATTAAGTCTTATCTTGACGAGCATCAGATTGAAACCTTGGCAAATGCTGCTCCTGCTGTTGATGAGTATTCTTTAACTCATAAAGTTCCTTTTATAAATAAGACTTCTACTCAACAGTCCCTGAAAAAGTTGAAATGACGTCCCTGGCATTAACCTCAATATTTGTTCACAATCTTTCATGAAATATTTAGCATACACTAAAATATTGACATTAATTCAGATTAGGTAAATGCTGACGTAAAATACTTTATATTTACATGATGTGATATGGTAATGACACGGACGTGGTTATCTCAGCTCTGGCGACAGGTCACCTTCGTCATCAACACAGGACCCAACGTTATAGATCACACTAGTCAGGATGATGCACACAAGGTCTTAATCAGAAACAGCTGTAAGGAAGCTGTAACAGGATGCGCCGGGATGGGATTAGAGTAGAGCGAAGACAATAACAGTAACTTCGAGAATGATGTATATTTATAATGTGATTGAAAAATGATTAAATACGACACCAAACTCCTGCGCATAAATTCAACAATGGATTTAATAAATGATACGCAATGAGTTAAATAAATGATATGTGGACAATTATATCATCCCTAAACTGGAATGAATCATAACATTTAACTGAAGCGATTAATCTACAATAATTAACGGATGGAAAATGAAAATAAATATGATACCATTATGGATCCCCGTGGATGATCAACGCTTTAGAATTGTGTTTAATCTACCACCAAAGGTATCAAAAGTATGGATTTACACAACTATTAGCGAGTTTTGATTATTCATCAATGGTGAATGAAGTATGGAATTAGTACAAACACGAATAATATTTTATCCACACGTAGGATATATACTAATATGCGAGTTTCACTCAAACAGTGATACTGAATATATTTTGAATGAATTAAAAAACGGAAAATATAAGTCGTTGCGTCCAGTTGAGGACCACAAAGTATTTTCAGTCCCATAGTTCTGTAGGATCATCAAGGAGCAACCACGAATGATCTGCCCCTACCAGTTTGCTGCAAGATCCATCAAGAGCCCCATTGTTCACGGTAGACCGAAGCTATGGTCCTTCACCACGAGAAAACCACTCTTCCACCGAACCAATGACACCACCGACAGTGGGCACACAGGTTACACAAAACCCAACTAAGACCTACGATTTTGCATCCTAGATATAAGTTCTTCAGCCAAAATCACACGTCCAATTCACATCGAAAATCACAGCTCAAAATTTCAAACAGCTCTATTCAGACAACTGCAAATAAAATGACTAAAGCCGTGTAATACACGAGACACGGTCAGGTACAAATGCAATGGTATATGTTACGCATGCGTGAAGTTGCTTCTTAGATATTGATTTATTTTATTAGAATTACTGAACAAAATCATTATTATTATAACCAAGTACGTATATAAATCTGTATCAGAAAATAATAATCTTACATAACTATACCAACATTTTCTCATTGTTTAATATATGCAATATGTAAATGAATTCAATTTATCTGTTTAGTTATAAAATGGCTAACTTGAAAAGGGGCTAAAGTTTATCTAATAATATTGCATGGTGACATAAGTCTGACTATCTGTAATATTTTGAATAAATACTAGAACATCCATTATATCAAACAATTATATCACATAATACAGACAGAGAACACAATATTATATTTCACATACCTCTATAGTCGAGGATTGCTCCCGTAAAGTATACAGCTTCCTGATAAGAAAAAGTTGTGTTCTGACGTTACTGCCTGACTCGAGTGTATAAGTACCCTGGTTATTGGTCAATCCACGGCAGAGCTTGAAGTTATCGGTTTTCTAATTTCAAGCACATTGCTCGTGCAGCATGGCACAAGTTTTGAAAAAATTTGAGACGTACCCTCTCTCGGGTAACGCTGTTTAGCTGAAATAAAACCCAAAGCATATTTTAGTTTCGGTAGAATGTATAATCATTACGTATGCACAATTTCGTGACAAAACTGTATAAACTGCCAATGGTTTTTAGCACCCTCCTAATCGACTTGCTTCTACTTTGTTTATTTTGATTAGTTTTTGTCTGATTTTAATTTCTCTATTCATGAAGAGTTAGTTTAATCTACGTTAAACTAGTCACAGACAACGTCATTAACATATCAGACAAGGGATCAAGACATAGATATTATATACATATCCAAGGCTAGATCCGGACTATTGTCGGCTCTACTCAACAGCATGGACTCGACTGTCTAAGGGCCTCCACAGGGTTTAAATCGGCTCTGGCATCGACGGTCAGGTAGAATTATAAATTGATCAATGAAATGACTAAGTTTTGTTTGCCTTTTATATCATTGATACTTTAAAAATCTGTTGGTGGGTGGGTGCGGGTAAAAATAAACGGGATAGTCTGCGAATGCTAGATATGTGGGTGATCTACGTTTTCCATGTCAGTTTGATACTGACTAAATCCATCCTATGTAAAGATTAAGGGTTTAGAATTATTTTTACCGTGACCTTATTGGAGTTTCACTAATCTTTCCATTGAAGAACAAGCTTGTATAATGTTCTGTAATACTTTAGAAGCAGCCCATTCTAGCAACGCAAACGGTAAAACGGTAACGATACGTGCAAGAGATTATCTTTTATTGCAACATGCTCTGCTATTAAAAGAGTAATACTGCAATGTAAACGAAAACACGTCACATCAGAAAAAACACATGACAGCTCACATTAGACTCACTTCAAGGTTTAATTAATAAAGTGTTAACTGCCGAATAATGTTCTAAACCTAATTATTGTAACAAGTTAGCTTATACCATTAAAATGGAAAAGCCCTTTAAGAACTTTGGTGAAACATAGCAAATAAATTTCTCAAGCAGAACAAAAATTCACACTATCCAGCTTTAACACAAAAGAAACAATTTGATAAGTATTACACTGAACAGTCCTTTGTTGACAAAAGCTCTGCTGATTAACCCGACACTCTTTTTCCTCATTGTTTCGAGAGTACTTTGAATGATATAGACGACAACATCTCGGCTTTATATAACTGTAAGCCTAGCTTGAAGAAAGTGCATCTACCCTATTGCAACATTTACCAAACGTTTTCAACAGCTTTGTCCTAAATTCATGGTTTTCTTTGTTCCTGTGGACAAGTAGCTGTCATTCCAGTTCATAAAATGTGCAACATAAGTGATGTTTCTAACTACAGGCCGATATCGTAACTAAACTGTGCCTGCCACAAAAAAGGATATGTTTTCAAATATCTAATTACCTAATTAACCAAAATCAATCTGGTTTCTCACCTTAAGATTCAACGGTTTTGCAAGGCAAAGTAATAAGAATGTTATTTTGTGATATAAGCAAAGTTTTCCACAAAGTCTGGCAAACTAGATTAATTCCCAAAATTTCAAAATATTGATACCGATGAGACTGGTGTCAGAATATTTTTCCTAATAATGATAAAAACCGTTGTTATAGAAGCTTATAGCTTGAAACGAAAGTCCGTCAGGTATAGTGTTCCACAAGGATCAATACTTGGACCAATTTTGTTCTTAATTTATTCTAATGATGTTGTCACTGATATCCACTCCAGTATAATATTATTTGCTGATGAAACTTCATTATCAGTTAGTTTTAGCTGTTGCCATAGGGAGATCATTGTATTGTAATTATAATCCCAGAACACCCGATTCAGTAATCATACTCAAACAATGATATTATAACAAACCACACTAAACAGGTAATAAACAGTACAGTTATCACTCGTGAAATTCCCACAAGCAGGTAAATTTAACAGTTCGTGAAGTTCTCTATTGATACATACATTTGTAAAACATTATGACAAAAGTGTAGAAAATGATCAATATACTACAAGATTGATATTCAGATTCAATCGGAAATCATTACAGGTTGCGTATTCGTGAGGCCACGGCAGCCGCGGTAGTTTAATTGGTAGAGCGTTGGATTTGTAATCCATGGGTCACGGGTTCTATTTCCACTCAAGTCAGCCTGAGTCGGTTGTCTTTGTGTGTTATGAGAAAGACATGATATAGATAATAACGTGCCCCCAAAACCAGTAACAAAAAAAAAAACAGTTAACGATAAGACCAACTTTGAAATATAGTGATATATTATGGAAAATTGTACCTAATATAAAGGGGGCCCCGAGTGGCCGAATGGTCTAAAGCGCTCTCCGTTACAGATCACTGCCATCTCACCTGTCTGCGTGGGTTCGAGTCTCGGATTCGGCTAATGTGGGTATGTGAGAAAGCTTGCCAGTAGCTTCTCGTGGATTCGGGGTTTTCCCGGGTTCTTCCTCCACCATTAATACTGGCCGCCATGTATAGCCTATCGTGTGCTGAGAAATGGCGTTAAAGCCTACAACAACAACAACAACAACCTAATATAAAAAGTTTAAACGTTTAGACTGAAGCGTGTTCAGTTGTATGCGGTGTCACAAAGTCTGCATGATATGCTGGTATCTTGGAAAGAACAAAATGATAGAAATCAATGACATATTTCCTATAACGCAAATGCCTAGGGCGGCAATAAAGTATAAAAATCTTGCTGTGTTCAAAATTGCATTAATTTTGTAAAGAAATAATGAAATAAAATAAAACAGTTCTAGTTCAATTTTGCAATTATTAAAATGTATAGAAGTCATTCAAAGTTCTTGTTTCAAATCTTTGTTTGGATGGGGCAACTCTGGCTGTCCTTCTGGGTGGCATTATCATAAATTGGTCATTGGGATAAACTATTAATTAGACGATATAAATACAGAATTATTATTATTTAAAAAAAAAATATTATGGTGCTTCCTTTTGTTATATACTGGTCTTAGTTCTACTAAACGTCCAGAAAGTAACTTAAAGACAACTTTTCGATAGATAAAATCTGCAAACAGTTTGCCACGACAGTTTTTACAAACTCTTTCTTTCCAAAATTGGTTACCGAATGGAACCATCTTTTAGCAGAAGTCAGTGGCAGCCCTTCCGTATATTATTTCCAATTAGATGTGAATACGGATTTTATAAAGACCCCAGACTATTACTACCGCGGTGAAAGAGGTGGTTAAATCCTTCTTAGTCGATTCCTGTGAGGCTCTATTTTGCGTAACGTAGATCTCTTAAGAAACAAATTTCTCTGAAGAACTCACGGTACAAATTATACGGAGCAATGGAAACCAGTCAAGAAATTGGTGAACATAGAAATTGTGTGTGTGTGTGTGTGTGTGTGTGTGTGTGTGTGTGTGTGTAGTTACTGTAACAGAAGATCAGAAAAATATAAATGCTTTATTCCTTCCAGCGCATTTGCATCATCTTTATGTATGCTCTTCATGTGAATACATCATTCCTTTAGAATATTTTTGTAAATAAACACACGTCATTATAATAGTAATTACGTCATTATTTATACGGCGAGAAATTAACAACTTCCTTATATCTATATACCACACGTGTATACAAAATTAAATTTGTCATTTGTCATGAATGTGCATTAAGACCTTGATACAGTGTAAAATGTGATTCATACAAATTTAACAAAATTAAAATGTTATTCTGGGCGTCATAATATGAAAATGTATCAGTATGTTGATACAATGTACCAATAATAATGTGTTAAAATTTTTCTGAATAATTAGTTCGAGATAGTAAGGTCTGGATGTACGAATGAAATTAGGTTCCTTTTCTTCAATTAAAAATTCATTAGTCTGGCCAGGATTATCCGATAATGAAAGGAAAGTTTTGGTGAAAATAATCTCTCAGAGTTTATCCTAGTTGTGATTGAGAAAATATAGGGACAATATTGTATTGACACATTGAAATGTGCGAAAAGGAAGAATTTTGTTTGTTTGTTTGTTAGTTGCATGTAATTTATTGCTGTATGTTTTGTTTTAAAGGTATTTTAAAGATCATATAATTTGTATCACACATTTCATGCATATTAGCCTCCGCAACAACTTTGTTACAAGCCATAACTCTTGCGTCCATTCTTGGTACTTTTCTAAAGTTTCAATCGTACTCTTGGTACGTTTCTAAAGTTTCAATCGTTTTCTTGGTACTTTTGATGTGTATTGTTAGTCAACAAAAAGTAGACATAAAATTTAAAGAAATATTATTATGAGAATTTGCCCAGTTCGTTCTTTTTGTCTTTTCAGATGGGTAGTGTAGTGTTATTTTTGTCTCAAACTATGGTGAGGTTATATTTTCAAATTTTCTTATACGTACATTTTTACCACATAAACATGTAGGTGATGCAACAAAACTTATATAACTTGATTTTGTATAGATCTGTCGTGATCATTGTATAGAGTTCTTTAACAAGTTTACACTCATCCTTTCCACAGGTTCAATCATTCTGCGTTGTAAAACTAACTAATCAAGGCGTATCCAATGTTACAGTTTGACCATCAGCAATATTATCTATAATAGATAAAATATTTCATTTTTGTCAGTCATTTTAAGCAAATTTGTGAGACGTAATTTCACAGAACTCGTTGGAACAATTGAAATGGTAATACTGCAGAAGTGACCATGTCAATAAATTGCCAGTTACCTCATAATGGATTGACCACGTATATTTTCTTTTCTTCTTTCTAAGTATGAAAAATGATAAAGAGCAAAACGCTGGCTCACTCACATGGCATTCGCGGGCCTAACGATTTATTAGAGACCACCAGTACGGTAATTGTCATAGATTTTGACTTGCAGAAAGTCGCGTAGAGGCATCTTGAAAGGAGCGGTGATTAATCCCTTCGGAAGCTGCATACACTGGGGTCGGGAATGAGTCACTTTGAGTCAACATTTCATCTTTTTTTTCTTTGTTTCCTGGGGAACATGACCCCTGCCGCCAAGTTGACAGCTAATTATTGATACGATACGACCGCTTCGATCGCCATATCTATGAGGCGCCGTAGGGTACAAAAGCTGGTCCAATCAGAAAGTTGCAGTTGAAATTTCGATGTCGTATGTCGAGAAATCCAATATCACGTGTTTGATAAAATTGCAGGTCCTTAACGTTCCATTTTTAGATTTAGATTTTAGACTTTATATGTTGAATTATACCTTGGTGGTTTGAATTTCTATTTCCTTTGTCGACGTGTTAGAGTGTATATTTTGAATTACACAACGGTGGTTGAAATTTCAATATCATTTGTCGAGAATCTCTCATTCACAGGTTGTATGTAACTATTTGTTATGAAAGTTCCATTTCATATCTTGAGTATTTAGATTACACAGCAACGAGAAGTACCCTCCTTGTTTAAAAATAACTCGGTTCGTTCACGAGAGCGTCCTCTAGCGAAGAAATTCATGGTAATTCTTGACCTGTGAGTGGTAACTTTCAAACTGTAAATGCATGAAATGTAATGGCGCCTCATAATTGAATACAAGAATGATGTATCTTAATACTCGATGTTATTTTGAATTGTTGAAGTGGACATTGTGTAATGTTACTTTTAACACCAACACATCATTTCACCATATAAAAATAACAGTTCTGACAAACACAATAAAATGTCCAGTGTGTAATTCAACATATACAATCTACAAACTCAACATAGGAAATGGAACTTTCAGCATAATCGACGTGATTCAACATGTTAAACCGAATCTGTAGACATATGACATTAAAATTTCAACAACCACCGTGTTCAGAAGATAAAATCTAGAAACTCGACATTGGGCATCGAAGTTGCAACCAGCGCTGTGTAATTCAACCGATGAAATCTGAATACTCAACATATGAAATGGAACTTTCAATATAAAATCTTTGAACCAATACGTAATTCAGGAATTCTCTACGTATGACATTGAAATGTCAACCACCGCCGTGTAATTAAAACGACACATTCTAAAACCTCGACATAAAAAATATAACTTTCAACCACTTCTGTTTAATTCAACAGATACAATCTAAAAATCTCGACTTTGAAAATGGAACTTTAAGTTTTGATACAACACGTGAAATTGGAATTCTGGACATATGACATTAAAATTTTCACGGCAACGTTCTGATTGGACCATCTTTTGTCCGCTAGTGCGCCTCATACTTTTCAGTCTTATTTTATAAAAATAGATCTAACTACCAAGGGGAGTGCAACACAAGACGTTAGTAAATGATTTTCAAAATCGGGACTCCAAACGAAGATAGCCAGAGGTTCAAAAGATGCTAGGGTGAGTCTTCAAGTAAACGAAAATATCATATGCCTGCTGAGGTACGCAGTTACTTGAATCTGAAAATGAATTCTTAAAAGACTTACTTATATTATTACACTTAGATGTTAACATGTTAACATAAACGCAAAGATCGTACACAATGAGAGAGAGAGAGAGAGAGAGAGAGAGAGAAATGAATGGAAATAACTAATTACCCTCATTTACTGAAATCATTCAAAATGGCAATATATATATATATATATATATATATATATATATATATATATATATATATATATATATATATATATATATATATATATATATATATACAGAAAATGAATGACAACCGAGACAAAACTGTGTCAGGTTAATTCCTTGCTCCCAAAGCGGTTTCCAATATTTTCCCAGTTCTAAGGAAAAGTTAGAAAACAAGATACGATGAAAATGCTCCTGGATGGATTTTATTTTTAAAATACAGAATAGTGCTAATAACGGTATATGCAATTAAATTAGTTTTCGATTCGGAATAATGCTAATAAAAAGTATAGGTAGTTAAATGAAATTTAGATATGTTGTAGTGCTAATAAAGGCATACACAGTTAAATAAAAATTAGATACAGAATAGTACTAATAAAGATATACATAGTTAGAGGAAATTCAGAATTGGATCATGTTACTACCACGTGTTCTGGCACTAAATAAAATTTACTAAATAGTACGTCCGTAGTATAGTGGGATACTTTAGGGTCTATGGAAATCCCAGTCAAAAAGGTCGTGGGACTGTATAGGGTCTATGGGACATTTAACATGGTGCAAAACCTTGAAGTTGTATAGGGTCAATGGAAGTCCCAGTCTTTTTCGAGTCTCTATTTTAAATGTGAGTCTTTCTTTAGAACATTTCGGTCTTCTTTTCTGTGTGTCTAACTCTTCTTTATTTGAATGTGTATTTGTTTGTTTCTGTATGTCTATGTCTGTCCCCATCAACCTTTGTCCCTATAAATGCATTTCACCCTATAAATAGTTTTGACCCTTTAAACACCGTGATGTCACCCATGTTCAAATCCCAGGTGCCTTTCTCATTTTAAATTCCCATTGTCCCTCCCTATACATGACCGCCAATGTTAACTTCCCATAGACCCCACTGTGCCGGGACACCTTTTTGACTGGGACTTCCATTGACGCTATACAACTCCAAGGTTTTGCACATGTTAAATTTCCCATGGACCCTAAACAGTCCCACGACCTTTTAGGCTGGGATTTCCATAGACCCTAAAATTTCCCACTATACTACTTATGCCCCCCCAAAAAAAAACTTTACCCAAAACGATAGTATGTAATGGTGACTGCACACACACACACACACATACACACACACACCAGAATTTATTTTTTTGCCTTTATATTGAGTGTTAAGGGGAAAAAATCTGCCTAATAACAGACTTCAAATTTAAATGGAGCACTGTTTTATTACTTAGTATCATTACTATTATTTTAATTTATTTATCGGCATTTTTTCATTTATTTATTCATTTATTCCATATTAAACACAACAAAATGTCATGCCGAGAAGTGCATTGTATATATATATATATATATATATATATATATATATATATATATATATATATATATATATATATATATATATATATATATATACGAAATGATAGAACGCCTCCTATGGACCTCAACTATGTTGTATATTAGACAATACTGAAGGATCAGTGTACCACCAACAGATGCTAAGATGTTATTTTATAATGGAGACTATAAGATGACTTGAAGGAGTCCTTTCAATTAAGATGACTTGAAGGAGTCCTTTCAATTAAGATGATTTGAAGGAGTGAAGGAGTCCTTTCAGTTAAGATGATTTGAAGGAGTCCTTTCAATTAAGATGATTTGAAGGAGTCCTTTTCATTAAGATGACTTCAACTTAAACACGTCTACAACATCGATATCATGATATTTTTTGGAAGAAAAATCAATACATTAAAGAACCTAGACTTTTAGCTGTCTTGCATTGCTAATGTTGGAATGACGTGTTCAGTCCATTGTCCGGTCTGCTGCAATACGTAAATTTATGCTCTTCCTCTCTTTATAATAGGCCAGCAAAATTAATAAATAGAGTTTCCTTTAAGGAGATGCAAAGCTCTGTCAATGTCTGACGTACAAGGAAGTGCCTTAGAGATTGGTATCTAACAATAACGAAAGAACGCATGACTCTTCAGTATCATTCAATAAGATTCTCACGTGACTCCGAGAGAACTACACTGGCGGAGAATATGATCAAGGATATATGACTGATTTTTAGACAGATGTAATACACTGTCTATACGTCCATTTGCACCGTTTTGTATATAAGAGATACATGTAAACATATTGTACTTAAGATATTGTAGAATGTATTGATGCCAGAGCGATCCATGCCTGCCAATTGTATATACTCAGTGAGTTAGTATCAGTCTGAAAATTTGCTAGATTTCCACGCGGAATCAAAATCTTGTAACACTTACGCGTATTTTATTTCGTCAGTTCAAAACATTTGTAATCCATGTTTAATGGTGAACGCTGAGATTGCGCGGACCCTCAAAGATTGACAGGTCATTGTTTTTAATTTTTTTTACAGGAGAAGCTTTAAACTTTGGCGATTTTGAGAGGCAAGCCAGCTAATTTTGTTATGTGACAGTGTAATTGTTAATATGAGCTAAAACTGAAAAAAGAAATTGCTTGCTCGTGGAGTCCATATTTGTAAGAACAGAGCTTATTCACTATTGTATGTACCTTCATGCTCTCCCCCCCTTTCTCTCTCTCTCCCTATATGTATGTATGTATGTATGTATGTATGTATGTATGTATGTGTGTATATATATATATATATATATATATATATATATATATATATATATATATATATATATATATATATATATATATATATATATAGTTGTATGCATGCTGTAGCTGTAACAAACAATTTTAGGACAAATAAACATTGCATTAAAATGTAATCGTGAGTGATAAACAAGTCTATCAATAAAGTCAAGCTACATTCTCTAAATCCCAAAGATCACACGTGGTCCTAATTGTTTCGTTTATATGCAAGGATGTTACTTTTTATACTGATTATTCATTATTTGCGAAATCCATTGTCCAGAAACACTTAATTTAGGTCCTGTTTCACTTTAATTGATAAAGAAAAATATATCAGCAAAATGAGTAAGGCTCATGACGAATCAAGGATATTATGCACGCGCATGCGTACACAGATATCGTATTTCCCTATTTTGTTAAAGGATGATAATTAACCGAATATCACGATTGAATTAGACGTATTTGGAAAAATGATTCCCGAAACTATTCCAGGGAGTAGCACGTATCAAACAAAATCAATAAATTCCATAACATTAAATTGTAGAAGATGATTTACATTGGCTACACTGATGTTCTTTTAGCATCGTTACTTTGATTATTATAAATATTTGTAAACATAGCAAGTATATTGATAGTGTGACATCGCGATCAGGTAGGATTGTGCAGTTACATAATGACGCTGTGATCATGGTAGAATGTTTTGTTATATAAATTACACGGTGATCAGGGAAGGAGTGCATAGTTCTACAAATGAAACACTATGATCAGGTTAGGAGTGTAAAGTTACAGAAACGACACTGTTATCAAGGTAGGAGTGTGTAATTACATTAATGACAATGTGATTAAGGTAGGAGTGTGTAGCTATATAAATGACCCTGTGATTTTTGTAGGAGTGTGTAGTTTCATAAATGACACCGTGATCAGGGTAGGAATGTGTAGATACAGAAATTATACTGCGATTAGGGTATGAGTGTATAGCTCTGCAAATGAGACACTTTGATCACGTGGAGTGTGTTGTTACAGACTGACAATATGATCAGTTTAGGAGTGTATAGTCAGGGTAGGAATGTGTAGCTTCATAAATGACTCTGATCAGGCTAGAGGTGTGTAGTTATAGTTATATACAAGACGTGGTGATCAGGGTAGGAATGTGTAGTTACATACATGACACTGATCAGGCTAGAGGTGTGTAGCTATAGTTACATAAATCACTTGGTGATCAGGGAAGGAATGTGTAGTTACATACATGACACTGATCAGGCTAGAGGTGTGTAGTTATAGTTACATAAATGACGTGGTGATCAGGGTAGGAATGTGTAGCTTCATAAATGACACTGATCAGGATAGAGGTGTGTAGTTATAGTTACATAAATGACGTGGTGATCAGGGTAGGAATGTGTAACTTCATAAATGACACTAGTCAGGCTGGAGGTGTGTAGTTATAGTTACATAAATGATGTGGTGATCAGGGTAGGAATGTGTAGCTTCATAAATGCCACTGGTCAGGCTAGAGGTGTGTAGTTATAGTTACATAAATGACGTGGTGATCAGTGTAGGAATGTGTAGTTACATAATTACACTGATCAGTGTAGGGGTGTGTAGTTACATAATTACACTGATCAGTGTAGGAATGTGTAGTTACATAATTACACTGATCAGTGTAGGAATGTGTAGTTACATAATTACACTGATCAGGGTAGGGGTGTGTAGTTACATAATTACACTGATCAGTGTAGGAATGTGTAGTTACATAATTACACTGATCAGGGTAGGGGTGTGTAGTTACATAATTACACTGATCAGTGTAGGAATGTGTAGTTACATAATTACACTGATCAGGGTAGGGGTGTGTAGTTACATAATTACACTGATCAGGGTAGGGGTGTGTAGTTACATAATTACACTGATCAGGGTAGGGGTTTACAGTTTTATAATGATGCAATCACTGGAAGTTGTATCACTATAATGTTAGTCAAAGACGTGATCGCGTCAGCTTGATCAAGATGTCTGCTTCATGAAACAGAATCTGGATATATAAAAATTGTACAAATTGAGGTAGCGTTTGCTCCTTTGCACTGTAAGACTTTGAAAAAAGACGTATGTTACAGAGATATAGACAAAGGCATATACGCACAAAATAAAATTTTGTTCTTATTCAAGGATATTTACATGGTCTTTGCCCATATCAACATTAAAATACGAACTGGGCCTCCGAGTATCATTCTTTATTGCCTTTGTAATGTAAATTATACTTAATTATTGGCTGTGTAGCGTTTTATTACCCAAATCAGTACAGAATAGTGTAATAAATGTTGAATATCGTCAATATTCGAGATTGGTTATTACACTTTATTAAGACACACTGACACATTTATTTCAACATGGCATCCTTTACATTCTGGTGTTAACATGGCTATTCAGTATTATCTAGTTCTGAAGCATCTTATTTTAAAGCGGCGAGAGGGGGCGGGGCCAATTGTAACCAGGTGCCAGGCGATAATACTCCGTTGGGAGCTCTTTATTGCAATAATTTTCGTAATAATTGACTTTACCGTAGTGTAACGGGTGAAATTCTTCACAAAACATATTTAGGACCGGGGTGGAAGGTTGGCAGATGACAAAATAATCTGTTAAATGTGGCAAAGAACACTGCCCCGGGCGTCTCGGTAGAGGCGCTACTAAAGAACATTGCCTTAATCAGCTCAAACCCTGGCGCATCCACTGACATTATATGTCCATGAGGATACTATCTAGAACAAATACTATATGTACAGTATATAGGGTCCAATCGCAAATATTAATTGCATAGAAATTCAGCCTTGCATAATACACCCCTTTTATCCGCCTTTAAAATTAAGTGATCTCAAAATATAGGTGACTAAAAGTTGTATCTAAATCCTAGTCATCAGGAGTAATAAAAGCATGTGATCGGTTTACCATCGTTTTCGTTTCGAAGACGAAAGGAAATCGAAACATTTTGTTGTATCTGCGGTAAAATCGTTGCTTGTCAACAGCGACATCTAGCTTTCCGACTACAAATGTTTGGAAAATTGATAACGATGATTGCCTTAGTTCAACCTGTCTTCCATATGGTCCTGTCGGATATTATATCTCAGATGTTGATTAATGGTCTGTTATTGATCATGAAACCGCAGTGTGTGAAATGCAGAGAAATGCTGGGAAGTGACATACAATACAAACCTAAATGAAACTGTGCACAACATAACCAGAGTTCTTCACAGTAGATAGATAGATAGATAGACAATGACCTACTTTTGCATAAACAACAATTATCTTAAACCTGATTCTCGC
Source organism: Sinohyriopsis cumingii (assembly GCA_028554795.2). NCBI lineage: Eukaryota > Metazoa > Mollusca > Bivalvia > Unionida > Unionidae > Sinohyriopsis > Sinohyriopsis cumingii. Next base: position 16,119,431 of record CM068825.1, on the reverse strand, counting down.
TCTCCCTGATGGTTTGCATTTAAAACCAATTATCTAAAGTCTGATCCTCTTCCTCACACTTTGCTTGCATAAACACCACCAACTGTCTTCAGCCTGATCCTTGCCCTCACACTTTGCTTGCATAAACACCACCAACTATCTTCAGCCTGATCCTTGCCCTCAACTGTCGCTAAAGTCTGATGATCGCCCTTACCCTTCAGGATGATTGGTGTCAGTCTTAGTGTTTCACATTTGTAGTAGAGGGACACAGTTTTATTGCTTTGCCATGTAATCAGCAATAAAGTTGCACTGTATCATCATTTTTTTCTTATCACAAAGTAAGCAAAAGTAACTTCACAGATCTTTATTTAAATATGACAGATACTTTCATTCGTGCTGCTCTCTGACTGAACTGTACAAACCAGGAGGTGACGCTCTATTGAAAAGTCATGGTTCATTTAACCCACTAAAAGGCAAAACTAGATTCACCACTGATTATAAATTTGTGTTTGCATCTTTATTGTCCATAACTACTGTACACACCAGTACATGTATCTCATGCTAGAGCTAATCTAAATGTTACTAAGATAGTTTTGACATAGAAAGGCTTTGCCAGTGTGTATTGAGTGTCGGTGATAGTTTTGATGAGGATACAACAGAATATTACATGTGGAGTTTTAATACCCAGTTATAGCCAGAATTTGATTTATGAAACACTCAACCTTATAATTCAATCTTTCTTTTTAAAGATATAACAAATTAACTGAGAATGTAATAAAAAAGATCTAATTGGTGTATATACTGCCTTATATGTCAAGTCAGACTGCAAACAACAAAGATTCTGATCTGCCATAGCATAATGCACCTGCAGATCAGGCACTATGCTGTTTGCTCAACTGATTACTCCTTACAAACTGCACAGACCTAGATCTGCACCGGTAGATGTGGGTCTGTGCAGTTTGCAGTTGGCAAGTATATGTGGTAAGGATAAAAGATATAATAAAGTAGCTTTAAAATGTAGGAAAATATAAGATTTAACTTGAGATAACAGGTAGTTCCAAAAATGTAGGCCAATGTACTCATGCCATAATTTCATAGTATTGAATGTCTATGAATGTAACATGTAATCCATTTTGCTGAATATAAAAAACAATATTAAATCAGATGCTTTATGATACAGCAGATGCACTGCAACAAAAAATGGAACATTACCATCCAAAGACTTTTCTGCAAATATTCTAATAGAAAATTGAATATTCGTTTATGTACATAGTTTGGAGCAACACCGAAAACCAGATTTAGCAGTCAAACATGTTGATCATGAATTGCTTTGGTATTTTCTAGCATTTTGTTGTGTTTTTTGCACATGATCACTATAAATACAATAAAAGGGCATTATTTCAAAAACAAACTTTCAAACCAATCAATTCATCAACTGTGTGCATAAAATGTCTTAATATAATTGAACTCCAGTTAAGTTACATCGCAAGTAAGTTTGTGCGAATTTCATCTAAATGAGATTTACGTATAGAATTTGTTCAGATATCACCACATTTAACTGAACAAATTACTGAGAGTGACTTCCCTTTTTTATCTTTAGTCCATCTTCAACACTGAGTAAACCTTTTTGGTTGTACAGAGTTTGAACATAACACATACATTCATTGGATTAGTTTGAAGAACAATAAACGCACGCAAGACCCCAAAAAAATATTATTTAGATTTGGATGATGGACTTCACAGTCTTTTCAGTCTGGGAGTGTCAGTAAACACTGAATAAGACAAAACAAGGTGGATCTGAAAGTATTATCATCTGTAACATCAACAAATATTTTGAATTCAATCTAGATACATGTAATGAATATTTGAATCGTAAAATTTTGTTTGTTGCAGCTGTATATAGGAGCAGCTAAATTAAGTAGTGATATTAATTGCAATCATGTTGCCAACTGTCCTAAACCTAAGTCTTTTTGTTTGCAGAATTTAGTAATCCCTGTTCAGCATTATGTAATAAAATCACACGCTATATTCATGTCCTTTTTTATCTACCTCATATGTTGTAAACTTTGCAACCTGAGTGAAATAAAGTCTTGTCTTGTCTTGTCTTATCCTTCTTGTCTTGTCTTGTCCTGTCTTCTTCACCCTTAGCTTGCATAAACACCACCAACTGTCCTAAGCCTGCTCCTTTCCCTCAACCTTAGCTTGCGTAAATACCACTGTGTTCAGCCTGGTCATCTTTCTCTTTCATAGCTTGCAGATCCGGGAGTACGCTATCAAGGAAAGCCCTATCATGAGACAGATATATGGATATGTCCCAGAAAACAATGCTTATCAACATAAGTGACGTAAGTGATACTCTTTAATTTCAATACAATATACTTGTCATGTTAACCATATATGTCTTCTGTTCTTCGCATTTAAATTATTTACCATTTCCGGAAAGTAGGATTGTGGCTTATCAATATTACATTAAACTAGTCATAATTGTTACAAACCGTCAAAGGAACGAATATAAAATTACTGCCTTACAAATACAACCATAGGATAATGACGAAATGCTGACATAATACGACGATAAAATCTGCCTACATACATTTACAGGCGCGGGATCCAGTTTATTGATCGATAGCAATGTACATAAGGAAAAACGTCATGCAGAGAAGATGAGGAGATATTTTCTATGGTATAAAAACCCAGCTGTATGATATTGAAACCCAGTGTCTGCTGATTACGAGAAAATTGATGTAGAAATTCCAAGACCTTGATCCAATATAAAACCAAATGTGTTCGGTTATGTTGTATCCATGACAATGATTAAGAAGCATTAACTATTGCAAATCTCTACACATGAGCTTCTGCCAACCCACAGACGTTATGCTTTTTGTGCAAAAGTACATTTCCTGTGAATTTCCTGTATATCTGGAAATGAATTGGGCCTATGACAGTAACGTCTGTCAAGAAACATCTGGAAGATATTTATCATACAAACCGGAAGAGAAGACAACCACCACCACCACCTGCAATTACAAACTCATTGTTCTTTTCAAAAGTTGATGATGAGTTAACAATGCAATATTGTCAGCTAAAACTTCTTAATTATTGGATAAAGGAATAAATAGCTAATAATTTTATTCAACCTGGCCGATTTTTCTCTGAAGTCGAAGTATTCTATCGCCTGCCGCAGCAAACTGCACAAGTAAAATGTACCAAATTTATATAACGCAGAAGGTATATACTACCTCTATTCCTATAACAATTTTTATTTGCCCGAAATTAACAAAATTGATAAATGTTTGTAGGTTTTGGATAGGCGTAGTTTGAAGTCAAAACAGAAACAAAAACCTCATAAAACTAACAACACAAACCCTTTAAAACTATTTGACCTGCTTGCAATTACACCCATCTCTGACTTGTTTCTATCCCCGGGACAGGTTCGAGAGACTTGGAATTGGTAAGAAAACTTCATCTTAGGGATTCGGGCACTAATTATTGATTCATTTCGAATTTGTGTTGCAACATATAATTCTTCATGAAAACTGTCTTCCCTAATTATGACTGTAAAAAAAATAATACAATTCCTGTACATTAATTTAGAATCATCGCAGTATTTATTAATGATCATTGTTATCGTTTTATAATAATAGTACAATGTAACAACGATGAAGTCTGATTTTTACAAACCGTTGGAATTGCTCTTAGTCAATGTACACGATCTGCCACTGTGTAAATTCTAGGAAATACTGCTTGAAAAAATCTCTACTTTATAACATCAAAATGTCATTGCCAGACATCAGAATGTCATTGCCAGATATCAGAATATCATTCCCTGATATCAGAATATCACTTACAGGTATTAGGATGTCATTCGTAGAAATCAGAGTATCATTTCCAGATTTCATAATATCATAACCAGACACTAAAATGAACTTCCCGATTATCAGGATATCATTTTCAGTTTATAGAATGCCAGTTCCTGATATCAAAATATCATTACCAGATATAGAATAGAATTCCCAGATAGACTGCCATTTCGTGACTACAGAATATCATATCCAGATATTAGAATGACATTCCCAGATCCCAGAATATCTTGTAAGGATATTAGAATGACATTTCCAGACATCAAAATGTCATATCAAGAAATTATAATGTCATTTCCAGACATCAAAATGTCATATCTAGACATCAAAAATGGCATATCCAGATAGCATAATGCCATTTCCAGACATCAAAAAATCATATCCAGATATCGGAATGACATTTCCAGACGTCATAATATTATGTCCAGGTATTGGAATGACATTTGCAGACGTCAAAATATTATATCTAGATATTAGTTTGACATTTATAGACATAAAAATATCATATCCATATACTGGAATCACATTTGAAGACATTATAATATGATATCCAGGTATTAGAATGACATTTCCAGATATCAAAATATCATATCCAGGTATTAGAATGACATTTCCAGACATCAAAATATGATATCCAGGTATTAGAATGACATTTCCAGACATCAAAATATGATATCCAGGTATTAGAATTACATTTCCAGACATCATACTATCATGTCCAAGTATTAGAATGACATTTCCAGACATCATAATATTATATCCAGATATTGGAATGATATTTATAGATATATAGAAAATGAACCAAAACAATCGTGTTACGAGTCTATGGTCTTAAAATAAGTAACAGAAAAGATCGAAGACAACAGGCTTTGTAAAATTTAACAAATAATTTATTTCCTTAGAATACAAAGTGAAAAATGAGAAAAAAGAACTTAGTTTGCGAATTAAATTCAAATTGCAATCCCAGAATTAAGAAACACAAGTCCTATCAATGACAAGTAATAAGTGAATCTCTGTTCAAATCCCGATGATGTTCAAGATGGAAAGTGATGACGTCTGTAATAGTCAGCGTTGTACTGATGTGCCAACAGTCTCTTGTCAAATCACAGAAAATATTATTCCAGTTTTTGAATTCCGTATAAATTCCAGTAAATGTTTTTGTCCAAGAATTATCAGAGCATGTTTGTATTTCCAGAGAAAATAATCACTTGAATTCAATAATTTGAAGAAAAATAACATTTAGCCCAAACTGGTCACAACATAATACTACTTAACGTGTCAGATGTTAAAGCACGACTGATGAAGCTTTCATGAGAATATCAGTTATAAACCTAATTAAGACGCAAAACAGACTCCTGGATGGGAGTCAAAATTCATCCTTCTGGAAAAATAGAAGTTTGTTTACCAACTGACACATGCTTAATGGCACGTAGTCCCGGTAGGACCTTGACTCCACTTACTGATTCTTACTCTGAGAAAGATAACAAATTAAAATTGTTTACCAAAACTGTCACCGATTTTGAAGGTCAGCAACTAGTTCGAATGTTTCAATTCTGGACAATGTCAAATCCAGTAAACAATGTTACATTACAATAGCATGTGATGGAACAAAAAATATTAAATCTAACAAACAAACAATTAAATTAAATAATATAACATTTCGAACAACAAATTTGTCATGATTTTTTCAGCACAAAACTGTTCTTTTTCAAATTAGACAACAAAACGACCCTTTTGATTAACGTCCCTGCCATATTTCTGTCATATTGGGCAAAAATCATTCGTAACAGGGAATGGTGTTCGTTATTAGCAATGGATTTCGATGAAGGAGAAAGCGGTCGTGTCTCCTAAAGTAGTAAAACCCGTCACTAAGTCTTCAGTCATGCAGAAATCAAAATATGACATATTGGTCATACTCTGAACCAGGCATCATGCCATTCAAGAGTTACTGTCATGTTTCATGCTCAGATTGCCGATTCATACAAATTCATGCACTCTGGAAATAAAATCCTATTTGTAAATTAACCGAAATTCGTGTTAATTTATGAAATGTAAAAGAATCACCAACCATAACCCCGAAATCGTACATTTACCTTTTAATTCACCATTCATAATTAAGCAGGTAGTACCTTTCGATACCGCTCTGCAAGTAATTAGTCAAGCCATTATATAATACTATCACACTATTGTTGGCAAGGACGATCTTCAATTTGCACCCAAAATTAATTTCTTCGTGGTGATTTTTCCTAGCCGCCTAAAATTTAGTGCTCGCGTGTACTGTGAGTAGAAAAACCTATGAAGCCTTAACGTACGATATATCTTGCGACAAAGTCCCTAATCTGCAAACAGTCATATCAGTAAGCAATAATAAACCTACCCAGTGGGAAGAAATTTCATACAAATAGTAATATTATCCCAATATTTCAATTTGAGATAGCAAACGTATGCAAAATGTATGTACTTTCAAAAACCTTAATAAGAGAAACCTTAGCCTGGACGTCATTGTTGGTGACATTGCCGCATCTGCTATCGGTGCCGAAAATTCGTATTCATGCTTCTTTGATAGCAAAACGTATTACGTGCGCATTGTCTGACTGCAATATCATATCTTTATTCAGTTTTACAATTAAAATATTACTGGTTTCAGTTACTGTGTAATATTACTCCTTATTTTAGGTTCTAAATACGGTTGACTTGGAAACGTGAGGAAAAAGGTCGTTTGATGATTTAGTATTTTACGGCACAGCAACACAATTAGGTTATTTAGTGCAGGGCAATTTGAGCAAAGTACCTAGTCCAAGGACACGCCACTGTAGGCTGATCCGATGGTAGGATTGGAATCAGCAAACGTTCGGTCCTGAGTCAAGCACGCCAACAACTGAGCCACCGCGATTATCACATCGGTCGAAATGTTGACTTTTCCAATATTACTTTTCAAAGTCGGCATATACTCAACTATTATACCACACGATATGTAGTTTACTATACCTTAGGTAAAGGTGTCTCGAAAATTAGAGCTTTTATGGAAATTGACAGCAATTTCTAATAGCCCTGATTAGCTGACGCTCAAGCTTACTAGTTTACTATACCTTAGGTAAAGGTGTCTCGAAAATTAGAGCTTTTATGGAAATTGACAGCAATTTCTAATAGCCCTGATTAGTTGACGCTCAAGCTTACTAGTTTACTATACCTTAGGTAAAGGTGTCTCGAAAATTAGAGCTTTTATGGAAATTGACAGCAATTTCTAATAGCCCTGATTAGTTGACACTCAAGCTTACTAGTTTGCTATACCTTAGGTAAAGGTGTCTCGAAAATTAGAGCTTTTATGGAAATTGACAGCAATTTCTAATAGCCCTGATTAGTTGACGCTCAAGCTTACTGCGTCACATTGACCTTGATGTTTGCGACGTTATAACGCCAAAAATTATATCACAGAGTAGTATATTAGATTGCAAATTAGATGAGTGTGCAAAAGGGGTTGTATTAAGTTACCGTTATAACTTGCTAATATGTCGAATCAAGCTGCATATAACTAAGATCCAGATCTGCCAAAGCATAATGCGCCAGCAGCTCGGAATCTATGTTGTTTGTTCTACCGATTGCTCTTACAAAATGCACAAACCGAGATCTGCCGGCGCATTATGGGACATCCATTGAAGCATTTTTATTACATGATTTGCTATTTTTAACACGACATTTTGTATAGTTTTACTTTTTCTACAATGGTAAGTATTTCTCATTTTTGTTCACTTATATCTCTTGTTAATACACACTTAAATTTTTGGACATAACACCCTTTTGTTGCAGCTCTTGTTAATACACGTGTAGCTTTGTGGACTTAACACAAGTTTTGATGCATCTGTTGTTAAACACGCATTTATCTTTTTGGACTTAACACAACCTTTGATGCAGCTCTTGTTAACACGCATTTATCTTTGTAGACATAACAATTCTTTAATGTAACTCATGTTAAACAGATGTAGCGTTGTAGACATAACACAAGCTTTGATGTATCTCTTGTTAACACGCATTTATCGTTGTGGACGAAGCACAAGTTTTGATGTATCTCTTGTTAACACACGTGTAGCTTTGTGGACGTAACACAAGTTTTGATGCGTCTCTTGTCAACATACACGCAGCTTTGTAAGCGTTACACAGCTGTGATGCATCTCCCGTTTAGCTTTTTGGACATGACACGCTTTGATACATCTCTTGTCCATACACTCGTATCGTTATGGACAGAATACGCTTTTTAATGCATATTTTGTTAATACATGTGGAGCTTTGAAGCTATAACCCGCTTCGATATTCTCTTGTTAATGCATCTACAGCGGTGTGGACATAACACGCTTTGATGTATCTCTAGGTAATAAACATGAAGCTTTATGGAAATAATATGCTTAAATGCTTATTCTGATTGAACACGATCGTTTACGTTTGAAAGTGAAATGTGAAAAAAGCGAAGATTGGTTCTAAACCCCATGTCGAAATGGTGAAACCGACTCCATCGTCTAACACAGATTATGTACGTAATATTTTATAGGTGTGACTAATCGGAACAATCATCTTGATTAATTTGAATATTTACCTTTAAGAAGCATATTTCGTATATTTAAGAAATGACATTTTGTATGTAACAATTTAAGAATGGTTGCCTACATGCTTGGAGGTACCTCAGACTAATATATGTCATAAGATGGATGACGAATAAATGCCATAATCATCGGTTGGATGGTATGACAAAAATCAATGTTTTTCATACAAAGTATATAATTAAAAAAAACACAATAAAAACATATTAAGCTAAGTTCAATAAAGTATGGGATTTAAAGAAACTAAATCATCTGAAATTATTAGTATCCCATTAACAATTTTATAACGAAAATAAAAAATGCTGTCTACGATTGAATGCTATACTGGTAAGAGTTGTTATTTTATAACCAAAATTGATGGAAAATATTGCTGGTTCGCTGTGACGTTCTAGATTTACTGAGCATCTATATCAGTTATGAGGTCAGTCACTAGGTTAGTCACGTGGTCATATCCTCTGACTATGTTTTCATTTTCAACTGAATATGCGGATTAATGCAGTCATTTGATTGGCGCGTATTGTTTTTATTAGTTTAACATCCGGTGAATGATCCGACTTCAAAAGAGGTTGAAATAAAGCAATGGCGTATACACTGCCAGCAAATCCGATATCCAGATATCGCGTTGTTTTCTTTGCACCAAGATCTACTGTTATAGAAGGATTATGTTATTGCAGGCAATATAAGACCTACGGGGTTTCTTTAACGCATTACGCTGTGAAGTACTTGTGAGCTGAGTTGACCTTGAACATCGTTATCTAAGAGTAAACCAGAATGCTGACTATATATATATATATATATATATATATATATATATATATATATATATATATATATATATATATATATATATATATATATATATATATATATTCATTCTTCATTTGTATGAAATGCTGTCTTTTTCAACGTGCTCTTTTGGCTAAGTATCATCTTGTCTCTACTTCCTTGGAAAAAATTACTATTTTAACCACATTTTTAGAGTTGTTGCTGTTCAAGTACAAATTTAATAAGATGAGGCTTGACCAAAATCTAAATCGCCTAAAGCAGTGTGGCCCTTTATTGTATATTATTGTTTTCAAGTATATGTAAATAAATAAATAAATATTGAAACCCCAAGCCCCACCCCTCCAAAATAAAAACACGATTGCTGAAACACTCAGGACAAATAGACAATTTAAATTCTCCTATGATTTAACAGACCTACTTATCTTCAGCATGCCTTTTCCAATTTCACGCAAATTTTGAAAGATTGTTTTATTAAAGGTCAGGTTAGTTAAATTTGCACAATAAAACTATATCCCACTAAATCTCCATACACCATACTTAGATGAAAATGTATAAATCTGTCCAGTTTACAGAAGATGAACCACTGCATTCCTATCCTAGAAAAAAAAATCCTGATTCAATGGTTGCTGTGTTGGCGGCGTTTTGTATATTTCTACCTATGATGTTGCTTTCTATGTGCGTTAATTTCTGTGTTAGGAATCCGCAGAGACTTTAGGACACACTACTAATGCATGGAAAAATGGGATTCAGCCTGGAAATGAGTGAAGTTGAAATAAAGTATATATGGGTTTGACTGGCCAGGATTTGTTGATAATGAAAGTTAGATTTTAGTAAAACTAATCTTTTGAGAGCTTATCATAGATGTAACTGAAAAAAGAGACTTTTTTATTGATGGAATTTGAGTCTTTTAATAGTCTTGAGTTTGGAACACTCATTACTGAAATTAGCACCAAACTCTTTGGTGCAGAATTGAAATCACATGTTTCAAACACACGTAGGTCCAGAAAATGCCGCGGCTCATAACCTTTTCTCTACACATCAGCTGTCATCCAGGATGCATCTATACTGATAAATATAAGTTTGATCATGAGCACTCAGAAATATAAAGTTATTTCATTTTTAATATCATGGTGTTTACATAGGTTGGATACCGTGAGTCCTTTATCTGATAAGAGTTAATTGCTGGATCGTCATGAAGATGCGTCCACTACGCACGAATGCTGGTACTAGCCACGCTGTATTATCCTTTATGGGGGATGTTCGCATGGTCAAAGGGTCTATAGGAATCTAATACGTGCAGTCGATGCGATTGTGGGGGTAACCCGTGGATCCGGGTAGCAAACTCATAGGGAACGAATTAAACATTATCTAACCTGCATGATAATATTACTTCCCAATCTAAAACTTTACTCTATATTAAACACACATCCCCATGTAGAATTCAGGGAAATCATACAAGAATGGTACTTTCTGTCTGATATATACTTGCGCGCGCACACACACACACACACACACACACACACACACACGCACACGTGTGAGGGAGAGATTAAGTTGCGCCGCTGTCGAATCTAATACCGATTTGTACTATCTTGTGGGTAATTTTTGCTTCGCTATGTAGGAATATTTAAGCCTTTTCTGATACAGATAATTCTTGATTCATAGGCTGAGCTGTGTTATACCGTGTATTTAAACATAATTAGTGTATAACAAAGGACACACACACACACACACACACACACACAAACCACTATGGTAAAAACGTGTTAAATTTACAAACCGCGATGATAAAAACGTGTTAAATTTGCAAACCGCGAAGATATAAACGTGTTAAATGAACAAGAACGTTCGTGATACAATGTTGATAATTTGCAGGAAGATTAGAAACTGTGTATTGTTAAGTTCTATGCAAAAAATATTTCACAGCTGGTATCAAAATGTTCGTGGAAAACCTTCGTACCCTGGTATATTCAGTTAGGAAGCAGAAAGGACAAATTTAAAAAGATCAACCCTGCAGGAGTAACCATGTAGTAGTTCATCGTACATTACTGCTGATAAATACGTACATTTAACCACAAGTCAACCAATATTAATATATTGATTTAATGACGATACTGCATGCCACTGGCATCGATTACACGATGTTATTGTATAATAATAATAATAATAATAAGAAGAAGAAGAAGAAGAAGAAGAAGAAGAAGAAATCATAATAATTATTTCTTTATGCACTGGTCTTTAATCAGAGGAAACATTTCAAACATTTTCAAACAATCAACTAACTTGAAGATATTGATTCAACTGTTTCAAGTTTCCATTAATTTATGATAAGGAACGTTAGATACACCACAACAGAACACTAACCATAACTAGTTCAAATAACCCCACGCCATTATCGGAAATACTATCTACGTTTCTGATGGGTGTTCCCATCCTAATTAATGCTCGATAACTAAATAAAGCTCCGGGTCTCAGTAGTATCAAATACCCATGTGGCACGGTAGAAATCGAATCAGGCGCAGAAAAAGGCAATCATTGGTTAATATCTCATTCCATGAGACAGGATGCAGAGACTTTTGCCAGTTACATTTAAGAAGCATCTTGATCTACACGAGAATGATGCACTCATAACTGTACGATCCCATCGCCATTAATTGACCAGCTCCGATACGCCAGTTCTAATACTTGATACCACTAAGTAGATTCTTCGTTAGAGATTTTACCATACGCACACGTTTTGAAAGAGAGGCTTAAAATTCAGTCTTCAGGCACCTAGGGCTGCACTTGTACGACGCTGCTAATATCCAGGATCTACATGTGTAATTAAATGTGTACAGCGAACAGTGGATTTTGATTGCGTTAAAAATGTTGCTCATTTTGAGTGACTTGTAGTTTACCTTGCAGCTTGCGGTGAAGCATCGGCATTTTGTAGAAGCACTAATGGTAATATGAATACCGAACAAGATACAGTTTCCTTATTGGGAGGTCGACTCTAATGCAAATATAAATGAAATAAAACAGCTGTACTCTAAACATGTTTCAGGAGATCAAAGACTTCAGTACAGTTCAATAGCTTTCTCTCGGCCTCCCCCCCCCCCCCCCCCCCCCCCGTTTCGTCTGACTCATCTCTATGCAGTAATTGTAATATCAGCTATGGAATGTTTGCATTGACCAGTCACAGAAGAGAATGATGCAAATAATGATTCTTGACTCATAAAAATTAAGAAAGTTGATTTATTGTAACAGGAAATAGACAAATGGCTGCAATTTTGTGATTCTAATATTTTACGTTTTCAGGAAAATAATGAGAGCCGATTGCCGCATTAAAAAAAATATTTATCCGAGTCGTACTCATGCTTCTGAGTAAACATACTTCAATTTAACTCAATCCAACCCCTACTAACAAGTCAAAAATAAATAACACATTGTAACTGACGATTTCATTAACGAAGAAATACTGTCAATGGGATTGACGATATCAAGAGAAATACATTTTACGATATATGTGCAAGTTACATACAAATGATGAGTTACTTTTCTTTCCAGTTGAGTACCTCAGGCAGTAGTAAGCCAACTTTTGGTGGCTGTTTACCATTTTGGACTCGAAAAACTGTCCTTTGTTTGGACTGGGTCATATTGCCAGTCAAAATTCATTGTCCTTTGCCAATATCGGGTTGCATTGCCAACCCAAAAGTCTATCAGATGCAGAATTTAATTCAAACTGATTAGGGAATTTTCCAGCAGATGATAATGTTCACTTACATCTGTTATTACGTATTTACATGTATCTGTTATTACGTATTTACATGTATCTGTTATTACGTATCTGTTATTACGTATTTACATGTATCTGTTATTACGTATTTTCACTTTATATAACAATCGAGGGAAAATGACAAATACATCTTATTTAGTTTAACCCCTTAACAAATGCCTTCAACAAGAATTCTAAATGTCTCATTCAGAGTACAGTTTGCCCGCATCGATTTGAAATAAATTTTAAATGTTTATACCGCAACATGTGTGAGAAAGGGCATACAAAAAAGTCCTTTTCAATAATCCAAAATTTTGATTAAAGGTTTTTATATAGTTATAAATGAATAAACCTTTATTGAATCATGCTAACTAGAAAACCTACGTAATTTTATAATAAACCTACTTCAAGAATTTTGCAGGTGAAATAACATATATGTGGAAGAAACGTGCATCAAAAGGACCCATTCTATCAAACGGCCACCTGACTCGGATAATCGCTGTAAGGGGGGTCTCTAAAAAGCTGTATAGTTTGGAACTAAATCAATTTTAGGAGGATCAAAAAACTAAAGTTCAGATGAAGTATCTTAACTCCCTCTCTGAGTCATTGTTAGTGTAATTACAATTATGGAAAGCTAGAAAGTGAAACTGCCGGCATAAAACTTCGATGCATTTGTAATCAGGTAAATTTGAAGTCCAAAGTGCTCAAACCAGTGGGAACGTTTTATTGCGTTATCTTCAAAGAATGGAAACTCGTGTGAAAGGAATGTTGGCTTTACTTTGAAATTAAATATAACATCAAAATAGTCTGTTTGATGTATATTCTAACTAGTTTCCATTTATTTATTTAATTAATTTTTGGGCAGCGTGCTTTATTGTTTAAAAATTAACAGGGTATCCGTCGGTTATTAACAACAACAACAACAAAATAATAATAATAATAATAATAATAATAATAATAATAATATTAATATTAATAATGACGATGATTAATAATAATAATGACTAATAATAATAATAATAATAATAATAATGATGATGATGACTAATAATAATAATAATAATAATAATAATGACTAATAATAATAATAATAATAATGATGATGATGACTAATAATAATAATAATAATAATGACTAATTAGTTGCCCTGTATAATATATATATTTACATTTACACTACATATACATGATTACACACACACAGACGAACGCACACAATCATTGATAATAAGCTACATTTATATATGTACATAATAAACAGAAACTTTGAATGAGCATAATCCAACTATGTACATTGTATACCTACAGTACAAAACTAGTTGGAGAACAAAGTGGATGGTTAGTGAATTTATACTTTAAGTTGTAGGGTATTTGGCAAATCGAACAGATTTCACTTTTCATCCATTGAATTAGAGATTAATTAAATACATTTATATTTGTGCTTTCTCTAATTTCCTTTGTGATTCTGTTTCAGATTAGTGACCCTGAATACTGAAGACGTTTCTTAAAGACTTTTTTAAAATTTGGTTTTGGGATGGAAACGTAGTTAGCTTAAATTGATCATAAATTATGAGTGTTGTTTGTCATGTAGAGCATTTCAAGTACCCAGTAGAAACTCCCAAAAATGAGCGCTACTAACTGGCCACGATCATTCTTGGATATATCCCTTATTAATTTTCTTTTACACACATTATTACAAAGATGAAATATGAATTAAATAGATAAAGAAGGTGTTCGTATTCAGGAACATTGTCAACCCAAAGGATGGCTTAAAGACTGCAATATATAAATCATCGTCTTTGAATGATAGTTGAGAAACATTTACTTGGTGGACGGTTGCTATTGAAGTGGCACGTAAACATTGAATTTGGCGGTTTAACTGAACAATATCGTAAATTTACAGTTATGACCCAAATGATCCCACATTACGTCCAAATGTTTGTTCGTGTTATGATTGTATATTTTGTTGACATATGAAGTGATTTGTATCCCCATTATGTTATTAACGTCGACTTATAGTACTGCAACAGTTGTGGCATTCTCATATGCCTCGTATGCGTGACCTGAAATTTTTTATGTTTATTAATAATAGTTTTGTTCTGTTCTGAAATTGTACATTAAAATATCTACAAAGTTTCGTATGCACTATAAGATAACACATAATGACAATTATAATGAACCATACTAGCTTAGGTAATGCCCGAGGGAACAGTGCAATTCAGTTTCAGCACACACACACACACACACATGTACGCACACACTGAAAAAGTGTTACAGTTGGATGAGTCACATTGTCATTCTTTTTAGCTTAATGGTTGGAAAAACAAGAATTGATTCCTAATGGAATCATCGTTTACAGTACAATAGACAGTACAATAGCATGACCTCACTATCGTTTAGGGAACACTTGAGAAGCACTTGCCACTGTTTCCTAAGGTCAGCGCGCGTTTAAACTATCGCATTCTCCTCTGTTCGAGAGGATCTTTGTTTTAAAAATTATAATTAAAAATACTTGTTTCCGTATCAATGTTTTAAGCATTGGAGTTTGTTTATATATAATGGCTATGTCGTGTTCCTATTAGCCTGGTACACTGGCCTCCCATGAGGCTCCGCACACAAGCATCGTGGAAGGCTAGGGTACCAGGCTAGTTTCCCATTAGGTGTTGGTTGAGTGTCCTTCCATATCAGCTTCGTGACTCATCTCTTTAGATGCCATTCTCAACTACAGGAATAAAAGTGTTATACTATACAGTTTCTGAAGTGAATTGGATGTACAAATATAAAGAAGTGCATCTATGTGTGTGTGGCATTACGACACATTACGTCAGGTTCTTAATTACCTGTGACTCAGATATTATCTCAGAAGTCAGTTTGTTTTAAATCTTTTAACTTAATTCATTTACAATGTACAAGTTCCAGCGGCATTTTTGCTTCTTCAATAAACGAACAATGATATCTATATCACTTGATGAACGAACTGGTATTTCTAAACAATTGAAGCAAAGTCGAATACTTGTATTGTTTTGAAGAAATGTCAGCTCAGTTAAATAAACGTATTGTGTATCATCACAATGAATGTTCATTGCCATTCTTATCTTCACACGTTGGTAAGTACAGCCTTATCCCCAAGGAATATCGTTGGTAGCGAGTTTACACAAAGATTGCAAATAGACCACAGCTAGAAAGTGTTCCTATATGAGTGTCTTGGCATTCTTATACAGTAGTGCGTCTAAAAGATCATTTTTGCACTTACTTGAAAACAATAATAATGTAAATAGACATAATTTACCGATTTACCGATTACTCCAATTAATGGTTACATATACCTAATTTGCCTATTTCTCCAATTAATGGCTACATATACCTAATTTGCCTATTACTCCAAGTAATGGCTACATAAACCTAATTTACCGATTACTCCAATTAATGGCTGTATATACCTAATTTGCCTATTACTCCAATTAATGGCTACATATACCTAATTTGCCTATTACTCCAAGTAATGGCTACATAAGCCTAATTTACCGATTACTCCAATTAATGGCTATATATACCTAATTTGCCGATTTCTCCAATTAATGGCTACATAGACCTAATTTACCGATTACTCCATTTAATGGCTAGAGATTTTGTCAGTAAATAAATACAAAAAAATCGTAGACCAAAACACATTTATTCTGAAGTCATTTATAACAAAATATTGTTTAGGGTTCAGTTTCTTTCTTACACTTCTCCTGCTGAATTTCATCATTTCATATTTTTTAAAATAAAATTACTGAAAGAGTACACGCTTTTTACATATACATATTCCTCAAGAGAACTATGTGATTTGCAAGATTTGTACATTATTGAAGACAATTATCTGTGTGTATCAAAATGAAAACAGAAAAAATTCCCCTTACAAGGGGACAATGTATTTATCCAGAACCATATACCAGCTCTAACAGAAATGCAAATCATTTTCAGAAAGGTAAATGCATAGCTAGAGATAATTTTTCAAAATCTCGAGCGAACGTGTTTCACTGGTTACCCCCATTCGGGCTAGGGATTTAGAATACGCCCAATGTGTTCTCGTACATGCCGAAAGAGGAGACAAATAAAGGAAACCTATTTGCTTGTTTTGCTTGTCTTTTTGGGATGTCTAGGCCTGCTTGGATCTATATAGCCATGATTGTGCTGATGTTCTTTTAAACCCATTGCCTTATATTTACTGACTCCTTGACTAATGGATCAAGATAATGAATTAGGCGAGAGCAACTGATTCTGATATGGAGAGTGCCTGAGATGGCATTAATGTCATCATTAACGTTTTTGAAGGCGAAGTGTAATCGCTTCGGACGGAAAATCAACAATCAGGAGTCGGGAAATATAGGGCAAAGTACAGTAAACAAGCGGGCATTTTTAGATGATAAATATTTTATGGAACTCGTGGCTAGTCTAGCAAAAACTGGAAAATATTAAACTAGTTTCAGAAATTTAGCATTGGATCAGTACCCATTTGAAATCCTGTATCTATCCATGACCTCAGCGTCTGGCAATAGTGCGCACTGGAACATGTTTATTTACTGAAGAGAGGCACCAGGAATCAAGTGGAAATGCGTACTGTCCGACAATAAACTCCTTCTGATGGACGATCGGAGCTGGGAAATTTATCATGTGATGCACAAAATCTAAATGACCAAAAAGGCTAGATTCGCAGTACGTGAAAATAATTGTATCGCATCATCTCGTAAAATCTTGAAATCCCAAAAGGAGGCGCTCATTCTGGGAGATTTACGGATGACCAAATGTCAGAGCATGACAAGTGTATCGATTATAGCCAATAGGTATCACAGTGTTTAACCATAATTTTTTTAAAAAAAAAAGATATCTTAAGTCTGAACAATGAGAGTGTCAGGCGACAAAAGGCCACGTTAGTGTCACGTACCTAACGCTTTATTTTACCGGACAAATAATACACACTTCTCAGTTGGAAAAGAAAAAGAGATTGTAAGTATGATGTTGACCTTCAACTGCCAAACGATCCAACGTTAAACTCTGCTCAGTTTTGACACCTTGCTTACAGGGTCTCTTGCTTGATGAATAAATTATAATGCATTGAAAACCTCCATAATGTATATTTACAGTACCGGATCCAAAGGAGGAGATATGTGTAACCATGTAGGCGGTGGGATACTTTTCTGTGTAGAGGATTTCAAACAAAAATGATTTAGACAGGACTTATGCACATCAAAATGAAACATATGCATAACTGCACGTACATTATATGTGTCAGCAAGCGACACCCTAGATCTAAAACTTAAAATGGATCATCGTTGCAAAAGCGGTGTGAAACAGTAACAATAGCAATTTTTAACCCTATAGTTCCTCCGAACGGATTTCCAGACATTTATTTTCTCTCTAATGCATGCTCAGATTTGGAGGAATGCCTTCATCTTATTTGGTCTTATTTCAGAGACCATGATGATGAAATTTACCAAGCACATCTCATGATAAGTGATAATGTAGTTGTTTTGGAAAATATTTATGTAATTTCTACGATGAGTGGTGAAAATCAGAATTATATGGAAAGACTCAGAGACAGTGTTGTGAAAAGCATTTTATGTTCAACATTTATTTATGAAGCATTTAAATATGGTCATGACAGTGAAGCATATAAATACTAGTATGGTCATGACAGTGAAACATTTAAATATGGTCATGACAGTATAGCATTTAAATACTAGTATGGTCATGACAGTGAAGCATTTAAATATGGTCATGACAGTGAAACATTTAAATATGGTCATGACATTGAAGCATTTAAATATGGTCATGACAGTGAAGCATTTAAATATGGTCATGACTGTGAAACATTTAAATATGGTCATGACAGTGAAACATTTAAATATGGTCATGACAATGAAGCATTTAAGTATGGTCATGACAGTGAAACATTTAAATATGGTCATGACAATGAAGCATTTAAGTATGGTCATGACAGTGAAACATTTAAATATGGTCATGACAATGAAGCATTTAAGTATGGTCATGACAGTGAAGCATTTAAATATGGTCATGACAGTGAAGCATTTAAATATGGTCATGACAGTGAAGCATTTAAGTATGGTCATGACATGAAGCATTTAAGTATAGTCATGACAATGAAGCATTTAAGTATGGTCATGACAATGAAGCATTTAAGTATGGTCATGACAGTGAAACATTTAAATATGGTCATGACAATGAAGCATTTAAGTATGGTCATGACAGTGAAGCATTTAAACATGGTCATGACAGTGAAGCATTTAAATATGGTCATGACAGTGAAGCATTTAAGTATGGTCATGACATGAAGCATTTAAGTATAGTCATGACAGTGAAGCATTTAAGTATGGTCATGACATGAAGCATTTAAGTATAGTCATGACATGAAGCATTTAAGTATGGTCATGACAATGAAGCATTTAAGTATGGTCATGACAGTGAAGCATTTAAGTATGGTCATGACATGAAGCATTTAAATATAGTCATGACATGAAGCATTTAAGTATGGTCATGACAGTGAAGCATTTAAATATGGTCATGACAGTGAAGCATTTAAGTATGGTCATGACAGAGAAGCATTTAAATATGGTCATGACAGTGAAGCATTTAAATATGGTCATGACAGTGAAGCATTTAAGTATGGTCATGACAGTGAAGCATTTAAATATGGTCATGACAGTGAAGCATTTAAATATGGTCATGACAGTGAAGCATTTAAATATGGTCATGACAGTGAAGCATTTAAGTATGGTCATGACAGTATAGCATTTAAATATGGTCATGACAACGAAGCATTTAAGTATGGTCATGACGGTATAGCATTTAAATATGGTCATGACAACGAAGCATTTAAGTATGGTCATGACAGTGAAGCATTTAAATATGGTCATGACATGAAGCATTTAAATATGGTCATGACATGAAGCATTTAAGTATGGTCATGACAGTGAAGCATTTAAATATGGTCATGACAGTGAAGCATTTAAATATGGTCATGACAGTAAAGCATTTAAATATGGTCATGACAGTGAAGCATTTAAATATGGTCATGACAGTAAAGCATTTAAATATGGTCATGACAGTAAAGCATTTAAGTATGGTCATGACAGTGAAGCATTTAAATATGGTCATGACAGTGAAGCATTTAAATATGGTCATGACAGTAAAGCATTTAAGTATGGTCATGACAGTAAAGCATTTAAGTATGGTCATGACAGTAAAGCATTTAAGTATGGTCATGACAGTGAAGCATTTAAATATGGTCATGACAGTGAAGCATTTAAGTATGGTCATGACAGAGAAGCATTTAAATATGGTCATGACAGTGAAGCATTTAAATACTAGTGTCGTCATGACAATGAAGCATTTAAGTATGGTCATGACAGTGAAACATTTAAATATGGTCATGACAATGAAGCATTTAAGTATGGTCATGACAGTGAAACATTTAAATATGGTCATGACAATGAAGCATTTAAGTATGGTCATGACAGTGAAGCATTTAAATATGGTCATGACAGTGAAGCATTTAAATATGGTCATGACATTGAAGCATTTAAATATGGTCATGACATTGAAGCATTTAAATATGGTCATGACATTGAAGCATTTAAGTATGGTCATGACATGAAGCATTTAAATATGGTCATGACATTGAAGCATTTAAGTATGGTCATGACATGAAGCATTTAAATATGGTCATGACATTGAAGCATTTAAGTATGGTCATGACATGAAGCATTTAAATATGGTCATGACATTGAAGCATTTAAGTATGGTCATGACATGAAGCATTTAAGTATGGTCATGACAGTAAAGCATTTAAATATGGTCATGACAGTGAAACATTTAAGTATGGTCATGACAGTAAAGCATTTAAATATGGTCATGACAGTGAAGCATTTAAATATGGTCATGACAGTGAAGCATTTAAATATGGTCATGACAATGAAGCATTTAAGTATGGTCATGACAGTAAAGCATTTAAGTATGGTCATGACAGTGAAGCATTTAAATATGGTCATGACAGTGAAGCATTTAAATATGGTCATGACAGTGAAGCATTAAGTATGGTCATGACAGTATAGCATTTAAATATGGTCATGACAACGAAGCATTTAAGTATGGTCATGACAGTGAAGCATTTAAATATGGTCATGACATGAAGCATTTAAATATGGTCATGACATGAAGCATTTAAATATGGTCATGACAGTGAAGCATTTAAATATGGTCATGACAGTGAAGCATTTAAATATGGTCATGACAGTGAAGCATTTAAATATGGTCATGACAATGAAGCATTTAAGTATGGTCATGACAGTGAACCATTTAAATATGGTCATGACAGCGAAGCATTTAAATATGGTCATGACAGTGAAGCATTTAAATATGGTCATGACAGTGAAGCATTTAAGTATGGTCATGACAGTATAGCATTTAAATATGGTCATGACAACGAAGCATTTAAGTATGGTCATGACGGTATAGCATTTAAATATGGTCATGACAACGAAGCATTTAAGTATGGTCATGACAGTGAAGCATTTAAATATGGTCATGACATGAAGCATTTAAATATGGTCATGACATGAAGCATTTAAGTATGGTCATGACAGTGAAGCATTTAAATATGGTCATGACAGTGAAGCATTTAAATATGGTCATGACAGTAAAGCATTTAAATATGGTCATGACAGTGAAGCATTTAAATATGGTCATGACAGTAAAGCATTTAAATATGGTCATGACAGTAAAGCATTTAAGTATGGTCATGACAGTAAAACATTTAAGTATGGTCATGACAGTGAAGCATTTAAATATGGTCATGACAGTAAAGCATTTAAGTATGGTCATGACAGTAAAGCATTTAAGTATGGTCATGACAGTAAAGCATTTAAGTATGGTCATGACAGTGAAGCATTTAAATATGGTCATGACAGTGAAGCATTTAAATATGGTCATGACAATATAGCATTTAAATATGGTCATGACAGTGAGGCATTTAAATACTAGTATGATCATGACAGTAAAGCATTTATATACTAGTATGGTCATGGCAGTGAGAAAGCGCAATTAGAGCATACGCAAAAATCAAAACAGTAAATAGCGGCCAGCTGATGTGGAGAGAATGGGTATATTAATTTGCCAAATCATGCCTTGCTTTGGAACATATTCAGATGGGAAAGTCTTTGATATTAATGATAATAATTAGGCAGCTTAGAAGCTCAGTGCCCTATTTCTGGAGCAGGAATAACTTTTGACGAAGTCTGTGCCAAAAAATAACCATTTTGTTTGATTGACGGAACAGTTCAATTAAATTGGGGACATGACTGCTTCTTTCAAGTACAAGGTCAGGGTCAGATTTATGTAACTAGTCTTAAATAGACAGATTTTATAGTTTGGTATGGTATGGTCACGAGGATGTCTACATTGAAAGAATTATATTTGAAGAAGAGGTATGGGAAAATAAGTGGGTGCATTGAAAATGTTTGCAAAAAAGTCTTTGTGCTTGAACTGTGAACACAAAGAGTAAAAGGGGCCATTTCACTTTATCCGAGCTACAAGTGAACACGGTTAAGTAATACTTAAATAAATTGGATTTGCCAACTTGAAATCCATTCTTAACTTGAAGATAGAATTCTTAAAAGTAATCTCAAGCTAATGAATATTCATTGATATATCCTTGCTACATTATTTATACTATGCATATTGCTCGGGGTTTTCCACGGTCTTTATTGTGACATTTAAATAAACAGACAATAGTAACACAGCTTAAGCTATACGTTTTTTTTGTGTGGCTTTATTAGGCTTATCGTCGATAGGATTATCGTCAGCGTCACATTCATCAATTTGGTGTTTACACCTAAGAATTACATGCACAGTTCTGTATCTAGTAAACATTCTTGGATATATTTCAAGTCTTTGTTTACATATTTAACATACATTCACCTCTATTTTGAAAAGTGTTCAGTACTTGGTTAAAACTACAATTTATCAGATAGATTTAATCAAAACCTAAATTTATTCAAAAGTCTCACAACAATATCGTAACTGAACCAAACAATTTCAAAGGTTTCGACAGGTTTAAAGCATTTGAGATCAAAGTGTTAGTTTATCTGTTTATTTTAAAAATATATTTATATGTGTATTATAAAATAACAAATGCTGTAACGGGCGAGCAATCCATATAATGTAAGTTTTAATTAATTTCTTGACATCCGTCATGGTAAGGAATATTGAGGAAAAATTGATGTATCCAATATCTGTGTTTTTCCTGTTTGAAAGTTATATTAAATTACCGGTTATTTAATTATTTCTTTCCTAGAAGACAAAGGCTGTCCGAATAGTTAGTGTCCAATAACATGAATCAATGTCTATTTTATCTTTTTTTTAAAACAAAAGAAATCATTACCGTGGTCCACTTCCGGAAGAGTTGGTAATGCATTATATTTGTCTTTCTAGATCTAATGAACTATTTAAATTTAAACATCGTAATTGAGTTAACAGTACATGTATTAAATGGCTGGCAGATTAATGAAACTATTTCAGTTGAAAGCTATCTGGTTTGTTCTAAACATATTATAAAAATGTTGGACAACGAAGTCTTTCATACGACTAAAGTACTGTAAATAGAATGGTCAAACGTAGCAAGTATTCTTAGTTTGTGTTGCTATGTCTCTATTATGCTAAAGAATACATGTTCAAGATTTGGCAATGATTTTTATCATCCATTGTTTAGAATTATACACGCACATTTAACTTACAAATTGCTCATGATCTTCAAAGCTTTCAAATCTCAATACATCTGACTGTTGCCTGGCTCAAGCTGCTCTGGTCTCTTAGCCTGCAAAAAATGAGTCACAGTAGCCCTTTGGCGCCATGGAACGAGTCATATAATCGTCTATCCAATAACCGCGTCTGTACCAAATACACCTCGATACAATCGCAGTTTCTTACAGTCAGGCTAATCCTACAAAATTATTTGCACTCCCGTACCCAGTATCAAAATACATCAAAGAGCTACATGGTGTACTTAGGATTTTACAGTAAAAACTTCTTTTTCCCATCCCTATCAACACCGAGGAATCGACGAGGCAAGTTCGTACGATATTTTATCGGAGGTTTATCTGTGCAGTCTATAATATGTATCATAGCTTTGGTAAATTATTTTGTTTAACCGACACGGCTACTGGGTTCTCATCCGAAACGGATTAAAGATTATTCAAGTAAACAGTCAAAACATATATTACCTTCTATACTCGCGTATAAGTCACCTCAAAATGCATCCAACAAAGATCCTATATATGTTGTTTGTTATACTTATTACTCCTAACAAACTGCACAGACACAGATCTGCCGTATTATGCGAAGGCAGATCTGGATCTGTGCAGTTTGCATTTGGATTCGTTTAATAAGCGAGTTTATACGTATATGCAGTTACCGTATATATACCGTATACCGGCTGTTTCGCGTGTAATGCGACAGCAGATCTGAATGTATGCAGCTTGAAGATGGATCCGAATTCTACGATAGTATTAAAAGGTAGGCATATTTATATTTACAGTAAATTTTTATATTCTAGCATGCACATTTTCTTCCAATGAACATTGGTTGGATCCAGGTAATATTGGTATTATGGTGTTTTCAGTGAACCTCACGTATTCCTTACCTTTATCTTTTTTGACGAAAATTTACATTTGAGACACAGTGAGGGATGATGTAATCTAGCAATTCTGACGTTCATAAAACAGTCCGTATCCAAAGGTTTATTGATCTCTTCTCTATCCAGAAAGGTGGAATGTTTAATTCAACCTTTGGAGGATAGTCTTTTTATCAGGTACCCAAAACAAACTTCCATCTTATGTCTTATAATGCAGGTGCTTAAACTCTGAGTTAGATTCTGATGCATCCAAGGATATACAAACCCTAACAAACATGTGAATGGATACCAACCTTTCCACAGAAGTATTAATAAATCTATCGCTTGTAATGTTGTCGGATGACTTTATGGTTTTTCTATGTTCTAGCATTTAAAGCTAGAAAGTTCGAAAGAAAATGTATAAATTCGCCCGTCTTGTCAAAAAAGATTTCATTGGTTTAATTGGGACACAGCGTGCCGTCTTAGGATTTATCAAACAGCTTACTCAGCATTTTGCAGCTGTTCCCGCTACCATGACGGCCAGTCGCTACAGCAGCGCTGACGTCATCGAGAAATGCGTGCATAGGTTAAAACGGTAACGTGATATGCGTTTCTCTGCCATAGTAATATAAATGGTAGATATGAGATCATTTTGGTTGAATACATTTAAGCTCTGAGTAATGTTGTGAACAACATCAGTACTTATTACATGCTGTGATAACAAGGCAGACAATATTTGTCCACCTCTCAATTACGCGTATCAGACAGTTTTCATTGTAAGTGCTTGCACCTCGACGCACTACTCATCTAGACCAATGACAATATGCCTGTATGTGTGCAAATGTGTAAGAAACCTATCCAAATAGTATATGTAAAATAAAATCAATGTCTCTTTTTATTTCTCAGAGATTCAAAAGTACTATTAAAGCTCATGCTATTAAAAAAATTGTTCCAGAGCTTTATTCTTCAAAAACTAATGGCAGTTTTTTTAGATGCACTTTCATAAGGCTCGGTGTGATAATCCGTGTTCTCTCTGGGCGATGGAACATCAAACAATATAATTTTATATATATTACTGAGTTTTAAAAAAATAAGCATTTTAGATCCAAATCCTCAAAATAAAGAAAAATATTTAATGTCATTGAATAAAATGATAATATGAAAAATGCTTGCAAAGAAAAACCAAACAACAATTTTACACATGGTAAAATAGAAACCAAAGCCGGATAACTAATTACAGATATATTTTGAAAGTCTTTTCTATATTTAAACTTGACAGAGCATGTAGTAATTAATCACGATCGTAAACCTATATAGATGCTTATGTCGACAAATTATCACTCAGAACTGCATGAAGTCCAACAGCTGTCAGATCTTGTTTGTGCAATATTGGCTTGAACGCCAAAGTTTTATACATTTTTCAGGTTGCTTTCCCTGTTTTGAATTATATCACGCCGGCTGGTACTGCAATATGTGTTATTGGAGATCTCGACTTTTCTCTTCTATCATCTAAATATAGATTATATACATTTATGTATTATCATTTAATCAGTTTTATCAACATTGTGATACCGACCCTAGGGGAATAACCACGAGTCTCTCAAAAAGCGTACGAGAGGAACCAAAAAAGTTCAAGCACTTTAACAGGTGTAGATTTGATTTTAGGTGTTAATAAGCTCTCTTCTCTTGTAAAACTGGCTTTATCAGGCATCGACTGGGTCGTAATATTGTGATAAGCATAGACTTGAACTTAGTTTGTTCTTACTCAGTTAAACCTTGCTTTCTACGGATTATAGCCAGAAATTCACTGTAATGGTCAGAAATTCACTGTAATGGTCAGAAAAATCGATTTAAAGCTGTGTGGGAGAACATAACAAACATGAATTGGCCTGAACGCGATGCAGAGATTAATAGAATATATATATATTGTGGCGTGACGGGGTTTGTTATGCCGTCAATGTGGTAGGTGTGGGGTGAGGTGCTTCCAATATTTATTTAAATTATTATAGAAGTCCCACCCAGGCTCGATTTTGGCTGGAAGTTAAATTAGTGAAAGATAGATGTAAAGCCACTAGCCCCCAGTCAGCAATGCCGACGGTTAAATGATTGAATATACAAAAATGTGAAATCCAACGAATAACAATTTAATGACAATTCAATAGTCAAATGGTTAAAATTTCCCAAGTACTCTCCTTCCGCTCGACCATGTGAGAGCCTATTGCATCATTTGATTAGTAGTGTGAGACAGCTTTCCAGCTGTCCTTGTATTCTACTCATCGGTGTGTTCTTCTCTCCTATTCCTCCAATTCCTTCTTCTCTTCCTCTCAACTTTCTCCAAATTCCTTCTCCTCTACGACTTCTTTTTACTCCTATTCCTTCTCCACTTTCTCCTCCTGGACTCCTTTTCCTCCTCCTCCTCGACTCTCTAAACCGATTAGACTTTATCGACTCCGACTGCTATGCAGGTCTCACTTCCGTCTCCCCTTTTAGAGATTCGAGACTTAACTGAACCGGACGTTTTGTCCCCCAAAAAGCTTCCTGTGAAAACACAAGGACGGTAGAATATTTTCCTTATCCCTCTCATCTCACTTTACACCCATCCTATCATCAGATAACGGTTATTAATTTTTTTTTCGGTCACCCATTCATTCACATCGAAATACTCATACGTTCTTGTATGATAAAACAACGTCGTAATAAAAGCACGGTTTTAATTACTTTCCATGGATACGTAATTAAACTAGGTCACATCAGCACATATTGCTAATCGCATTATACTAAAGAATATCACAGCAATCAGACGCATTTCTTTACATTGCAACTCATACAAAGTACAAAAATTTTCAAATATCCATGCTCTGATATATCCATAAATCCATATTAACTAATCTTACACACTTCAACCATTTGCCAAATTCACAATTCAAGCATGTGTAAATTCTAACATATTACATGAATAAATGCACTAGTTACTACGAAGTAACCTATTACTAATGACAAAATTAATTCTGACCACAAGCCAACAATCTACATAATACTTAAATACGCCTGTAAATGAACACTACAAAGGTAATTCTGCGTACTAAACAATCCTAGCAATTAAGTATACATACTACACATAATTACAATTATATTTACAATTCCGTAATATTCTTCAAAAATCGAGCAAATAACTTAACTGATCTTTACGAAGCTTTGTCTTTCCTTAGAATCTCCTCTCAAACTTTTATCGTCAAATTACGAGTGACTTCCTCGAAGTAACCATATATTGCTCAGCAATCTTCCTAGGCGAGACTAAATTTTCTCTTGCTAGTTCGAAGTTATAATTCAGATCGAATTGTTATCACACCCTCCGTCTCATTTCCAACTTGATGTCACTTTGACCCGATCCAATAAAACTTACAATGTCCTTCTCGCTGTTTGTCCACGTGGGTACCGGGTAAGGACACGCTCCGTTCCCCCCCCCCCCCTCGCGGTTCCTCTGATCTTAGGACTAAGCTGTAACACAGGTGGGAAGTCACTCGATCTAACGCCTGTGCCGATCCAAGATGCCGGGTCTTCTCTCTGATCACAGTAGCCTTGCGTAAGAGATTAACTCTAGCCTGCGGCAATGTTCAGACGTCAAATCATGGCTTGTAATAATACCTTAGTTTATACACGACTTACTTACTGGGGCTGAGCAAGCGTGACACACGCACACACACACGCACGCACGCACGCACGCACGCACGCACGCACGCACACACACACACACACACACACACACACACACACATACATACATACATACATACATACATACATACATACATACATACATACATACATACATACATACATATATTAATTGTTGGTTTTATTTAAATTATCGTAGCCAAGTTCTGTAGAGTATCGTATTTCATCGGTCTCTATTGGTCAGTATAAAATCTCTCTCTTGGACAGTGTATCATGCCCCATGCAAAGTAAAGCAGATAGTAGATATATTTCACAAAACGTTAAGGTCTATAAGAGAACAATCAGTAGTGTGTTACCTGCAAATTAGTGGCTGTGGATATCGCTTTTTCATTGTCAAAATCTAACCGAAGAAATTCTGACCAAATTCTTTTTCCCTGGTCTACACAGGCACCGAAAGGTTTAGGACGGTTACATAGAAAAAGGAGATAAAGACTCTTGTGGCAACTTCAGAAGCTGCCAAATTCATCTGATGGGGACAAAAATAGTTTCTATTAATCAGGATAGTTCAAGATATAAGCTTACTCACCACTGAGCCAGCTATTAATCCAGTTCCCCCTCCGTATATGCTACACTATAAGACAGCTCCATGTCAGCAGACATGGTGGCGTAAGGTGCTTGTTTTCAAGTTTCAAGTAATATTGCTATTATCACGAACGCTCGTTTTTAGAAAGAAAAATGGACACTGGGATGTGGCTCATAGAATTTCATTGGTTTTATTAAGCAAATATGTTTAGTGCAATATATTTTCATGTTTTAAAGGTAGATATGTCTGTAGTTTAAAAAGTAGTTGTGAATAGCCAGTTTTCTTTTGATGGTTATTATAATCAGGGGTTGTAAAACTCATTGGATACCGAATACACAAGTCCTGTATATGGCATAAGATTCAAAACCGAAAGTCTTGCCCCATAAAATAAGCTTAATCATTTTATAAAACATGCACGTGTAGTTCTAGAAAGGGAAACACGGCACGGTAACCCAAAATCTCTCAAAGAATTATGTGGTCTTTATAAGTTTGTGATGGAGATATAGTGAAACCGCAAAAACTTCCTCTCACAACCTCAACTCCTTTGTGTTAACCTCGTAAAATATATTTAAAAAATATACATTTTAAAACAATAAACGATCCATAAAAGAAGATTAACGCATTTTTAAAACATGCACGTGTAGTTCTAGAAAGGGAAACATATTATGGTAACCTAAAATCTCTCAAAGAATTATGTGGTCTTTACTGATTGGTGATGGAGATAAAGTGATACCACAAAACCCCCTCTCACACCCCCACCCTCGTCTTAACCTCGGAAAACTATATTTTAAAAATAAACATTTTAAAAAAATAAACAATATTCCAAGGGAAAGAGTAAAACATTTTAACAAGATTTTATGAGGATAACTAACTTGATTTCTGATCATACGTCACATGTTTGTCTTTCGACCTTCCCGCTAGTTCGATACATGTTTTAACCAATCCTTACAGACAACGAGTAAATGACCAACCTCCCTGGTATTATTGTATAGATATTAGTGTAATATGCTAAAAATGATTTATTACTGTACATGCTTTTCGTACGGAAAAATTATAATAAAATTCGCTGAAAACGACGTAACTAGATAAGACTTCATAGCAAGACATGAACCTCTTCAAATAGAGGCATGGCTTCCCGCTATTAACTTTGCATTGAGAATGAATATTGCTTCGGGCACAAAATACTATATTACTGACAAAATGTCTTATTACAAAAACATAAGCGTATATTTTGATCTTTGATGCTTCTATGAGTGTACTACAGATGAATACATACGGTATATCGTATATAAAGATATGTAGCTATCTATTTATGTGAAATTTGTGTCTTCATTTTCCCACGTGATGAGGCTGTGTTACTATTTTGGTACAGCCAAACTCCGCTCGTTATGAAGAAAGCCAAATGTTCTAGGCATCTGTTAACTCTCAGGAACAATAAGTGAAATCATTACAGCTATGGGGTTTATGATTCACCAAAATATGATACCCTGTCTCAGCTACAAACATTTCTCTTTCTTGACGTGTCCAAAAGGGGCAGCATTGTTGTTTCTTAACTTCTGAAAGGTAAAGTGTAAACATTAAGCAGTGTTTAAGTCAGTAAACCAGAATTTTGTAAATAGACGGATATTTAGAAGAGAGGCATCTCGCTAATAGCGGAAGGCATATCGTGATGTTCATCTTGCACTTCTCATCCGGGCGTTTGACTGTTGCTGCTGCTTCCTCTTTCGGAAGTCAAGAAGACAGAGAATGCAGTGATTCCCATAATCTTAATCCAGGAAAATAGTTTTGTGTGCTTTAGTATTGACACAGTGCAAGTGCAATTGTCCTCAAATAGCATTTATCTTTCGATTTAAATAATATAAGCCCAGAGTTGAATGAACTACATTTTTAGGGATTGAGTGCTCTTTGGCAATCCAGTCTGAAATTTAACAATACAAATTCTCAATAATACGGTGTTTCACTATTAATGAACTAGATCAGATACCCTTATGCCGGATTTTTACAGGTAGTTCAGAAAAAACCTTCTCTCACAACAATTAGCAGAACGAGTACACCTGTACGTATGCTTACCACTAAGTAACTTTTGCATCTTACATCAATGTAAGTGAAACAAATGCTTTCTCTCGATGGTCATCTGTTTGACTTGGATTACAATTGCGTAGACTCTCTCTCTCTCTCTCTCTCTCTCTCTCTCTCTCTCTCTCCTCGGTTCACCACCCATGTCTTTAACACAGTGCATGGTGCAGTAAAGTTTTCTTTTTCCAAGCCCGGTAATCCAGCTGCCCATTTCTCAGCGTATTATGACGAAGGGACATCATGTACCCCAACTAATCTGAGCGAATCGTAGACTTATTCTAATAACCAAAATGCACAAAAGATCCTTGTCTATATTGTTTTTCTTTCTTTTTGTTGTTGTGGTAATTTATCAGAAGCAGCGTTTCTGACCAGTAGACTCAGTATATGTTGAAAGAAGGCGGTCTGCTATCCAGTCAGTTTGGTATGCTAAAAGAGGCATTTATAGTACTCATCTCTACTTATCACTCCTTCCCCGCGCGGAACTATAATTGAGATGCTATGTCAGCAGCGAGACTTTTCGAGATGATACGAGAGACCTTTAAAATTATAATTAATGCACTGAGACGTTTCTCAAATGCTGTATCAAACTTAATTAGGAACTTTGAGCGCTATAAAGAGAAATTTTAGTATGATTCCAAGACAGTGACTCACGGTGAATAAAAATGAAAGCAAGACTATTTAGATACGAATACGACTTTGCACGTTTCGAAATGCCATTTTCAGGTTTGTTATTACCATTTTTCACCAAAAGGTATATCTAATATGCGTCCAATGGCTCAACAACTTTGTTTATTTGTTTGCTTTAAATTATTTGTTTGCTTTTTAAAGAAAATGTCAAGTATATTATTTTTAATGGCGCTTGTACTTTTTACCTCTGTGAAACGTCACACGCAGTGATATCAGTTTCTAAGAATAGCCATTCGGACAAGACGCAGGAAACGGCAACTCAAAAACTGCTGTCTCTAATGACAACAGACACCCATTTAAATACACATTTTACACGTAAACACTAACTGAAAAGAAAACAAAGTAGATATAAATAAAAATTATTGGTTTCAACACATTCATTTGGGACACATGTATGTCGCGAATTACTACGCGTTACGTATCTCGGTGCTTTGTCCAAAATCAGTTTGGCGGCAGCCTGACACAATGATGTTATGGTCTATTTTTAGCACAAGGCAGATTTAAGTACAAGCGCCATTAGAAACTGTTTCGTTAAAGTAGAGGGAACGTAAAACAAATGAATCTTGGATAAATATCGTGTAATTTTAATATGCATGAATTAGTCAAATCACTAAATTGCTGTCATTTATAAAACACATCTACATAATGTATATATTGCAGCGTTAGAATCTGTCCAAACAGTCAAATTAAATAAAAGTTGAACACTTGTTAATGTATACGTGTTGGTCATGAACATAATAGAAACCGTATTCCTCATTCGCATTGATTAAATGCGCATGCCCAATATTAAAGTTCCCAAGACGAAATCTTAAATAATGTATAATTGCAACTAAAATAGAATGCTTGGGTTCAAGATAGTGACTGAGGCAGATAATGGTTCAGGCTGTTAACAATCTCTTTAATTTTATGTTTTACGTTAAAAACAGCTTTATAATCACTGTTTAGACGATGCACGCCATGTCATTCGTGCACTTAAGTGAATTCAAAAATAGGGTCTTGCAAAACGTGAATATAGCATGATATCAAAGAATTCACTCATACAGTAAACATTTTTTTTAAAAAGATTTATGTAAGACATCATATACAAAAAGATTTGCATTTTACTCCAAACTTAACACGTAATTCACTTGGTAAATAAGAACTGATACGAATCTATGGCCGCGAACAAAGTTACATTAAAAAGCTAAACCAGTAAGTTTAGCAAAATTCAACAAATAATTTATTTCCCGAGATTACAAAATGAAAATTTAAAAGGAACCTATAGCATTGTGAATTAAATCCCAAACAATTGTGAAATTTCTATAAAAAGTCCTAAAGTACAGAGTTTTCTGAATGAATTCCATATCTTGAATGTGCTGATATACCAATAGTCTTGATGTATCACAATGATATAATCAGAGCCTCTTTAAATAAGTTCTGAATAATTCCAAAATAGTTTTTAGTCCGAACTGTCAAGAAACACTTTTTAATTCCAATGAATCAGTTAAAGAACTAATTCCTCTTAAATTATATTTGAACACAAAAGTCAAATCTACAAGCATGAACAAAAGTTAACCATCTAAATAGGTTGATTAAGCTACATCCTGCAATCAAGACACACAATATTGATACACATAACAAAACATCTTCACTCGTAATATTAGATGCTGTAGGCGGAACAAAAATTATTTATAAATACTTGCTTGAGAGTTCACTGCTGATGTTCTTATCAAAATGTCTTGCTAATTTAACTTTACGATGTATATTGCATGAGCATTCCATTTAAGTATGCTGGATAATTTTCCGCATTAATCAGCACAAAAACGCATATCCCACAATAACTTTCATCGGATAATAGACATCCAATAATAATGCATATCCCACAATAGCTTTCATCGGATAATAGACATCCAATAATAACGCTCATCCCACTATAACTTTCATCGGATAATAGACATCCAATAATTACGCTCATCCCTAAATAAAAGATTGAACAAAGTCGAATAAAAGTAATCGAGATCCACGAGAACTCATTGGATAGCTAAGAGAAAAATTGAACTCTTTTATATTCATAAATCTACACGATTTCTATTAGGATATATATATCCATGAAATTATAAATATATATTTGACACATATATATGAAGCACACAAGAAAGCGCTTATTGAAGGACCGTACATGCATGAATACATGATTATATGATATATATATATATATATATATATATATATATATATATATATATATATATATATATATATATATATATATATATATATATATATATATATATATATATATATATATATATATATATATATATATATATATATATATATATATATATATATAATAACACCAATATAATCCAGTAGGTTAGATACTTTCAATTCGTTCCAAGTTCCATGCAGGAATCGAACTCATAATACCGTGAGTAATATGTCCTATTAAAGTGGAAAATTCCTAAATAGTTCTGTATGCAGAAAATATGCTTTGAGACATAACCAGAGGCAAATAGATACATGAAACAGTAAAGTCCAATAATCGAGCACGTGTGTTCTCTTAAGTGCCTGCACGTGCATGTCGTAAAGAGGAGGAATAAGGCACGAGAGTACACATCTATGCAACAGATCGCAAGTTCAATCACTAAAAATACATCACGGCTGTGTACGAATGATACTGATACTGAATACAGTCCGGCTTGTGGAGATTTATGCCAAACTACGTCAGTATTAACTATCGTCTCGCTTGGGATCTGAAAGTTATTAGTTGTGAATATGTGAAATATTTTGCATTGTTACATATAATGTTCTAAGAAGAAGAAGAAGAAGAGAACGAGAAAGAGAAAGAGAAAGAGAGAGAGACAGAGACAGAGAGACACAGAGAGAGAGAGAGAGAGAGACAGACAGAGAGAGCCAAAGCCACCATTTCGAGATCGCCACCACTACTGCCATTATAAACATCATTACCCTACCATTACCACTACTGATTGTACTACTGTTGCTACTGCTGCCACTGAAAAAAGACATAATACCAGTCTTTGAATGGTTTTCCATTCATGATTACAAAATACGTTGAAATTTTCCACGCGTACCTTTGTCACTTAAGTCATTGATAATTTTCAGAACATGTCCATACACGTGTGTGTGTGTGTGTGTGTGTGTGTGTGTGTGTGTGTGTGTGTGTGTGATATGTTCGAAACTGACGACTTCACTAACCCAAGGAATTTTCAAGCTTACGTTTTTTCCAGACATTTCTTTTAAGAACCAGTCTCATAATAATTTACTTGGCTGCAGTGGATATAAGAAGTGAAATGTTTCGACTTTAGACTGCAGTGTTCTAGTGCATTAAAATGTCGATGCGGCAGACGAACCGACCTGTTCTTCAGCTCTCCGAGGCAACTAATCTTGGTTGAGAAAGAACATTAAAAAGCATACAATGTGTTGTTGGTGCCAGAAAGCCAATTACATTCCCAAAGTTTGATGTTTTGATTTCAATTAAATTTGATTTTAATTAAATGAAATGGTGGGATATGTCAATGTCCATATTGTTGTGGGTTTTTTTTTTTCATTCTATATTTGTGTACAAAAAGAGATAGGATTTACTGTTTAAATACGCTTTAAATAACAATAACTTGACATTATGTATTTGTCTCCAGTGAATACAGAAATGAAGACGCATGCTTTGAAGGTTTACCGGAGCACTACGCTAGGCAAATCTAGATAATTCGACAAATTCTAAACATAGCTTCTTCCACTACCATGAAGTTGCTATTTTAAGGACAGGAAACACTGACTTCCGAGTGTGCTGGCTGATCAAGTAGACTGGGAGAGTAATGAGTTCGAGCTGCTAGCAGAAGTTCCCAGCAGCTGGATTAGCGTTCATTGTGTGGATCATAGAAAACAAACATGTATGTCTATATACGTAATACGCGTCACAATATGACGTACATCCCAAGAAAAACGGAGAAACCTTACGAATAGGATGACTGGAAATCATGTGCTTCAGTGCAGTTACAGAACAACGTTAAATCAAGTACTCAAAACATGTTGACATGCTTCCCTTAAATGAAACAAGTAGTTTAATATGCATACACAGTTTATTAGTATAATACACTAATCACACTGTATTAGATACAGTTTATAACTGCGCTACTAATCACACAGTATTGATACAGTTTATCACTGTGCTACTAATCACACTGTATTAGATACAGTTTATAACTGCGCTACTAATCACACAGTATTGATACAGTTTATCACTGTGCTACTAATCAAACTGTATTGGATACAGTTTATCAGTGTACTACACTAATCACACTGTACTGGATACAGTTTATCAGTGTACTATACTTATCACACTGTATTGTATACAGTTTATTCGTGAACTATACTTATCACACTCTATTGATACAGTTTATCAGTGTACTACTAATCACACTTTATTGGATACAGTTTATCAGTGCACTATATTAGTCACGCTGTATTGATACAGTTTATCATTGTACTATACATATCACACTGTACTGGATACAGCTTATCAGTGTACTACACTAATCACACTGTACTGGATACAGTTTATCAGTGTACTATACTTATCACACTGTATTGTATACAGTTTATTAGTGAACTATACTTATCACACTCTATTGATACAGTTTATCAGTGTACTACTAATCACACTGTATTGGATACAGTTTATCAGTGTACTATATTAGTCACGCTGTATTGATACAGTTTATCAGTTTACTATAGCAATCACACCGTATTGATACAGTGTATTATTGTACTACTAATCACAGAGTATTATATACAGTTTATCAGTTTACTATACCGATCACACCGTATTGATACAGTTTATCAGTGTAGCACTAATCACAGAGTATTAGATACAGTTTATCAGTTTACTACTAATCACAGAGTATTATATACAGTTTATTAGTGTACTATATTAATCACACTGTATTGGATACAGTTTATCAGTGTAGTACTAATCACAGAGTATTAGATACAGTTTATCAGTTTACTACTAATCACAATGTATTGGAGACAGTTTATCAGTGTACTATAATAGTCACGATGTATTAATACAGTTTATCAGTGTACTATACTAATTACACTGTATTGATACAGTTTATCATTGTACTACTAATCACACTGAACTGGACAAATTGTTTCGTTCTACTATACTTATCACTCTGTACTGATACAGTTTATCAGTGCTCTATACTAATTACACTATATTGTATACAATTTATCAGTCTACTACTAATCACACTGTATTGAATCCAGATTGTGAACAAATATGATCACTAACATTCCGTTTCGTATAAACCTCAAAGAAAATGTTCTAAAAGCATGATATATATTAATTTTTATAATGTTCAAAGATCACGTTCTAAAAGCATGTTACTGGCTCATTTTTATAAACTTCAAGGATCATGTTTTTAAAGCATGATATCGGTTAATTTTTTGCTTAGAGGGAACCGTCTTATCTCGTTCCCTGCTACAACGTATGACCACAACGTCTAAGAATAGATAAAAGCCAACGCCCCTACATGTAAACTAATTTCGAGTCTCGAAATTCTTGATGATTTTGCAAATACTGTTTGTTTCTACGTACAGCTTCCAATTGTGCTACTGAAGTTGTTAATCATTTCCTTACAAGAAATTTCGTTGCTCTTTGACGTACAGAAGGCAACTCACACCAACTCAATTCTATAAATCTCCATTAATCATTTAAGACGTGAGAAAAAATATCGCCAAAATATATATACACCCCTCCCTCCCCCACAAAAAATAAATAAAGCAACTGTAAGCCGATTATACAGGGAAAGTAATACCTATATGATATTTTCGTGTTGACGTGGGTATGACGTCAGCAATTCCCATCAACAAATTATTCAGTTTCTTTCTTGTTTTACAAATACTGCATCTTTGCCAAGACGATATTGTGCATGATGCATATTATCAGATAGACTAAGGAAGCCATCTATCAGAGTGGAAGGAAAACAGATAGCTAGAATATATTTAGCATGATATAGGTCATTATTTTGTGATAAATAACTTTCAAACAGTCGTTGTAGCTTTTTTTACAGTCCCTCAAAAGAGAGCGCTTTGCAAGGCAATGTAAGTTAAAGTGTGTAAGGGACCGCCATGTTGAAATAACGTATACACTGGTGGGTTGAATCAACGTTGAAAGTAAAACTGCTTTATCGTAAAATCAATTTGCTGAATTGAATCAACCATGAAAAATACTTCACATGGGAATGAATGAATGAATTTGCTGGGTATCAGCAATGAAAAATGCATCGTCTGGAAAACAATTTCTTGAGAAAAAAATTAAGATAGCAGGCGATTCATCAACCGTTGTCTTAATATTATTTATCGACTGTTGGAGATAACTGAAATGTAAACTTTAGAGATGATGAAAAGTAAGTTATATATATACATACATAATACAAATCATATGGCGAATAACAATCCTTTCAAGTGCACTGGATCCAGCAAGGGATCACGTGTGTCATAGATTGATTGATAAATGCAATAAACTGACAACGAACAGTGCGAAACTAGTATCCAACTAGCCTGTGCGCTTTCGACTCTTTAATGAGTCTTTTTCAAAGGCAAATACAAAACATAGACAAGGCAAACAAATAAAACAGAAAAACGGTTATGTTTACAAAACTTCACCTGACTGTTTCTACAGGAATTCAACTTTTTAACTCTATTATGTGTCAACTAGTTTATTTCAGCGTGTTGCTGATACTTGAAAATATTTGTATTAACCTAGAGATTGATGAGCCATAACGACATCTGCTATTTTATGTAAATTTATGTAAGCGCAAATTATATCACGGATATAAATAGTAGTCATTTTAGGCTATTAAGCAAATTTAGAGAATTATTTAAAAGAAAGTGTGTCGGCTGCAAACGATAATTTTATTTGCACATGTCTGTCTTTTTCTAGTCTTCTTGGTTTAAACCACTTGGTTTCAATGTTCTAAGGAATCCTTTTCTTTCCTGGTTTGGGAACTTCATTTGGGGTTGTGAGCAATTGCAGTAAGTGTTATATCATTGAAAGTGTGGCCAGGGGAGGAGAAGTGTTCTGCGACCGGGCTTCTGTACAGCTTCTTTGCCATCCAATCAGATCTATGACTGTAAACATTATAAATTATAATAAATCGCACAACTGGGACCGATCAAAACGCTTTGCTTTTGTTATGTTCCCTGAGATCCACTGCTAATATATGTGTGTGTGTGTGTGTGTGTGTGTGTGTGTGTGTGTGTGATTTGGATTTTTAACGCTGCTTTAACAATTTTTCAGTCAATTTTTTTAGTCATATCGCTACAATAACTTCAGTGTAGCAGTGTATAGTGATGTCTAGCACTGGGACATCATGCCGCAGTAATGTAGCATGATGTTCCAGCCAGTCATATTATCCTGACACCAGGCCGAACAGTCCTAACACTAACCTCTTAATGCTGATCGCCAAGCTGATATGTCTGGTTTCTTGCTAACGAATACTACATCCACGCCATTTTCTTTTCTTTTATTTCGATCATCTTCGACATAACCTCGATAGTGTAAATATTGATATTGTATACCCATGATTCAAAATGTAGATTTTTATCTCGGAAAGTTGACTTGCTGAATGAGCTAAATTGTGAACGAGGCCACGGGAGTACATTGAACCAATGATGCTGAGGTTTAGTCATCGTATTAGACCTTGCTTGGCACAACAGTGTTGTTTTATAAAG
Source organism: Sinohyriopsis cumingii (assembly GCA_028554795.2). NCBI lineage: Eukaryota > Metazoa > Mollusca > Bivalvia > Unionida > Unionidae > Sinohyriopsis > Sinohyriopsis cumingii. The sequence goes on along the minus strand of CM068825.1, from coordinate 16,080,032 downwards.
TAGCTGCTTAATGTTGCCCACAATTTTGACATACTTGATCGTCTAATGTACCGGACAATGGCTGCATTAAAGAAGTTCCGAATCTGGTTTTTATTCAACCATAGCCAGTGTTTATTATTAATAAGTATTTTCTCGTATGACCCCACTCTTTCTCAAAAGTTTGATTTACTGCTAAATTATGATTATCTGCACGTGTATTTGTATTGAAATTAATCCTTTTACGTCAATTTATACAACCTTGAGAAATTTGTTTCATTAGCAAACGTCAGCAACTTCAAGACAACAATCGGGATAACGTTACCGAGACCTAAAATTCGAATCGCGGAGCCAGTTGTTTTCATTGAAATTAATTATCGTCTGAAATTTTATATCGCCAATGGATATTTTGGTAATTTCCAACGCCAGTACAGCTTTGCCAGGTTAAGTTTCGGTGAAACAACCTGTACGTCAGAAAGCACATTAACTATCAACATTTGAGGTTGTACGTCAGACAGCACAGTTTCAACCTTTGACGTTGTACATCAGACATCACAGTGACTTTCAACTTTTGACGTACGTTAGACATATATAATCTATGTTGGGGTTTGGACCGAGACAAGGAAATCCCAGTCGCGGGTTTATACTATATGTCTCCCCACGAGGCTTGCCCGAGTGGGGAGACATATAATATAAACCCGCGACTGGGATTTTCTTGTCTCGGTCCAAACCCCAACGTAGATTATTTTTCTCTCCCAATATTTTCCTTTAAAGTAAAAAGAAATCTTCACTAGTGTTCACGTCCAATGTTTACATGCGGCGCATGAATATAAATATGTTTATGAGGGCTGTGGTGTGACCTTCCGAAGTACACAGTTATAAGCGTGAGCAAAAAAAAATAACAACATAAAACGTCGCATAATAATGAGGTATTATTACATTTAATATATGGATGTTATATGAAATTGACAATAAATAATGAATATTTATTACAAGAAACTGTTTTATTTTCATCAGTTCCAATTTTGAAAAGTTATATTGTAAATAATAAAACGATATTGGCTACAAAGCTCTACTGTAGTTAAACTTAGTACAAGCTGTAACGAAGAGTAACATCTTTCTTTAGATTATTCATGGGTAATTAGTGATCCGTGTCACTATCGTATATAACTATTCTTTTCTTTGGAGGAGGTGAAAGTGTGTGTGACATACTTGTGTTGTCCTTGATATTGATTGTAAAATTACCCCCGTGTATAATAGACCCTCCAAAAACGGACTCGAGCGGATAACCATGTGCTAAACTTTCAAGTTCACGGATTCTTTGAACATTTATTTTTCTGACCAGGAAATATGGCAAGTGTTACAGTGAAATTTGCTAATGGATTAATGTGTTGACGGATAAATGATTACTTCTGGCTGGTAAGTGCATTATTTGTCATTAAATAGTGTAGGTATATTTTTGATTCAACCGGGGTTTCTTTTTTTAAAAGTAGTTCTGAGCGCGTGGACACCTTGACTGAGACGATTGGTCTGAGATGACTAGACTGAGATAAGAAAAGTAAGGTTAGCAAAACAGCTAGATTTCTCTGTCGCATGGGTGAGAAAACACATTGTCAACCTTTGACGTTGTACCCCAGACAGCACAGTGACTATCGACCTTTGACGTTTTTCCTCAGGCACACGATCGATTTCAGCAAAACACGAATACAGATAAGCATTAAAACAGTATAAAGCAAAAGTGTAGTAAGAAGAAACCCAAACACCAAAGCTTAAATTCAATACTCTTAACAGACACTTTTTTAAAAATTAAGTGCGGATTCACATGCATTTGATTCTATTAGTAAAAATGGAGAAACTTGTGATAACACCCTCCTCTACTCCCAAATAAATCCCGGTAACTAACTCTCGAGTTGCGAAATCTAATTTTTCAATGGAAGTTTCTCCGTTGCTTCGCGTCTTGTGTACTTTGACAACCGTTTTGGAGGACAACATCTCCGGTCTATTTCAGAGTTAATATATATATTGATTAATATAATAATTACTCAAAATAAAACAGTTAAGATTAAAATTAAATTCAAATTCATTTTCTTTCAGGAGCATTTAGAAAATAAATTATCGTACTTTTTTTTCAATGTTTTCATTGACTATATTGTACAATTATACACAGAAGCCACGACCCTTAAGTCATCTGCGTAGAAGAGATGTCACTAAAACAATAAGGATCTAGCCGCATACCTACCAAAGCAGACCGGAAGTAATAAACAGACAATACCCCTCTCCCCGTTTGGAATTAGGAAAATATATCAGTTAAAAAATATTTACGACATTGTGACATGCTAAAGGTAAATAACTTTGATGTTTGATTTTCGACAGCTGGAAATGAATGCATCCCCAGTCAACACATTGTTGAATGTGTTTTGCATACATTGCATATGAGTAAATTATATAACAGAGACAATCTTCCAAAAAAATATCAGAGACGAGATGTGCAACAAATTCCTTTTACTCACAATGTATCGCCTATACCCAGCCTTATAGATAATCATCATAACATGCGTTTTCTTCTCTTTAGTAACGGATATAAAGAATGATATCAGCTTTTAGAGAAAAAAGCACAAAAGAAGAATGACGTTCAAGAATCATTATCTTTGCAAAAACTGCGAAGTTAGTGAGGCTTACGTCACAATGGAACGAACTTAGTTTCACTTTCGTCAGTGAATGTTTTTAAGTGTACAAAACATTGTTAGGAAAACTTGTCTTTATGAACATGAAAAACATCAACAACAAAAAACGTTAAACTAGAAAATATATGGCTTAATGTATCTTTCTAGCATGGCTTTAAACACTGTTGAAAAAATGTGAATCACTTTAATTATCAAAAATGTTCAAATAACAACCTGTAAAACATACATAACCGACCCAAATACTCTCTAAAACCAGATTAATATGCATAGACAGGCGGACGCTTTTGATACGTCCCTAGGGACCTCAATACTCAGCAAAGGTTCCCGTGTTCTTAAATCCCAAATATATCCTTAAAAAAAATAATAATAATATTTTTTTTAAAAATCTTCTTCTCTGCTCTCTTCCAAGCCCTAACATGAAAGACAGCCAAAGTAATACTGCGTCCTAATTCTGTGATACAGACCACACTAACACTAAAGCAGCACAGAGTTTTCCATCCAATGCAACATAGCTCATCTTTAGAACAATTTCAGACACAAGAATCAAAACTTAAAATTCGTGCAAGTACGTCCATTTAGACCAGTACCCTGGAATGAGCGGACTCCTGCCTGTAGATGGTCGCCTGCCTTCCTGGTCACTACATCCCTTGCCTCAGTCGGATACAAATAAGCGTACTACGCGCGCATGAAACACCTAACATAAATAAAAGCAAAAATAAATGAATAGCGAGTGGCACTATGGTGTCAGAATCCTTACACAATTCTATCAAGAGGCCTACAAGAACTACCCAGTCCAGCAACTAGTAGAAGCAGCTAACTACAATTTTTACGCTACATAGCTACCATTTCCCCGAAATTACCTGAGAGGAAAAAGAACTGTGGAGAAATGTAAAGAAGCAGAAGAAAAACGGAGAACTTCTGCTAAAAAAGCCCTTCTAAGGGCTACCAATATTGCCTCTTATCCAGGGAACCATTTTGGCTTGGTATCCCGTTTCGATTAAACTATTATGTACACTAACTTGATCCGTCAATCCACCGGTTCAAAATTCAAACCTTTTATGACCTAACAGAGACCAAACTTTGTATATGTCGCTCAGACATATTAGTTTTTAAAGATTTGTAGAGCATCTACAACGTACACTATATACTAGAATTTTTACGATTGTTAGGACGTAGGAAAATTTTACAACTTTTGTTTTATTTGACCCAATTGTACAGGTGGCTAACAAATTATTGGCATTTTTTATTGTCCATTAGTACAACTAGACTAAATTTGACTAAATACGGGCTGGCGTTCTTGGGAGTGCACGACATCCATGGCTGGCTTGCCGAGTTCCTTGCCCTCTTGCCTCTCTCGGACATCGTATAACGGCGGAGATGTGGAACAATTTCCACCCGCCTAAAGCTAGGTGTCCCGATGTGACGTCACCGTTGCGACCAATCGCAACGGGCGTTACATACTGCTTGGGTCGACACCTAGTACAGAAAATACGGACTGAAATCAACTCATTGTTAACATGAGTGTGTGTTGGGCCCATTCCCACTCATAATAGCCCTTCATTCAGGTCGTCAGAGACATATAGTCCTACGACCTGACGGCTAAATTAGCAGTGCTCCTTGAGCACATAAACGCCTGGGGGATGTGGCACTAATTAATTCCCCTAGAAACATTTAGCATCCCGCTGTGCAGGAATAAACCCGTCGCACATGCCCTTCTGGGTGCACGCGACGTAAATCAAATGAATTAATCAATCAATCATTGTGCACAACATAGCCATATCACAAAGCCATATATACTTAACAACGAGCATGCGCGAAACGAATCTTGGCTTCCAGGTGTTTGGCATACACAAGATGGACATAGAACACAATTAATTTTACCATATGTTCTCTACATTTCTTTCTCAATACTGACCTTTCAACTGTGTGACAATTAATACAAATCATATGTTAATCTAAAATACCTTCAAAGATTACTTCACGGTGAAGTTCTTGTCAAAGGTTGACCTGCATTTTTTTGAGAGGCTGGACTGTCAACAGAGCAGCATGTAAACAGAACAGATTTCACTTCCGGATCATCACCAAGGCCTTATTAATCACTGTGCAATGTCGCCAAAATACACAAGGAAAACCACACCCTGAGCTCATATTCTCAAGAAAAAAACAATTACCTTTAAATCTCTACCAAAAATGCATAAATATAACTCTTCTATCATCACCAAAATGAGAGAGGAAAAAAATGTTCTATAAATAGACTAGAACTACATTCATGGGTACTGAACTGGAAGTACTAATTGTGATCTGATTCCAGATGAGTTTTCAGCTAATGAATGACCTTGTGAGCATAAATGTGCCAGAATGCGTTTTATTTTTACCATCGGTAAATATGTACGCCGATCAAGGGGGCTGTAAATCTTTAATAGCACGCAGGAGACGGATACAAGTTTATCTTTAGTAGCACGCAGGAGACGGATACATGTTTATCTTGAGCAGCATGCAGAAGACGGATACTAAAAGCCCTGAGATGAATGTATATCAATTTAAACCTAAAAGTGGGTGAAGTCTGTCATATCTTGACGCACATCCTCTTCATAAGGCATGGTGCTTAAAAAAGAACCTGCAATAACAAATCATACAAATAATAAAGATCAATATTGTCTGCATTGTTAAAATAAACGAATGACAAGAGTTATGAGTGTCTCTAATGTATACTACTTTTGCTGAGGTATATATTTAGTCTAATTCTTTTTTTCAATGTCTAGTCATGACAATTTTCTAATGTATTTCGTTTTTATACATAGCATCTACGACATTGATTTGTGTATGATACAGTTTAGGATAATGAAGAAATCAAGTTTTACGCAAGAGAAATCATGATTTGAAGGCTAAATCTAATACTAGCAATCTATGGTATTAGGTCGGGTACTTCTTTGTTGGATAAAAGGTACCTGGCAGTTTATTATAATAAACTGGGTCCTTCTTTGCTTGATAAAGGTAATTAGCAGTTAATTGTAATAAGTCGAGTCCTTATTTGCTGGATAAAGATTATTAGTAGTTTGCTACAATTAATCCGGTCCTTCTTGATGGATTAAAGTACTTATCAATTTATAATTGTGGCGACTCTATGGTCATAAACTGAGTAACAGAAAGAAGCAAAACTAAAAAGTTTTGTAAAACTTTGCAAATAATTTGGGGCCCCGGGTGACCAAGTGGTCTAAAGCTCTAGCTTTACCGATCACTACAATCTAAGCTCTGTTCGCATGGGTTCGAGTCTTGGGCTCGGTCAGGGTGGGCATGTGAGAAAGCTGTCGGTAGCTTCCCGTTGGTTGGTGGTTCTTACCAGGGTTTTCCCAGGTTCTTTCTCCACCATTTATACTGGCTGCTTCGTATAGCCTATCTTGTACTGAGAAATGACGTAAAACCCCAAAACAACAACATAAATAACTTAATTATCAAGTTTTAAAAGAAACATTTAAGAGGAGTATTATATATTAAATCCAAATTAATCATAAAATGTTCTGAATAAATCCTAAATAATTGAATGTTTAGAATGAATTCCAGATCCTCGAACGTATCTGACTTTCACGTCCTGTTGTATCACAATGCCGTTGTCCAGAACTCCTGTGAATAAATTCACAATAGTCCCACGTTGTAATACCAACGAATAATCAAATGTCTCCTCTCAAATTATATCAAAACAAAAATCTAATTAATTCTTGCAGACTGATATTAACATAAGAACATATGAAATAAAATTCCGAAATAGGTATGAATAAATTACTCAGTTCTTTCCTTATATTGAAGCACAAGAACCTATAACGCAATTTTCATCTACTAAATTCGTGACATTTCACAATTATACCACGCCGTAAAAGAACCCACCTGACCGACCCATCCAGTGGGAAATCGCTTAATTCCTCTAAGAACCCACCTGACCTCACTAACCAGTGAGACATTACTCTAAACTTGTCAATAGGTTTCAATATATAGGTTGAATTTAACTTGTAAACACATTTATTGCTCAGTATCTTTAAAATAGAATCTACACCCCTGGACAAAAAATATGCAATATAATATCTTCTTTAAAGAGGACCACCACAATTTGCAGTCATTAGAATAAACTGGGCCCTTCTTTCTTGGATAAAAATAACGCACACAATAGTATATTTTTTTCATTAATGCGCATGAAAGAAATGTCTAATTTTACTTTAAAGATCATGCGCAAAGTTAATCTAAACACACACACACACACACACACACACACACACAAGCACGCACAATAGTAGATTTGGAGGAGTGGACAACATACACACCTGTACGGAGGATTGATGCCGAAGCAATGGGATTTAAAAGTCTTTCAAAGAGATTCGCGTTGACAGCAGATTCAGGCTGGTCTACACGGGATTCGTACCTAGGTACCTCTGGATCTGACTCTAAGCCATCGACTTGGCCATATGGAAATATGACTGCAATATAAACTAAATATGAAGCATCAACAAACAGAAGTTTGTCAGTATAGGGTTGACAAAGAATTTGAACAGTTAAAATTTACAAATGTTACAAATACAGAGGATGTAACAAATGGCTGGCCGAAGAAAAAGAAAACTAGCAAGCATGAAAATTAGCAAACGATGACCTAGTTTTCGTAAAGCTGACATGCTTTCGTTGCAATGCATCCAAAGATGAGTTTTTATGAGTGTAAATAATATGGTCTTTGATAACCAATGCATGGCAGAAAATGCGTAAATCACTCAAGAGTGAACATTTGGTTATAGCTGAAAATATAAATATCACTCTAGCTTAAAATTTAAGTCACAGTAACCTAGCTGTAGTGTTACTTACCTTGAGATGCCTCGACATTCCGATTTTCATGAGTGTAAGTTGTTGTTGTTGTTGTTGTTGTAGGGTTTAACGCCATTTTTCAGCACACGATAAGCTATACATGGCGGCCAGTATTGATGGTGGAGGAAGAACCCGGGAAATCCCCGGAAAGAACCACCGACCCTCGAGAAGCTACTGGCAAGCTTTCTCACATACCCAAATTAGCCTAATCCGAGACTATAAACTACGCAGACAGAGGTGAGATGGCAGTGATTCGTAACGGAGAGCGCTTTAGACCACTCGGCCACTCGGTGCCCCCATGAGTGTAAGTGAAAAGGTTCCAAGATAATGACTAAAATTGCCAAAGCTGCTCAAATGTTAAAATTAGATTATAGCGAATTAGTCCTGATATTGTTGGATTGCACACTCTGTGCTTCATCTTCTTGAAAATTTTAAAGAGTGTATATAAAGCAGGGTCAAAAATAAAGAGGAGTCAACGAACGAATTGCTGAAAGAGACCTAAGTATAAAAATGTTTTCACAATGATCTAATTTTGGTATATTTCCGATACTCCTCTTCAGGTGCATTCACATGTCAATTTTCATAAGAGTAGGTAAAGGTCTGAAAACTAAGTCACAATGACCCATAAGTTGCATCCAAGTACCATTTTTAAAAGGGTTCAAATTATTGAATATATAGATTTTTTAAAATGTCAGTCAAACGTCAGAATTAAGTCACAGTAGAATAGTTGTGGATAGGAGCAAAACATGGTGATGGAAATGGATTATTTTCTTCTGAATATAAACACGCAGTATAAAGCAAAGAGATAACTTACTTCGTGTCAAATGACGTAGTATCCCGAATTTAAACACTAATAATTCTTTTCATCTAAAACCCCATTCATTTATTCCTTTCATCTATCCATTCATCTGTATGTATGATCGTAAATAGAGAGAACAATTCCACAGGATGTCTGTATGTACTCGCAATCGTCAGAAATACAGTATAAGGTATGTGTTGGAATCTTCGAAAGGTTTTCAAGCCGTTCTTATACTTGACGATACACTTTAGATAACTGCAGTTTACTTCAGAGAATATCTTTACATTATCTTTAGACTGTCTTCGTTCTTATCATGAGTTAGTGGATCCGTGCGAAAGAAGCACTCACCACATGACATGAAGAAATCCTAAAATCTTCTCCTCTGAAAGTTACAGTAAGTCTACCATACACTGGAGTAACTGGAAAGTGGAATTAAAAAACGTAATTGACCTGTCTTCATAGCGGAGATAGCCACGCCTACTCGTTTGCACATACGATCAGAGCATTTTGTATTGATACTTACATCATTTTTTAATTAATGTAAATGTTTGAGTGAAAGCTAAACATTTCATGAAAAGTAGTTTACGAACATTGATGTCATGAGGAACTGAATTCGTACATGAGATGACAAGGAGTAAAGCAATATGGGGGTTTGAGAGAACGCCTGACCAGTCCTGGATTACTGATTTTGTCATCGCAAGTTAATCAAAATTAGCCAATGGGCGCACTTTTACAGCTGCCAACGGGGAAACCATTATCGGAGATTTTTGTTTGAGGATATTTTGCGAGACGTCAAGGATAGTCGAAGACCTTTTCATTTTGTATTCGTCTGCGAGGATCTATATAACATTGACACGATATTCACCCAAGAACTGCCATGTCAGACCCATCCCGGATGCAGTTCCGCTGACCTCTAACGCAGCTGCTTAACGTAGCTGCTTTTGCAACCGCGAGAACTGTAGCAGCCAACAGAGCTGGAATCGCCAAGATGAATGAAAATATTCCACCGCTTTTTTGTTTAAGCACCACATCCGAATTCAATAATTTTAATGTTACTGAGCTGTTCTTTTGTTTGGCGTTCTGAGCATGGCTAAGTTGTGTTTGAATTTGCCACAAGTAGTCTTTTTCATTTAATTTTATCGAGGAAAGCCTCAATGTCAACCCGCATTCGTTTCTTTTTGCGTTCTTTATTTTCGCACTCAGGATATCAGTAAGCCCAACTTTAACTTCGTGAGGTGAAGTTATTTTTAATTGTGCTGATCAGTTATGAGAAAAATTTACCAGTTTTCCATTGGCACGTCAATGGCCCTTATTGGGCCACCTGTGCCCCTCAGCAACAGCATCTAATCAGAGAGAATCGCATCTATGCATCAGTAATTGGGAACGGGGTGCTGAGTTACAAGTGGATATATGAGGATGTTGACCACGGACTGCTTGACCACTTCCATGTATTCCAAGACAAAGTTATAAATCGGCAACAATGTAGCAAAGTCTTTCTGGGAAATCTACAGACCTGTATTAACGTTTTCATGCCGATACATGTACGACAACAGTTTGCGATATGCACGTGCAACGTGATTCTTTATGAAGCCCAGCAAAATGTCTTTTGAGGGTTCCTGATGGTAGTTTAACTGAAAAGAAGCTTCAAGCATTCATAACCGGTCAAATATAATTAAGCCAGTAAGCTGTCCGCCGTAAACCCAATCTCTCTTTTGAAACGTCACGAACACTTTTCTTGGTACGGGAACACCTTGTTGGGTAGTTATTTGCCACGAAAACTGCTGCGTGTTTCTTTTCTTCTGCCGAATCTGTGGTGAGAGAGAGAGAGAGAGAGAGAGAGAGAGAGAGAGAGAGAGAGAGCAACAACAGCGCTAACATGCCTCTGGAACTGACAAACCAGACCAAACGCGTTTCTGAAGGCGTCAGTGGGATTATCACAGGCATTCAGAATGTCAGTTTAGACAGTACAACTTTATCATCAGCAACAATATCAGCAAGCCAAATTTGCATTAATGGTTTTGTCATTTCGGCATAACAGGAATGTGTGTTTGGCTGAAAAAAATTGCAGTGTGACATATCTGCAAAATCCATACATATGAGTGAGAGGAATCGCACACGAAAACAATAATAAGGATTCATGAAGTTTACCTCGACGCTACGTAAATCCACCAATGTAATTTTTATTTACGCCAGACAACATAAGGATGTCACAAGCACCATGTCTGGCAGGTGTACAGGCAGGTGGTGGGTCAATTAAAGCGTTCAGATAAGGTTGACGTGAAACATACGGGGTATGATCTGCATGGTCTGGTCCATCTCTATGAAACATCATAGACGGGCCTGAAAACCTCACGTAATCACACCTGCATCTGGCGAGTCCAATAATTGTTGTGGCAATGTCAACATTGCTCAAAGAAAATTCGATTTCGTTGCGCTGCTGAACAGATCCTCGTGCCGTTCTGATCGTTGTTGAAGAACCCAATCTTGGTACCGGGGTCTCAATTGGAATCGTCATTACGTACATCGATTTCCAAGAATACCTCGTACGTGAGAAAATACTAAATCATGTCATGCACTTTTAATTCAAATCTGTCTCTTTTAATTAAGCTTTTTTTTAGCCTGGCACGAATAATACTGAAACACCCTAGCTTCGATCTGCAATCACACAGGCGTCAATATCAAATGTGGTATCGAATACTTCTTAAAATTTTGACGAAGTTTTTACTTAAACATAATCGGTCCGTTTTGTAAGACGGTTTTGCCGTCCAGGCCCCGTAAACAACCGTAATCCGCTTCCCATTGTAGCATTGACAATCACTGAATCAGTGCTGCTTGTACTAGGCCGACAAAACGTCGTTGAGCAGGGTTGTCTTGTGATGACTTTACTGACCGGGGCTTGCATTGTTGCTGTTTATGAATGTGTAACTTCTCGTGAAAGCGCAATCGCCTTTAATTATTAATGTGGTGCTCGAGTCAATAATCGCAGTAGTCGATCTCAAAACGATTGGAACTCATATAATCCCATGTTTCTAACGGATCCACAGCAGCGCTTTGATGCTGTCAACCACTAGCATGGCACATTGTTTAGCGGGTGGTGCAGTGTGCGAAGTCAAGGATGCGAGGACCGTTGGGGCTCCTGTGAACAATTTCTCTACATCAGCAAGGTCATCTACATGATATGTCGCCTGAACGGGTTTTCTCGAGCTGACAACAAGCAAGGGTATCATATGTCCAAGCACGACTGCTATTGTGTCAAATATCATGTCGATACCTAATGTACATTTGTATCGTCAAGAGATGCAACACGTGCTCGCACTGGTCCACACGGGTGAAATGTAGGTGCGTCAAAATTAGATTGCTGCATGAAAGATACGAGGCAGTCGTCGGAGTAATCGAGAGTAAATCACCCTGTGGTACATTCAGCCAAACCCTGCGATAAGATACTTGATGAACCTGAAATGTTCTCTCAGTAAGTGCCACTGATGATGTCATAGGTTAGATTAGCCTGAAGCGTTGGGGAGATCCAATGAATGTCTGATGTGATGTTATAACTGGTATCGTCGGGTTTGGCAAGCAGAATGCATTTGTCCGTGGAAATCTCATTAACATTTTCAGGCCAACCAATAACTGTTCCTGTAAATGACTATCAACCTCATGCTGTGGATGTTCGATCTCGATAATAGAGCTGGGTGCAGGCGCGTGTTCGTGTGTAGATTTTGAGGGTTTACCTTCAGGCTCGGTTACGGTTTCGTGTGGACTAATTAAACCGTTTCCTAGTGCATAACATTATTTGAAACACATTTGAATACCTTGACATTAGTTGAATCCTATTCGTAGTACCATACGTGAGATTATGTGAATCTCTCTCATAGTGCATAATATTATTTAAAACGTATCTGCAGTCCATGAGGTTTCTTAAATCTGCATTTCATATTGAATTCATATTTTTTGTTTATTTTCAATGTGTGAATGTTTGTGTAGAGTGATTGGGTCACTCGTATGTTGAGAGCGTGAGAGAATCATTGTATTTATACACACCATATTTTTCTTTATTAATTCATTTCATAAATTTTCATCTTTCACACATCGTGTTTGTATTATTCATTTGGTCCAAAACCCACTCGGTTTCTATTCTGCGACAACTGCCTTCGCTGGGTGTTTCACTGTCTGAGGGGGCAGGGTCCAGTTTTTATGTACAAATTTAATGCCGCAATCAGCGACCTAGTATAAAAAATCATAAAAAATCAAATACACAAGTGAGGTCAAAAAGGTCCATATTTTTGGATACCTATATTAAAACAAAGCATAAGAATAGTATTCACTTGACCAGAGAAGTCAATGGCAGTTCATAGCAGAAGAGGTTTATGCACCCCAACTCCTATTTTATACCTGCATTTTTCACATCCAAATGCCATTTTTGACAGCATGTAGTGCTCACAGTGCAAACGCAAGCCCTTTCCCTGGATGAAAATTTTGAAAAACATTGTCTACTAAATAGTTTGATGCAATTCAGAATAGTTGTCATCCAAGCCGTTTTTGAGATACTCGGCTTGCCTTGAACCCACGTGTCTACTGCTATGGGAGGCTAGCTCTTCTTCCTAGCCAACTATTGGTATTTCACTATCAACATACTGCAGAGCAACTATGGAAGGTGTACATGCCTGACATCAATTTCAAGAACAACACAAGCCCAAAACACCTAGTTCACAAATATATCCATATCTATAAATAGTAAACAATAATAGCTGAAAAAGTCACACCATAGCCTGAAGTTAAGAAGTTTGCCAGGGGCCAATATACGAAACTGGACCCTGCCACCTGAATGGTCGTCAGCAGTTGAACTCACTCGCAACGGTGATTTGTTTAACGTCAGCGACTTTAAATTTCATTGCAAATTATCATATAATGACTTTTCTGACGCTTTACTACATTCCTTACGAAGCTTTCGTCGTGGCTCGCTCCAACTCAGTCCCTAGAACGGTTGATTTATGAAGATGCTTAGAATATCGTCTTTGAACAATAATATAGCATCTTTTGGGCCAGTTTGACAAATCAATATCAAGTGGTTAGATTTTTACTTTAACGTTGTAAATGCACCATTAGTCTGGTATTTTAATTCCTGCATTAGCGACTAACGTGAATTATTTCAAAATACTATATGTATCAAACTATGTGGTTTCTAATGACATTATATATCAGACCGGTGCAATTCTAAAATCATGAAGCAAACGTGTCGTCAGTGCATATCGATCTGTAGACGGCGTTGCCATCCACACACGGGATACAATCACAGACGCAAAAGAGTGTAAAGTTGAAAATTCCTAACATTTTCCTCGGAGATAAAACATAACATTTGGATGAATATAAGGTATGTTGTTGTTGTTGTTGTTGTTGGGTTTAACGCCATTTTGCAGCACATGATAGGCTATACATGGCGGCCAGTATTAATGGTGGAGGAAGAGCCAGAGAAAACCCCGGAAAGAACCACCGACCCACGAGAAGCTACTGGCTAGCTTTCTCACATACCCACATTGGCTGAATCTTAGACTCGAACCGCCGCAGACAGAGGTGAGATGGCAGTGATCCGTAACGAAGAGCACTTTAGACCACTCGGCCACTCGGGGCCCCGAATATAAGGTATAATAAGTGATCTTTAATATTTCATATCTGCTAATATTCAATTACTATTCATTGTTTTTAACAAAGTAATTGGAAATATATTGAAAATATCATTCTGAGGAAGAAAATTTTATATGTTTAGTGACATTGGCGTCGGTGCCTTCGCATTATCAGTTGCCTTGACACTAGCATGTATGATGATATCTGTTCCTCTAGCAAAAACATTGAAAAGAGGAAGTTAACTGCCTGAGAAAATGCAAGTATATGGTGAGATCGTAATGACTTAAGCGTGACGTCAGCGAGGAAAAAGTATAACCACCTACAGCAAAAACCATTCACCACGATTTAGCACATGCCGTAGTTTTGCCAATGTTATGTCAGATTGATGAATTATGCTGCAAATATAAAAGAAGCCATACATGACCTACTTTCATGTAGCTTAGGAAAGATCACTGAATATTCGTATACATCTGAGTTTAGTCAATCAAACAGTGATCCTGAATGAACGAAATAAATCAGATGTAATTGATGCCTGTGTGATATGTATCTTAGTATCTGAAAAACAGTCCCCAAATTCGTAATTTTATTTAAAACACAAGTTATTTATGTAATATCTCTTAAACTTCTCTGAGGATATATGGATGGAATGAAATCTGTCAAAGCATGAATAAACGCTACGTTGCCATGAAATCTGTAAAAAGAATAGAGTAGCTAAGAAGGAATCGTCAGCCGTAGTCTCTCCTGCAATGATTAAATCATGCATATAAATAAATAAATTAGCGCTTATAATTTACAGACAAAACAAGCCCTGTATGATCTATAAAGATGTTAATGTATAGACAAAACAAGTCATGAAGGTCTATAAAGATGTTAATGTATAGACAAAACAAGTCATGAAGGTCTATAAAGATGTTAATGTATAGACAAAACAAGTCAAGAAGGTCTATAAAGATGTTAATGTATAGACAAAACAAGTCCTGAAGGTCTATAAAGATGTTAATGTATAGACAAAACAAGTCCTGAAGGTCTATAAAGATGCTAATGTAAAGAAAGAGAAAAACGTCATGTATGATCTAAAACATACCAGTATGGAGACCAAAAAAAATGTTTGTGTGATCCATGAAAATGCTGATGTAGAGATGAAATAGTCCTACTTATTCTATAAAGATAATAATGTAGAGACAAAAAAATCATGTTTGATCCAAGAAGCTACTAATGTAGAAACAAAATAGTCCTGCATGCCTTATAAAGATACAATGTAGAGACCAAATAGTCCTGCATGACTTATAAAGATACTAATGTAGAGACCAAATAGTCCTGCATGACTTATAAAGATACTAATGTAGAGACCAAATAGTCCTGCATGACTTATAAAGATACTAATGTGGAGACCAAATAGTCCTGCATGACTTATAAAGATACTAATGTAGAAACAAAAAGTCCTGCATGAGATATAACGATGTTAATGTAGAAACAAAAAGGTCCTGTTTGATCCCTGAAGATGCTGATGTAGATAAAAATAGTCTGCATGATCGATAACGGTGTTAATGTAGAGATAATATATAGTCCTGTGTGATATATACGATGTTAATGTAGAGACAATATATAGTCCTGTGTGATATATACGATGTTAATGTAGAGACAATATATAGTCCTGTGTGATATATACGATGTTAATGTAGAGATAATATATAGTCCTGTGTGATATACACGATGCTAATGTAGAGACAATATATAGTCCTGTGTGATGTACACGATGTTAATGTAGAGACAATATATAGTCCTGTGTGATATATACGATGTTAATGTAGAGATAATATATAGTCCTGTGTGATATACACGATGTTAATGTAGAGGCAATATATAGTCATGTGTGATATACACGATTTTAATGTAGAGACAATATATAGTCCTGTGTGATGTACACGATGTTAATGTAGAGACAATATATAGTCCTGTGTGATATACACGATGCTAATGTAGAGACAATATATAGTCCTGTGTGATATACACGATGTTAATGTAGAGACAATATATAGTCCTGTGTGATATACACGATTTTAATGTAGAGACAATTTATAGTCCTGTGTGATATACACGATGTTAATGTAGAGACAATATATAGTCATGTGTGATATACACGATTTTAATGTAGAGACAATATATAGTCCTGTGTGATATACACGATGTTAATGTAGAGACAATATATAGTCCTGTGTGATATACACGATGTTTCTGTAGAGACAATATATAGTCATGTGTGATATACACGATTTTAATGTAGAGACAAACATACCTATATATCTATACAGATGTTAGAATAATATCAGAAACCTCAATGTAAAGTAGTATGGACTTCTGACATTCAGGAAACGTCTACACATCCCTTAATTTTAAATGTTTGGCACGATTTGCATTTTTCGTTATATAGGATACCAGGTGCTTTTACGCCTCTTTCACAAAGTTAATATCTCCTTACAACAATTCATAAGAATAGGTGTGAATCTGTATATATCAAGTAGTGACCCTTGTTCCTTGTTCTTTCTCATTTCTTATTTTACACGGCACAAATAGTGCTGAACACACATTGTTATTTCTTACGTCTTCAGAGAAAGTAGACATAACAAAAAGTTCTTTCTGTCTGTTTGTCTGTCTCCCTCGGTCTCTGTCTGTCTCTCTCTTTCTATATATATATATATATATATATATATATATATATATATATATATATATATATATATATATATATATATACTGAGAGAGAGAGAGAGAGAGAGATATGCTTATTTTTTATTTTGAGATTCCTGCTTACCACCTACACCTGATATTTAAGCCAAAACTCTTAATACGCGCGTCAGGAGTAAAGTACGTTACAACAAATCTATTTTGAGGCACGTTTTCATGTCATCTCCACTTGGAGGCGAATTCGGGAGAGGTTTCGAGAGTGTAATCGCATCCGCCATTCTCTCTCGGATACGCCAATGAGAGGGAGACCTACCAATACATGCGCGGATATTTTTCTCACCTGTACAGTGCATTAATGTGGGTAAGGAATCCACGCAATGTACGATTATTACACTCCGTGTATCAATGGGTGCGACTGCTGAAAGCAGATACTGCTATGAGCACCTAAATAGTATGTAGAAGAAAAAACAAAAACAACAACGTACTGTTTGTAAGGGTTCGACCTTTAGATTTTTACGCTGTTTTGCATCTTCTGTAATTGTTGCCGAAAACGTCCACCAATGGACTACAATGTTACTTTGATTAAGTGGCTCCATTCGCTACAGTTTTTGAGTTTATTGTCAGCAGCTGTCTCATTGTGAACACTTTACAAACAGGTTGCTAAATTTCTTTTAAAAACAATATTCATTCTTTTATCCCCGAAGCATGTATGTTACCTAAATTACCTGTTCAAAATGTTCAGTTCGATGGTGCTAGAGAATCACTCGTATGATCATATTCTTTTATCTCGTTAAATTATTATGTTTGGAATTTTTTGCGGGGGTTGGATGCATAGCTCCTGTATGTATAATATGTTGGGACGTATATGTAAAACCTAATTCAAAAGAACCTGAATCTTTCTACAAAGGCAACAAATCTTGTATTACAGGTCCAAATCTTTGTTTAGTATTCTGTTGCCGAATTAATAGCTATGACCAGTGATCTCTCTCTGTTCCCTGAGTAGAATTTTAGAAGTGGAAAAAGTGTAACAGTGATAAAGAAAACTGTTAAAATGAAAACTAAATATTATTCACCAACAAACTATACAAAGAGCTCAAAACAGCAGGACTCTGTGTCATGCTATACTAAAATGCTCAAAACAGTATACCAGTGTCATGCTATACTAAAATACTCAAAACAGTATACCATTGTGTCACGCTATACTAAAATATTCAAAACAGTATACCAGTGTGTCATGCTATATTAAAATGCTCAAACCAGTATACCAGTGTCTCATGCTATACTAAAATACTCAGAACAGTATACCAGTGTGTCATGCTATACTAAAATATTCAAAAGAGTATACCATTGTGTCATGCGATGCTAAAATATTTAAAAGAGTATACCAGTGTGTCATGCTATACTAAAATATTCAAAACAGCAGGCCAGTGTGTCATGCTATACTAAACTATTCAAAACGCATAAATTCTGTAACATTTCATTATTTGTATTCAGCAAAATGTACAAATTGGTTTGAATACAGTCAAATACGTATTCATTTATCTTCTTAGTTTTCATTTTTCGTGCTTTTTTATGTCAAGAAGGCGACCTTTTCTCAGACTCTTTTGTAACTATGAAATCCGCGGAAATTGGTAACAATCGAATGTAATCATAGGGACAATTTGAGCTCCTATTAGAAATCGTGGCTGAATAGTCGAATTACCTTGGGATTCTATGGAAATTTAACATAGTTGAGATGTTATGGGGTCCTATGGGAATTTTACATCGATGGGACGGTTTGTAGCTCTATGGGTTATAATCATCAAAGTGATATGGGGTCAAAGGAACATTTAACATTACGGCTTCATTACAGACAAGAACCATAATAAAATTCACTAACATGCTTGTCTTATGTTCAGCATCGGTGCATGTTGTCATAAAATTGTAATAAGTGGCCTCTAAATTTAAAGAATCTAACATTGTATATAATCACTCACAGCTCTGAGGAGTTTATTGAAGGTTATCAGAAGATGATAGATTGGAAATTCCTGAGATACGTTTAAGTTTTGTTGTAAAATATATGAACACATTCATATACACAATCCACTTAATATTGCTGAGAAAATTGCATTCACATGCATTCATGGTCTAAAGACTGGTAAATGTCCGTATTTTATGGAAAATTGCATTCACATGCATTCATGGTCTAAAGACTGGTAAATGTCCGTATTTTATGGAAAATTGCAAAGGCAACATTGCTTCGCTACTCAGGGGCTAGAGCTGACTTAAAAACTAACCATTACTCTAAAGTTTTAAAATTTATATAAAAAGGATGTGCATGAGTCATGTATGACAACTTAGTAACCACAAAACTGCTCATGATAACCAATCTCGTTTTAGGCACGGTCATTCCTATGAAACGGAACTAATAGCTGTGGTTGATACATGAGTAGATGCATGAGCCGATTGGGGACATAAGGGAAATTAACATTGCTTTGTAGATTTATATTAGGAGCCCATCTGAGGCATAAACAAAATTAAATACAAGATAAGCCTCACTGGTGAATAAGGGGAACTAAACATAGGATAAGTCACTATGTGGTATACGGAAAATATGAGACATAAAAGAATTTTAACATACGATTATTCTTTGCCCATGACTATACTAGATATTTAGCGTCAGAAGAACCACTCTACTGCGTAAGGGAAAAAGTAAAGCAAAATTTTTATCTACAATCTTGCGCACGCCTCTACAATTCAAACACAAACCCCCCACTATCCAGCAACCGCTTTTTGATTGCACTCCCGTAAACTACACCCACTATCCAGCACCTGCTTTGCGATTACTATCCAATCACCAGCACTCGTTTTCTGATTAGTACACACACACACACACACACACACACACACACACACACACACACACACTCTATCAAGCACCCTGTTATTTGCACAATACTATACCCTTACACATATATCACAAGAAAAGTGGTTTTACGTTGCTTTTTATGGGCGGGGGGAGACATAGACGTACACAAACAGATACTTTCACAAATAAATTTGCCAATAGAATTAGTATCTCTGTTATCATGAGAGCTTGATGGCCCTAAAAAGGGCTGTTGTGTTATTCTAAACTAGGTGTAGCCGGCCTCATTACCAAAGTCTTCCTTCTCCTCATCCTCCTTCAGCAGCCAATCTGAATGACCCATTATGTGGAAGATTTCATAGATCTTCATCCAGTTGGCACTGACCTTGTTAAATTCGCCCTCCTTCTTACCCTGCTCCTTAACCCTTCTATCATTCGCCAATGATACCTTTATCTTGAGAACTTTCTCTTCCGTTACTTCTCTGACGAACATCTACGTATACTTTAACGAACCTGTCCCCCTCTTCAGATGCTGTTTCTGTGGGTAGATGTCGAGTTCTTGTACCCGACCAAAGAGGTGCCTCAATTTCTCAAATATAGTGATTACTTCTCGCAACGTGTCAATCATCTAGTGTTCTACCATTTGTCTTTCTTGTCTGTTCGACGATGAATGGCAGGACTGATGATGATTATCTTTTATTATTTTCGTTTGCGACTTTTCGGCTATGTATGTCTGATTACTGTACGTGCATTGTACTCTTTAATTATTCGTCTAACCAGTTCGAGACACACGGTTGACGCTTTAATATGTACACTTCACACTTCCCAATCATATCCGAAGGAGGCAATGGAGGAGAAGGAAAGGAAATGTCACGCCTCGAGGTCTATGAATGGCTCCTATTGATCCATGACGGAGAATTTCGATTCCCCCCCCACCAAAAAAAAGTATTTTTTTAATGACGTTGTCTTATATCTGTATATTGAGTCTTGAAGAAAGAAAAAATAAAACACTGTATTTATGGCTGATTGATTAATAGATTTTAACAGAGGAGAAAAAGTTAGTTTGTGTATCGGTGATGCCCAGGATTGCGTATTAAAAACGTTTCCAGGCGGTTTGAGGTAATTTGGCTGTGAAACAGCATTATGTATGGTTAGGAATGGTAAGGTGAAATGAAATTGGTTATTCATTGTTCGATGGTTCTGGTTTCCAATGAATCGCAAAGGAGAGTGATTTTCCAAATGTTTCAAAAGAGGGTTGATGCTTTTAACCAATACAGTGGCTTGGCACAATTGTCCACAATTGTTTTTTATCATGTTGTTGTGTCAAATAGGCAATCATTGCTCCAGTGATACAATACATCGCAAAGATTTGGAAGAAAATGACGATATGATTTTTTTATCACATGTTCTATACACCACGCCAATATAGGTTGTTGTGTAGTACGTGAATGGGGGGGGAGACTCTGAGAAGGAGAGGTAACTTCTGTATTCGACAACATAATGGTGAATTTTCTGTTTATAGTCATTAACTTGTGAAGAGGCAACGATAGAATCCAAAGAGGGCGGATATCCTTTCTACTGCACTTTCGCTTCTTCAAGTCGTACTTTACCCAATTTAAGTGTTCTTCGATTGAAAATGATTTCGATGTCGTACACGTCTTCTTTTTTAGACAATCGTTGCAACTCTGGCAAGTAGAATTTAAGATTTAACACTTCTCCGTTCGTGTGTTTCAATTTATACACAAGAGGATCACGTCCACGCAATTGCCATATAATTTCACAACTCGAACCCAATCTCCGTTCGTGTGTTTCAATTTATACACAAGAGGATCACGTCCACGCAATTGCCATATAATTTCACAACTCGAACCCAATCTCCGTTCGTGTGTTTCAATTTATACACAAGAGGATCACGTCCACGCAGTTGCCATATAATTTCACAACTCGAACCCAATCTCCGGTTTCTAACATCGCCTGTTTCCTTTGCATGATAGGTGACTTTCCAAGCAATCTATCAAACGCCACCACTTCCTTTTCAATGGTCACTGATTCGGATGCACGTCAAATGCTTCGAGGGTATAACTGATTGTAAGCTTTGGCAAGATATGGTAGTACGTCGATGTGCTTGAGAGTGTATCAATGTGTAAATATTTCTGTATATGATTTGTCAAAGTTCTTTGAAAACGTTCAACGGCACTATTTTGTGTCTCAGGATTTTCAGTAGTGAAAAAGTGAACGTCTTTTTGTCTTACTTTTTTCTCTCGATTCTTGTTTAAAACGTGAGCATTAATTCTGAACTTGTTTCAATAGTTAAAGAAACTACCCAAGCTGATTCAGAAAATACTTCAATGACATCAACACATATTTGTAACAACCATTGTACACGGCCAAATGAGATACATCAGCCATATCATAGCCGTTGATGATCTAAGCTTGCAACTTTGATTTGACTTCTGGAAACATTTCGTCGAATGGGTTTGTCTAACGTATATGTCCTTCGTTCTTTTAAGCGTTGAGGCACGTCTTGCAAGCTTTTAAGTTTGGTTTAACAGCACAATTTAACTTCTGAATTGTAACCAGCAGAATCTGTAGCATTGCAGTAAATGCTGGCTAAGGAGTGTCTCCGTGATGGGCGTGGCTGTGGATGTTATTGCTGCTGCTTTTAAATAATTGACCCACTGTTCGATACTACTCTTAGATTTGTGTGGTATTGGTTTCGAGGAGGCTTGACGTGTCCGTCGAGCAATAGGAGTAGGAGCTGTTCGTGGGATGGTGACTTTTTTCCTGATGCCTTTTTCACATCTGTCTTACCATTCTCTCTTTTGTTCTGCTGAAGAAGATGCCGCCATCATCATTTTTACCCAATCTTTTATTTATTCTCGCTTTTGAGTAGAAGATGGTGTGATGGTGTCAGCAAGGAAGCTGCAATTTTACTACATGTTGGAGCAGACAGACTTTGAAACACTTTTCGTGTGTCTTCTTCTTCTTCTCCCATTCGCGCATTGTGTGTGTCTTGGCGGTTTTTGGTTCTCTTTTCATGATAGTCTTGAAATCTCTCAGAGTAGGTTTAGATGTTTTGTCTAAAGCTTGAAGACATTACAATACTTGGCCACACTGTTGCAGTTTTCGTTTATTAACAAATATGTTCGATCTATCAAAAATTGTAATTTTTGTTGTTGTAACTGTGACATCTCAGTAAGATTAGTATACCGGGATAAATGAGGTGTCCATTGTTCATGCCATCAATGAAGTTCCAAAAACTGGAAGTAAAGTAAGTTTTTATCTTTACATCAGATCCAAAGGTACAAGCGTGATTTCTTTTCCGAAAAGGGTGTCCTTTTTATCTTTTATTACATGCCTCCTTAAAGTGGCCCAGCAATCTATCCTAACAAAGCTACAGCCACTTTTAACAACAGTTCTATCAGCAGGAGTAGCAAATGGTTTCTTTTATCTGATGGGTATTGTTATGCATATTTGATATAATAGTGTGTGCTTGACTTTTTGTGAATGATTGTAGATTGTACTTTAATATTATGATCATTTGTAAACAACATGTTTTCAGGGTTTGTTTTCATGATTTTTCCATGAAAATTCTATTTTCGACCTGACTTTTTTCGTGATGTTCACTTGAATTTAAGTTCAAGGTCTGACCTTATTTACCAGTTCAGTATTTTCTGGATGCAAACTCGATTATTAATTTGTTGGGAAAATAACCATATGCTGGGCATATTGTTGCGTCATAGGTCAGTTGACATTCTGCAGAAAACAAATAAAACTCACACACGGTATCGACGATTTCTGTTGGTGCCTTTTGAATGATTTGTATTCGCCTATGAGGATTGGATTTGGTCAGTACTGAAAAAACATCATAATGTTTATCAAAACGAGGAATGTCTCCATGTCTTTTCACTTTTTATGGAGGTATGTTATGACTTGGGACGACTAAAGTGATGGTGGTGTGCACCTCAGGAACAAAACAGTGAAGTAAATCGTATCACACACTTCTTTTTATACTGGAATTCATCTCCATTGATTGTCAAAATGTCGTATCGATTTCGCTATGGGTGCACGCGTCGATGAGGTGTTTTCAGCGGACTAAATCGTGAGTGTTCTTTTGGGGGTAAATCCAGTACAACTCGTACCACACCTGTTCTGTCTTGAATTTGTGTATTTGTTGATGCCAAGTTTTTTTTTCTAGCTGCAGTAGCAATTGCTAGTGTAGTAGAAGAAGGCATAATCGTCGCCGCCAGCGGGGAAAACGTTCCTTTTTTAATTATTTCCATTTTTGTCATCAAATTAGGAAACAATGGTGTTAAATCAGATTTGGCAGGCATCATCATGAACGTGAAGAAGTAGAAGTGGCAGAAGTCACCGGGAGGATCGGCTTACAGGACTCCTAGAAGCAGTACATGCTCTTTCTGGCAGGATATGTGTTTTCTTGGAGCTTTTCTTGTGTGAACTTGATTCACCACTAGTCTTCTTTTCGGTCTGCAATTATCTTTTTGAGGCTTTGGATTCTTTTGTTTTTGTTTTAGATTTGGCATTAGGATCCCATTTTAAAAGGGAACGAATAATGACACCATCTAAAGAACCACTTCCACCATGTTTCAGAACGATTTTTTGTTCAAGTGTCGATTCCAGGATCAGACATTTATGTCAACGCTACTTTGTGTTTTTCATAAAGCTTATGGTTTGATGGGTATGCAAATGATGCCTTGAAATAACTGATGTACTGCTAAGGTAAACCACCGTAATAATTTTCTGAGACTGGTTTCTAACCAAAGTGCACGGACTAGCTATACATACTTCTAGGTAAGTATGAAGCGTGGATACAGTTCAACAAATGTCTTCTTCAGACGTAGGTACACAACTTGTCTGCAGCAATATTCGTAACACTTTTAATGCAAATTGTCCTTCGTGCACAGATACTGTTTTGGTAGTCATGTATTTGCTGCATATAATGTTCATAAACTGTCCACAATAAATTTGCTGCTAAACGAAATCTGAAAAATTAGACACTAACAAGTTGTCCAAAATGCAACGGAATTATGGAATTAATGTGGAATCAGATCTTGCAAAAGTGTTTTGTAATCCTTTAATTCCCGAACACAGTCATTGACTTCTTTCCACGAAATTTGTTGCAGCACTGAAGACACAATTTGTGGCACGATAAGCTTTATATCCATGTAGCGTTTTGCATCTGTAATTGTCTCTCCGACGAATCGTTCTTTCTATACTGAGAAAATAGCAATAGTGTAAAAGTCGAGAAATAATTCTGAGTTTGCATTTCACTTGTATTTTCACAAACTCTCTGTAAAAGCGTTTCCATAGCTCGAGATGTAGATTCTGAATGTTCTCTTCTAGACTAATCATTTACGTAAATGTCCATCTTTAAAAAAAAAAAATACTCATACCATTGACACAGGGTATGTACTAGTAAAGAGTGGACTCATGAGTCTTGAAGGAGTCTCCTCCTGAGGTGACATTTCTTGAAAATCTTGTTTTTGTAATCTTCTAAGTCTCCTTTCTCGAGAAAAGTTCTTTGTGGCATTATATCCTTATAGGTAAAAGCTGTGGCATCGAGATTCTTCTAAGTCGTGAGCAGTTTAATTAATGTCTGAACATTTGATCACTTAAAAATAATCAACTCTTATAACATTTCGTTAAAAATAAATTAAACGTTTATGTCGTAAAGGATATAATTATCTTTGCCTTTCATTTGAATCTGTACAAATCCGTTGTAAATGGTTTCTCGTAGCTCAAGAGGCAAACTACGAATGTATTTTTCTTAAGTATCCGCGGAGATAATCTTGTTCCACAAAAGGAAGGTAGTGACAGCACTTAGATCATCTGGCATATTCAAGGAAGGCTGAGTCTCTGTATTCATTTGTTTGGGTCTTCCCACTACAAGTGAAACATTCTGTTTGGTTTCAAGTAGACCAATCCAGGTCTGAGTAACGATTTGGTATTGGATATTCCATCTATATACTGAGGCCATTGTTTGAGTGACTTGAGTCTACCTTCAAAATCACAATAGTCAGACAAAGCCACATAAACGCTTATTCTTTAATTTAGTACATCTCGATGAGCTAGTGGTCTCCAAAGTGGTTTGCGAGTAAATGGATGGAATCCGGAGATAGGTACACGCACGACATCGCTTTGGTCAACAAAGCAGAAGGATCGTGCTGCATCACATTCGCTAGGAGACTTCTAAGGAGCACGAACGGAATCGTTTTCGATGGTGGTAGGGGCGCGGCAAGTGCATAAAGTCGTTCTCCATGGCTGATGTCGCAGAGTACAAAATCACTCTCTATGATTGGCACCTTTTTATACTGAAACTCAGCGTGCCCATACGATAAAGTGTTGTTCTGCAAGTGACACTTGTTTCTGGTACACGATCTGACAGACTTTTTGTAAAGGTCAACACATTAGTGATGTTGCAAACGTACAATTTTGTGTGGAACCAATGTTTTCACAAGGACATAGTGATCTTGTCCCGACTGTAAAGCTTCGTTCAAAACTACAAAGTAAACTACGTAGTTAAGTGTGGGTCCTTTGACTTTGCACTTATTATAAATTTTTCTCCCGGTCTCTTTATTGGAATCAGTAATTTGGGGCCACCACAAGTAAAACTTACAATTGTATCTTCTGGGTGTCAGTCCATGTGCCTAACCGGTCACCTTCGATGTCTGTATGATAGCTATCTGAACAGTGAATATACATATAATTATCGGTGTCAAAGTAAAGGACTCGATCTCCTAAAAGTATCAAGGTATCCTAAAATTGTAAACGAGAAGGGCCGACAAGTACGGTGCGCTTATAACATGTCGAAACTCGTCGGGGGATGCTAATTCGATGGCTTTTTCATAATTTACCACGATCAAATCGCGGAATATAACCTTTGTCCATATCTGTCATACCAACCTTTTAGGCAATCAACTCAACGACATAGCTAAATAACTCATGAAATCGGTAAACTATAGTTGTCCCGCTTTCGTGTAGATGAATTTGGCTGCGTCCATGGTGACTGTTGTACATTCTAGGCATTGTTCTGAATAACATATCAAAAGAAAGTGTCCATCGATAACAGAGAAATTGCGAGTCAAGACTATATCATATCGATGGCTGTCCCGTGAATACTAGATGTCCCCTTCGCTCCAGGTGTCCTCGATTTGGGTACAAGAGTCATTCAGCAAAATCTGAAAGAAAGTGCGGTCCCCAAAAGATTTTTCGTGTCCTCGTTAAATTGGGTCAGTGAAAAATATACGTCCTTGCATACACTTCGAGCAAGAAGCACGATCAGCTGTGCAGAGATTAGGGATGTGAATTGCCATTCTCTTGTGTACATTCAAGATAAGATAAAATCCACTTGTTTATTTTCGTTCTTGTTCTGGTCTTCCTCTAGGTGTTCCCCGAGTCCATTGTCATATTGGATGTAACACTGTAGTTCGAAGTCCACAATTTGGTCACAGAAACCCGACTACGGGATAAACACTTCTGATCTTATGAGTTGTCAATTTGGACGGTACTTATTTTCGGGCTGCGAATTTCGTCAACCAAATAATACATTTTTGCGTGGTCCACTACCTCGGACTGAAATATGGTTCATGTGAAATGCTGCTTTTTCATCAATTATATTAAACTCATCATTGAATTGTTGGACGTGCTGAATTTTGCCGATGGCTTCGGAATGTGTAAATCCTGCCGGTGTATTAAAGTCGACCTAAACAAGATACACCAATCTGTTGTGATGAATGGAGAGTCAAAAAACGATCGGCATCTTTAGCTTGTCATTGTCGTTTCAATGTCTCAAACGGTGAAACCAATAAATAGATCCTGATACCTGCTTCTTTCTCTAGTGACATTTAGACTTGAACTCTTTAAATTTTACCGTGTACGTCTAAACCGTGGTTCTAAAGTTTCTAGAATTCACATTTTGTACCTCACAAATGTAAAATAATTTGCGTATTTTTTCGTCTCTCAAATGTAAAAATAGTATTCAGGACGTTCTTTTTTCGTGAACCTTGATTCCCTTGGTTTTGTATCAGAAACGGTAGAGGGTGGTCCAGGCTCACTTATGCCATCTTCGAAATCCCTGGCGTGCACTTGGGTTAACTTTTGTTACGCCTATAAGGCGACACAGAAAGTCGCGTCAGCGTATCATGGCTTCTTCTTCTGTTTTCTTCTCAGTAAAGTATGTTAGTTTCATTTCGGTTCCAAAGTTTGATTTGACTTAGTTTTTACACATACGTTCCATATACAGAGAGAGCTTTCCCGCTAAGTGTATATATTAATACAGCTTTCGAAGAAGATGGAAGAGTCAAAGCAGATCGCCATTAACGTTAGAGAGTGTACTTCCAACAGGACTACGTACTACTACGCCACTCGGGATAAAGGTCAAGATACTTGCTATGTCTGCAAGGAAAAATTACATTGGGTCCAAAATGTCCACAAAACGACATTCTATCTTTGCAAGATATTCTTCAATTATTCCTTCTGTTTCTTTCTGAATTCATCCACCAATGGTAACGATGAAGAAGGAGGTGAAAGTGCTATTGTCGTTGCAGACAACCATTCTTGCGAAAAGACATGAAATCAACCAGAGCTAAATTGAACTCATCCTCTTCTTGAAGAATACTGGCTACAAATACGTTAGTAGTTTTAGTCCTTGTATATTCACTCCAAGCATAAGAGGTATCCGTAGCAGGTGCACCCCAATACACTGTCTTCATTGTTTCAGGCATAGTAAATTGTATTTGAACTGTTCCACAAGGGTAAACGGTAAGAACGCTGGTGCGCCTATATATTGAAGTTGACGTCACGCGTCCGCTCTCTTCTGATTGGAATATAGGCTCCACGCTCTGAATGAATTTTGGAACACATCTTTTGATTGGTAAAACATTTTAATCCGTTTCGGTCCGGTCTGAAGCTATGTGGGTCAATTTAGGGTCATCGGCCAATATTTCCAAAATGTTGCTCAATCCAGACTACCTAGTCAATGTTAAGTGAACCTGCGAAATCATCAAAATCACATGCACATAGATATGGAAGAGAGGAGTGTATGTGGGGAGGCAATGGTCTCTTAAAGAGCGTGTTGTTATGCGGTACATCAATACGTGAATTGGGCAAAGGGAAGGTCTGGATACCGCACACATTTAAAGAGTAAAAAAGAATATAGCAACAATCCAAGCAATGAAAGAAAACAAACCCAGATATTAAATATTAAGTATGTGTTTAAAAGACTAATAATTAAACGCACATTTTAAAGAATTCTCAAAAATAGCATGCTTGGTTTTCTGGCGAATGCAATGAGAACCAAAGTTACCTTTAAAATGTTTTTGACAATAACATCAAAACATTTCTTCAAGTAGTTTGTAAACGAATTCAACAACTAATTTAATTTAGGTTGCCCAAATAGAGGATTGAAGGAGTTTTCACATTTCTTTGTCTCCATTACTCCAACATTTGTTTATTTGTTTCGCTTTAAGAAGATGTCGCCAATAATTGAGTTGAGATCCATTTACAGTTTGGTGGGACATGTTCTTGGTAGATTCATCCTCTAAATTTTGGTTTTATCTTTGCTGTCTCGTGTTACAGCTGTGAAAAGAACTAGGAATGGTTTGTTCGTGATCTGGATTTAGCACAATATATCAAGGTAATGTCTCCTGACAAAAATAGTGCCGAATCATTGTTATCACGTAGAATCACGACACGAAGATGTTAAGTATTAATTGGAAGTGGTCCATACCTTCACAGAGAAGGTGTAAGAAAGACTCAAATACAAACTGGTTGAAAGCTGTGAGTTTTTAGTTATCTCTACGTCAGCTGGTGACAGCACGAGAATACTCAATCAACCCTTCTAGACAATGGCATACTATCTTTCTAAAATAGAAAGATATGATCATTTGCTTCACGTGAAACTAATTTGTACGAATGACGCAGGTAAGGCAAACTAAGAAATACACAATGTATCGAATGTGTGTGTGTGTGTGTGTGTGTGTGTGTGTGTGTATGTGTGTGTAGGTGCGTGTGCGTGGGAAATCATTGCGCGTGTGGATGTCTGTGTGTGTGATTTGGATTTTAACGTAGCTTTAACAATTTTTAAGTCATATCGCTACGATGTCTGCAGTTTGGCAGTTTATAGTGATGCCTAGCACTGGGGCATCATAACGCAGACACGAAATATCAGGTCCCACCCAGTCACTTTTATCCTGACACCAGGCCGACCAGTCCTAACACTGAACTCTTAATGCTGAGAGCCTAGCTGTACGTACCATTTTTATGACTCGGCCGGAGATATCTTTTCCGGAAAGTATATGATAGGATTGGCAAATATTTACTTTTTGACTTTTTAAATTTTCAATCGTCAACTCGATCCCTGACATAAGAAGACTTAAAAAAAATAAGCAGGCTAACTGCCCCATGATATAAGCAGAGTAAACAGCCCTGGCATAAACAGAGTAATCACTCTTTGCATATGCAAAGTAACAACCCCTGGCATATGCAGAGTAACAACCCCTGGCATAAGCATAGTAACCACCCCTGATATAAGCAGAGTAACTTTCCTGATATAAGCAAACTAATCGATGCAATGTTTGCGCGTTTGTCTTGAATATAATTGTGGAATACCGTTAGTTAGAATTAAATCAAAGGATTAAAATTAAAATTACAAAAGTTTAAAGATGAAGATTGTAACGGTACTTTTATTCAGTCTAGACAGTATAGTTTTAATCAATATATATATATATAGGACTATTTCTGATCTCTTAATTATTTACCTATCCCTCGGTAGAGGTTAACCGGTTTGAATGTGTAATTATAAACTCTTCACAGATGAGCTTTGGTACAGAAATAATATTATTGTTATTTTTTTGCTGTGCATTTAAAGACACATAATCCAAGGCCATACACTGCATATCAAAATATCATGAAAATAAAACTAAATTAAACATATGTGTTCTATAAATAATTTGACAAATTTGTATATAGCTTTATCTAGTATAACCTATCGTATCTATTCTGACTTGGATATTTAGGTTTCAAGAGAATAAATTAAAGCATTGATCAATTTTCTGTAAACCATCATAATTTGTTTTTCATCAAGTTACTGTATTCATTTGTTCGTTTTATTTTGTTTCTAAGCTGTTATTTTTCCATTTTAGTTGATTATGAACCTGCAGTTCAAGTCAATAGGCTGTTGTTTCATCTTAATATAAACACACATCTTCCGTTTCGTCTTAATGTAATGACACCCCAAAAGACACTCATCTGTCTTTATTTCCTCATTTCCTCTGCTTCTTGACCATATGTTGTCATGCGGCAAACATGACAATGACGAAAGACGTTCTTGGTATTCTTAGAAAAGCAGCGTTGCTATCACCAGTACCGTTTAACTCAATAAAAGTCAAGTCGAGCTAGAGACGGTATATCCAAGACTATGCAGTTTGTTGGGAGTAATCAGTACAACAAACAAATGTACCCTAATCTGCCGGTGTATTATGCAACAACATATCATGCTCAATGTTAATTTGCAGTTGGGTTCTACTTATAAGGGAATATATACTGTATATTTAAGTTTGCACATTTCGTAGTGGAAAAATCATAGTTCCAAGAACCAAGTGTTATCACTTCCTCTAACTATTTCTAGAAGTTGGTCTTAGATGTTTCATCTCAGTAATGTGGTTGCTGGTTTCCTTGCAAAGTTTGTATACATTGAATGTGGACAAACCCTGAACACTTGTATGCCAGGCTTCTTTTTGTCATGTATATTTAACTTGTATTGTTCGTTAGGTTTTATTTTCTCCATGATTATATGATATGTATAATCTAATTTTGGACTTGACCTTGTCCATAATCATGTTCATTGTGTACCTGTCTAGTAACCTGTATTTTTGAAACCAAATAATATATAAATATTATTACGAGTCTGTGCTCTTAAAATAAGTAACAGAAAAGAGTGAAGAAACCAAGCTTGTAAAATTTAACAAATAATTTATTTCCCTATAATACAAAGTGAAAAATGGGACCAACGAACTTACGGTTTTACCAATTAAAACCAAAATTAATCCAAGAATTAGGAAACACAAGTCCTAACCATCAAAAAGTCTAAGTGAATCTCAGTTCAAATCCCGATGAAATTCAATATGAAAGGCGATGACGTCAGTAATAGCCAGCGTTGTACTGATGTGTCAACAGTCTCTTGTTGAATCACAGAAAATATTATTCCAGTTTTTGAAATCCGTATAAATTTCAGTAGATGTCTTTGTCCAAGAACTATCAGAGCACTTTTATATTTCCAGGGAAAACAATCACTTGAATTAAATAATTTGAAGAAAATACAAATTCAGC
Organism: Sinohyriopsis cumingii; assembly: GCA_028554795.2. Taxonomy (NCBI): domain Eukaryota; kingdom Metazoa; phylum Mollusca; class Bivalvia; order Unionida; family Unionidae; genus Sinohyriopsis; species Sinohyriopsis cumingii. The sequence continues at coordinate 16,048,234 of CM068825.1, read as the reverse complement.
CCAAACTGGTCACAACATAATACAACTTAACGTGTCAGATGTTAAAGCACGACTGATTTAACTTTATCACAACATTAGTTATTCACCTAATTAAGATGCAAAACAGATTCCCGGAAGGGGTCAAAAGTTCATTCTTCTGGAATAAATAGAAGTTTGTTTACCAATTGACATGTGCTAAATGACACGTAGTCCAGGTAGGACCTTGGCTCAATTTACTAATTCTTACTCTAAGACAAATAATTATAAAATAAAGAAAAAAAGTTGTTTACCAAAACTGTCACTGATTTCAAACAAGGTCAGAAACTAGATACAATGTTTCAATTCTGGACAATGTCAAATCCAGTAAACAACGTTACATTACAGTAGCATGTAATGGAATAAACAAAAATTTAAATCTAATAAACAAACAATTAAATTAAATATACATAACAATATTTCTCTAGGAATGTGGGTTAAATATTAAGATCATTATCAATAAAGACAAACATGTTTATTTCGGTGTTGGTCTTAGATGTTGGTATTCGCCATCAATAAACTTGTTGTACCTGATATTTACCGCATTCTTTATTATGCGTTTAGTAACATATTTTGTATTAATGTTAACCTTAAATGTTCTAGAATGGACAATTCCATTAAGTGGCAGAGTATTTCCGGAAAGTCATATAGAGAGGTTTATAATCCTATTCAGTTGAAAAATTATCTATTACTGTGATAACATCAGAAGTAGAATCAGTTGTATTGCTGTGTTCACTTTTTGATTGGGTGGAATTATTTATTCAAATTATTATTCTCTGGAGTTACAAAATGTTCAGTAATTTTCCTGGACAGAAACATTAATTTGGAACTAGATTGCATTCAGACAAGGACATCTTGGATTATATTATTGTGAATAATTGAAAGACTGTTAGCACATTATTACACTCCAGGTAACTGGTACATCAGTACATTCCAAACTACAGGCACATTAACGCCTTCGGCATTTGATGTTATTTCGGACACCAATGGAATATAATTAGAACTTTATTCATTAGGACTGGTGATGGAACTTTTTGAACTATTTTGGATTTATTTCGCAATAGCTGTAAGTTCTTTTAATTTTCACCTTGTATTCTAAGGGAAGACATTATTTTATTAAATGTTACAAAACTTTTTGGTTTTCACTCTTTTCTATTATTTAGTATAAGACCATAGACAAACGTTTACTTACCGCGATCGTAAATGGCAAATACGTGATTGCGCTTAAGGTGTTTTCTGACATGTAACCATGAATGTCCAATTATATAATGTTTTAAAAGAAAATCTTTGAAATTGCTGTTTGTGTGTCTGTGCTTTTAAGGCAAAACCGATTCATATGCAGACACAGTGGGTGTGTAATTAACTGGACATAAATGGCATTGAGTGCCAAACGATTAAAAAAAAAACTCATATTGTTACCAAATCTTCACACTATTAGCATTTTGGATGAGAGCGAAATAAAATGCGTACCGGTGTAGAGGTAATACAGAGAGAGAGAAACATAAACGACGTTAATGTGTAGGCTGCTAACGTCATGTACAGCTCCTACGAAATCTCATGTGATGTCTAGTACTTGAAAGTGTTTGCAAAATAACTGAGCAAAATAGAATGGCGTGGGAATGCAAAACTACATGCATATACTAATATTTTACCATTCCCCATCTCATCGTACGTATCATCAAAATAAATCGCCTGTTTATAAGATGCATTACGTGCAAATTTGATATATAGGAACAAATATGAAATGTGCAATATTAGCCTGCATATTGTGCTTTGTAAATAAAGTGTACTTTTTCATTTAACCAGAATAAATGTCTCTTCGAAATTTAGAAAATGATATTTTGAAACCTTTAACAAATTTTCTGCATAGAAGAGAGCCACCTGTGTGCCGGGTACATCCTCAGTGACTGTCTAATTATGTAGATTTCAATTGTACCGAGTGCATGTATGTAGCGTTGCATCTATCTTTGATGATTATTCCTTCCACATTTATTGAGAACTGTGTATTAATAGCCATGTACATGACAGAAGGTAAGGTATATGCAACAACAAAAACAGGTCTGTTACAGGTGTACTCAATGGCGGGGCGATTGCCTGTTCCAGGCACCTAGGGCAATGTTCTGTAGGGGTACCCCTACTTTGCCAAAGAGAACAGTTTTTATATCAATTGTCAGCCTCCCTCCCCCTCCTAAATATGTTTTGTCAAGAATTTTTTACGTTACACTAAAGTAAGGTGAAATGCTACGAAAATTTCAGCTACCAACCCTCCCCCCCCCCCCCCCCCGGTGCAAAGAACACCCCCACCCCACCACCACTGGGTGTACTTCTGTTCTGCATGATACAATCCTGGTATATTGAATGATCTAATCTAAACTGCCGGAACAGGTGGAACCACTCAATAGTTTTATGGGATTTAACCGTCCTCGTGGAGTGTGATGTGCGTGGGTTAGATCTATTTATATTATGCAGAACACAATAATATAAGAAGCTGACTGTACCTGTTGGAGTTATAGTGCAAACAACAGAACTATACTTTAAATCACACAGTCCCACAACAGGAAATATACAGTACACTGAAACAATCCGCAAACAGAGCATACATCACGAAGTTGAAAACGTAACAAATGGACAAATTTGACCCTTTTGCTGTACTTTGGCATTTGTGTCTGCGACTGGCATTTCCAGGTACTTTACAAATGCTATTAATGAAATACATAGACTTCGTCACAATTCGGCTATAAACGGATGAAAATGAATGAAAACTACAGTTAAACCCCACGTGATATATATGAATAAAAGAAAACTGACAAATAACAGTGCAACATTGGTGTGAAACCACCCCAAGCGATTTCGGAAAGTAGAGATTCGTTTATCAAGGGAACATGGATTCATAAAAGTATTAACTACATAAGACAAAAAGAAAATACAAAACTACTATTACTTTACAGAATCTCTAGTATGTTTGTGTTACATCTGGATATTTATAAAGATGATGCAAAACAAAATGAATGAAAGGAGCGAGGTTACAAAATAATATATGTATATGAAGTGCACGCTCTCATGGCGTAAAGCGGTTGGAACAAAGGATTCCAATCATTGACGTAAGCGAGTAAGGCCAGTAACGAAAAAATGCGAACATCTTTATAGTTATCAAAAACCGTATTCAATTAAAATTTCGGCTGGAAATAGTATTTTATTGAAAACTGTTTCGACTGAAATTTAGGCCGGATATAGCATTTTGTTGAAAACCATGTCGATTAAAATTTAGGCCGGATATAGCATTTTGTTAAAAACTGTTTCGATTAAAATTTAGGCCAGACTTTGTTGAACAGGAGAATATTTAAAACTTGTAAAAGTTTTATTCTAAATTGGCATAACAATAAAACAAAATAAGACAAAAATGGGGTAAAATTTAACAAATTGAGTTTGAACAAGCGAATAAATGGCAGGAAATGTGATTTTAGTAGCTTTTGTACAATTCGCGTTATTTATGCAAAACATTAGCCTGCTTGGAACTATGGTGTTTTTTTCTATCTTTCCCCTTATTTTTGTTGTTTATTTTGAGTTATGTGCGATTTAAGTCAGGGCTGCATCATTTTAAGTGTGATCCCAGAAGCGAAATGTTTCGCCAATGGGGATGTTTTTCTTTCATTTTGTTTTATTTTGTCAATTTGATCTCTGGAGATATATTAATATAGCAAAATTTCTCCAACACATCCGATGTTGCATAATTTCCAGATATAGAGGATATCTACTTTTTGAGTAGATACACAGAAATAGTTCGCGAGTGAAGTGATAAGCCACTCATGACAATACAAAAATGTTTTCACTTCACGAATGAAATATGTATGAATATATACAAAAATGTAAATGGTCTTCTTATCATAAATTTTGTAAAGAAGAACCGTCGGTTTTCTTGGATTTTCTCCATTCTGTGTCAGTGCGAGAAACATCTGCAGTTCTGCATCGATAAAAGGAAAGAAGTTCCTAAATTTTACAATTATTTTGGGACGATGACATTATGTAAATGTAGCTTATACATAGCATGCTTCAAATTGTGCATCTTGTCAACATTGGAACTGCCTTTGAACGAAAAAAAAATGGCTTTTTTTCTTAACACATTTCATGCGCGGATTGATATCGTTTGGGCGGAGTATTGTAGAAACATCAACGAGCTGTATCTGACAGACGTCAGAGCGTAACTTCTGTAGGCAACATATTTAATGATTGCGAGTTCACTTGTAAAGATCAACGCCAAAATTATCCATCATTTTCAAACACGACCACGAGTTAAAATTGCTACTTAAAAAAAGTGTATTACTATATTTAACCACGAATGTGTACCGTTTGACGTAGATACTATATGGGGAACGCAACGCAGGCCATGTAAGTTCAGAAACTGAGAATGTTCATGACCAAGTAGAAACCTAATTAGAAAAGGGTAATACTTTAAGTTTACTCTTTGCTGTTTGTAGTTCGTGTTGTTATGTATATTTAATTTGTATACTGTGATTGACTGTTGTCCATAATTGAGGGTAGGCGTTTGGGCCTACCTGACTTATGTCTTTTTTTGTAAACAACATATGGTGTGGCTAATTTTTGTCTGTGATTTTAGATTATATTTTAAGATTTTTCTTAGTTATGGGTAAACATGTTTACTTGGATTTAAGTCCATGCTATTGGTTTTAACAGCGAGAATTCCTGGTTTACTTGATGTTTACCATGTTCTTTGTTTAACTTTTACCAATAGAACTCATCTTATTGAAAACCCAGAATGCTCTAGAAATGAACTTATGACGCTCATGCTGGTCTTTTGTATTGTGTCTTATGCTTTTTATATTAAGGTTGTTTATATTAGAATTACTCATTCCTTTCTTTAACTTCAGTTGTGTTCATAATGGATGCTAGAGGATTTATTTATTTCAAACAGTCATTGGAGTTACAAAGTGCTCATTCATACTTTTATGACTAAATTACTATTTTGGAATTATTGTGAATTCATTCGAGGACATTATGGTTTATATCATTGTGATACATCAAGATTGTAGGCACATCAAACTATACCAAGGTATTGGTTCATCAGCATATTTAAAATCAAATTCAATCAGAAAACCACTGGAATTCATTCGGAACACCACTGCAATTCATTCGGAACACCACTGGAATTCATTCGGAACACTATTCTTTTGGATTGTGACAGAACTTTTAGTACTATTTGGAATTTAATTCACAATGCTGGAAGTTTTTTATTTTCATTTGTATTCTAGTTAAATAAATTATTTGTTGAAATTTTACTGCACTTGTTTGTTTTTGTTCTAATTTGTTACTTAGTTTAAGACAATAGAATCGTGACAGTGTTTTGGCCTTCGTTGATTGCATAAACGTGCAGAAAGGGTCGACAATTGAAACAGTTTTAGATCTGTACATCATGTTGTGTAGGGAGACAGAGAAGAAAAAAGAAATATGCCTAAATATGTAAATACAGGTTTAAATATAATACACAAGGGCAAATATATTTAGAAGATGGGAGAAAGTAGTTCCAAAAGTAATAACGCCACTCAATGATAAAAGGGGTAGTTGTCGAGTTCAGTTGTAGACTGCAAGCTAAAATCCACTAGATATACTGTGTCACATATCTTATGTTGGAATACATGGTTATATGAAAGAATTGTATATGAAATGACACCGAGATAATCGCACACCAATAGAATCACACAACTTGAGTAGTTATTATCCGCATAATTCGACACAAGCAGGATTGAAACCTGTGCCGCGAGTAAGTGCATCTCTCGCCAAGCACACACAACACGCACACAACACGCACACACACACACACACACACACACACACACACACACACACACATATATATATATATATATATATATATATATATATATATATATATATATATATATATATATATATATATATATATATATATATATATATATATATATATATATATATATATATATATATATATATATATATATATATATATATATATATATAAAGTAACTAACTACAAAGTCTTTCCGCGTTAAAAAAAATTGTGTGCGGCAACAATGTGTTCTATCCCCATTTAAAAACAATATATATAATGATCACCTCAATCGTGATTTAAATAGGTCTTCTATTGGATGCAACATACATACATACATACATACATACATACATGCAAACGTACGTAAGGTCCGTAGGTATGTAGATAGGTAGGTAGGTAGATAAGATAGATAGATATATTGTTGTTGTGGGGTTTAACGCCATTTTTCAGCACACGATAGGATATACATGGCGGCCAGTATTAATGGTGAAGGAAGAACCCAAGGAAACCCCGGAAAGAACCACCGACCCACGAGAAGCTACTGTCAAGCTTTCTCACATACCCACATTGGCTGAATCCGAGACTCGAACCGGCGTAGACAGAGGTGAGATGGCAGTGATTCGTAACGGAGAGCGCTTTAGACCACTCGGCCACCCGATAGATAGATAGATAGATAGATAGATAGATAGATAGATAGATAGATAGATAGATAGATAGATAGATAGGATCGCCGACAGATATGAACTTATGGCACGTGTGGTTGGAGCTATTACGCTCTTTTTCATAAGTATTTATTTAATCTACCATGTGACCATTTCTCTTCTATCCGTTGTTCAGTTATAATCTCCTCTAGTAGCATCAAAATACTATTATTATTATTATTATTATTAGTATTAGTATTAATATTATCATTATTATGACTACTATGATCGTTATTATTATTATTATTATTATTATTATTATTATTATTATTATAATTATTATTATTATATAGTAGTAGCAGTAGTAGTAGTAGCAGTAATAATAATAGTAGTAGTAGTAGTAGTGGTGGTGGTAAATGTTTCTAGCACTTTCCTTTGCAATTTAAGTACTTCTAAGCCCCCGCTGATATTGTATTATTATCAATAGATCAATAAATACTGCATAAATAAATACATTCAGCCATATTCCTTCTGAAGTTATAATGTCAGATTATTTTCTTTCTTCCATCTCGTTTGGAAGAAAGGTGATAATGTATGCACGCCTATACAGATCACTGACATCTTACCCCTATCCGCGTAGGATTGGCTGGAATCGTGGGTATGTGAGAAGGCTTGCCAGTAGCTTCCCTTGGGTTGCTGGTTCCTCTTTGGATTTTTACATGGGTTCTTCTTTCACCAGATATACAAGCCGCCGTGTGTAGCCTATCGTGTCCAGAAAAATGTCGTTAAACTCACAAAACCACAATATCAGCAGACTGCCAATCTATCAGCAATCAATAGTTTAGTTTAGAAAAGACTGGAGGATACTGGTAGGTAACTGTTGAATGATCTCCTCATGACTCCAATGATTTATTCGTCCTGAACTAGGTTTATTTTCGTTCTCTTTCAGTTCCTTTTGTAAAAAAGCTAGAGCATAATAATGTTAGTTATGACGCAATCGTCCGGTGTAAAAGTGTCACATTTTTCATCCATGCAAGTTAGATCCAACCCTAACATTCGATTTATCTTATATGCGAGATGTTTTCAGCATGGTAATCAACTTTCAGATTGGAAGTTAATATGTCATCAGAGACTATATGCACTCTTCATGCTTAGGTTTCCAAAAGAAATGCAATGCCAATGTTGCTCGATGTGAATTGGGTTACTGACCCGTAGGTTGCGGGCATGTCCCTTTACAATTGCATAATGGTTGTAAATATAATATTGGCTTCTTCCAACAAATAGCTTCCAAGACAACAGTAAAAATCCCACAAACCTAGACAGATTTGCATTATTTATAGGTAGTAAATATGCTAATGCTTGAACTAATATGACTTGCGGTACCAAAATGTCATAAAAGTTACCTTTACTGTCACTCTAAAACTTGGGTTCGAGATATATTATGGTCGACGCCTACATTAAGATATCAAGCCAGTGAGGCGACAAAATTAAGCATATTTTTATTGGGTAGCATGCACTTTAACATACCAGAGAGTGAGTAATTTTCATTTCCGCCTTTACGCTTTACAAGAAGACGTATTGTATTTGTTTTTTATTCCGGCTGGTATCACTATCGGTGTTTATGTATATTGTTGTTGCTGTTGTTTATTGTTAAGTCTTTCTTCATCTTTGTTCTCTCACATAGCATACAGTGGACTGTGGTAGGTGCTCATAGTTTCAAGAGATCAGAGACCTTCTAGTGATTTTGAAAGTGCCGAATATCCTTTCGGTTTCTATCCTTTGCCAGGAATGATGCTTTTAGAAATGGCGTTTAACTTTAACGTTTTTCTGTCTTAAGCAAGTTGATTTACGATAGAGTTTGTTTTGTTTGTTTGTTTGTTTGTTGTTTTTTCCCAGAGTACTTATGAATATAGTTGGACCATATATCACTGTTTACAAAAACATCAATTTTCATGTCGATAAGCTTTGATTTATATTTTCCTTTTTCCACCTAAATCCACCATTGACCCGATAGCAAGACTACACATCATGATCTTCTTTTTTTAAAGACTACGCTTTCTTATATCGTTTCTCTTCAGGTTAAAAGAGAAGTTAACTACCCACCGAAGTTTAATATTCAGACGCATTTGCTCTTGTTGTCTGTTAAACTTGTTTTACCTTATGTTTCTATTCATCCATTTTTTTAAATACATATTTCGTAATTGAGATAGCTTATAATGTACCAGAAAATCTTTCGGAGAAGTCAGTGTGTGTATCTGTTCTGAATGGGGTTTTCTATCGGTCTGAAAATCCGTCTGTGAGGTCAATTTGTGTTTCTTTTCTGAAGATGGTTTTCTATCTTACAGAAATTTATGTGTCTCTTCCGAACGTATTTTTCTATCATACAGAAAACTGTGTATCTTTTCTGAACGTAGTTTTCTATCGCACAGAAAACTGTGTATCTTTTCGCAACGTAGTTTTTTATCGTACAGAAAATCCATATGTTGAGTCGATTTGTGTATCTCTTCCGAACGTTGCTTTACATCGTACCCTTTGTCACGTTTGCTCAGCCCCAGTTAGGAAGTCGTGGATAAACTGATGTATTATTACAAGCCATGGTTTCATGTATAAATATTGCCGCAGGCTAGAGTTAATTTCTGACGCAAGGTTACGGTGACCAGAGAGAAGACCCGGCATCTTGGATAGGCACAGGCGTTGTTAGATCGAGCGACTTCCCACGTATGTGTTACAGCTTAGTCCTAAGATCAGAGGAACTGCGAGGGGGAAACCGGGCGTGTTCTAAATCCATCCCCACGTAGACAGACAACGAGAAGGTCATTATCCGCTAATTTGATTGGATTGGGCCACAGCGACCCCCAATCGGAATTGAGTTAGAGGGTGTGATAACAATCTGGATCTGAATTATAACTTCTAACTAGCAAGCGAAAATTTAGTCTCGCCTAGGAAGATTGCTGAGCAATATAGGGTTACTCCGATGAAGCCACTCGAAAAGTAGTTGAAGGACTATACTGGGGGTCGGGGGGGATGGGAAGGGGGGCTTCGGTTTACCGTCCATGATGAGGTGCGTTCCGTCAAGCACAGGCTGGAGTCCCTGCTTCATCTCTCTCCTCACGGTTAAAAAGATGTTTTATTAAAATTGTATAATATAAAAAGCCACAGCCACACTTTCTAGTATTGGATTTTAAAAAATAACTTAAAATATTAAGGTTTAATATATATATAAATAAATGGCATCGGAACTGCATTTTCAAAGATTACGAACTTTATTTTGAAACATTCTAGAATTATTTTAGCAATTACATTAAGTTTTCAAGACTGACTGGATGCTTCTACTTTAAACAAGGTTTGGGTTTTGTAACAATATGATCGTAAACTATTAAATTACAATTACCTCCGGAATTTGCAAACCAATATACAAACTAAAAATCTGTCAATTCTTTATAATTTATAATTCAATTAAATTACAACATTAAATGTAAAGTGTTACGGGGGGTGGGGGTGTTGAACGGGAACGAAGAGGGATGGGAGGAGAGGCTTTGGTTTGCTACCCACTAGGAGTGTGCCACCGCCAGAGTGCGGGCTGGAGCCCTCACTTCATCCCTCAACTCAGACATACGGCTCCAACTCCCCTTGAACATAACTAAACTCCTTTAAAAAAATTAAGTATTATCTGAGTATTCCCTTCTCTCTCTCTCTCTCTCTCTCTCTCTCTCTCTAATACTCTTGAAATATAAAGGGTAACTCAATAGCATAGGACTAACAAGATACAAAATAGATATTTTTTAGTATAATGATGGAAACAGGTGACCTCCATGTGGATAAAGTACGATGCATAGACGTCGCAGGACTGTCATAAGGCGCTTCGCTTTGTTGACACTCATAAGCTCCGTCCCAGCATATATAGCTGGTTAAAGGCGCTTCGCGAAGTGGACAAGCCTGCGAAAGAGTATCAGAAAAACCCACATGAAGTAAATAATTCAATACATCAAAAACACGGACTAATAAGTTACCCTCTATTAATCAACTAACAAGTCTATAAACCATTTTGGAACTTCTTTTAGATGATAAATTAAATAATAGAGAGGAGGCCTAACTCTAATCGGGAGAAACACAAATAAATTAAGTGCGGACCTCGACTCGAATACAGCCTGCCTCATTTTGGAAATAGTCTTTAATGCGAGAAACGCCACACCATGGCACTCACATAAAACACTAGGGTTTCTTTTAATTTCAACTTGTAGAACACCGTCCATCTCGCCAAAGTTCTAAATTGCAAATAATTTCAAAAATAATTAAATTTATGCTAGGACAAACAAATGAATTTGAAAAGTCCATATACAAATATTTATTAAGACAACTGGGTAAAATTTGACAGATAGTTTTGCTGTCCCTACATACAGACTATATAGCATACACATACTATAGCATGGATACACATAGCATACACGGGACATAGGAGATCCTTGGCAAAGATCACTAAAAATCAAGGATAGAAAATCTGAAAATGGGGATGAGACCCATGTTTCAGACTACTACCCTTTAGAAAACACTAGGACTCAATAAATACCCCGTCAAAATTTAGTTATAAACTAAAATTTTGATCAAAATTCTTTTTTTTTTAAAATTTAAACAAGTACGCACATCTTGGGGGATACAAGAATACATGAAAACACTTTTTTTATAACGGGGGGAGGCATCTGTCTGGTGCCCCTCCCCCCCCCCAAAAAAAAAAAAGGTAATTTGACGCTAAAACTTGGAGAGGAGATTCTAAGGAAAGAAAGCTTCGTGAAGGTCAGTAAGTTATTTGCTCGATGTTTGCAGAATATTGCGGCATTTAATTGTAAATATGTGTAGTATGTATACTTAATTACTAGGATCGTTTAATACGTAGAATTGCCTTTGTAGTGTTTAATTTACATGCGTATTTGAGAAATATGCTTGAGTATTATGTACAGAATTATGTAGATTGTTAGCTTGTGGTCAGAATTAATTTTGTAATTCGTTGTTTGGTTACTTCGTAGTAAACTAGTGCATTTATTCATGTGATATGTTAAAATTTACGCATGATTGAATTGTGAATTTGGAAAATGGTTGAAGTGTGTAAGATTAGTTAATAGTGATGTATAGATATATCAAAGCATGGATATTTGAATATTTGTGTACTTTGTATGAGTTGTAATGTAAAGAAATGCGTCTGATTGCTGTAATATTGTTTAGTATGATGAGATTAGGAATATGTACTGATGTGACGCAATTTATTGCTGTATGTAAGAAAAGTAATTGATGCAGTACTTTTATTACGACATTGTATTACCATACAAGTACGTATGAGTATTTCGATGTGAATGAATGCGTGACCAAAGAAATTTAGTAGCCGTTATCTGATGATAGGCTGGGTGTAGTGTGAGATGAGAGGGCTAAGGAAAATATTGTACCGTCCTTGTGTTTTCACAGGAAGCTTTCTGGGGGAGAGAACGACTGGTTCAATTAAGTCCCGAGTCTCTAAGAGGGGAGACGGAAGTAAGACTAGCAGAGCAGCGGAGTCGACAAGTCTAGTCGGTGGAGAGAGTCGAGGAAGAGGAGAAAAAGGAGTCGATGAGGAAACAGTGAAGAAGGAGGAGGAGGATAGACAAGTCGAGGAGGAGAAGGAATTTGGAGAAAGTCGGGATTAAAAGAAGAAGGAATTGGAGGAATAGGAGAGAAGAATACACATATGAGTAGAATACAAGGACAGGTGGAAAGCTATCTCACACTACTGATCAAATGATGCAACAGGCTATCACAGGGTCGAGCGGAAGGAGAGTACTTGGGGAAATTTTAATTATTTGACTAATGAATTGTCATTCAATTGTTATTCGCTGAATTTCACTTTTTTGTGTGTATATTCAATCATTTTACCGTCGGCATTGCTGACTGGGGGCTCGTGGCTTTACATCTATCTTTCACTAGTTTAACTTCCAACCAAAATCGAGCCTGGTTGGGACTTCTATAATAATTTAATTAGAATATTGGGAGAACCCCACCCCAACCATAACACACCCACAACAGTGGTGGCATAACAACCCGTCACACCAAACCCTTTATACATTCTAATGCTTATAATTGATGGAAAGTCCTGATCTGGTGCACACCATTAGCCTCATTAATTATCCTATGCTGCTGTATACGTATGTATAAAATTTCATTAGGTTCAATTGTTAGTGACATGCGTATCCAGTAGCGTACTAACAGGGGTCGGAGAGGGCGGTTGCCCCTGGCGCCAGAGGTCTTTGGACGCCAAAATTCTTTGGTCATCATCATCACCCCAGGCGACATTTACTCTTAGTACGCCATTGTGTAGGTCCAACAGTCTATGCGTCACATGTCCTCCAGTTAGAAATCTTCTTTCTCTTTCCTGTTTCGTATTACTTATTTAAAATAGTATCTGTAACACAGAATTCACTGGTCATCCCTTACACAACCTTTACCAGAATTCACTGGTCATCCCTTGCATGCATATTTTATGAATCTCCATATATATATTTTTCTAATGCTTTCATCATTCAAATATGTGACGAAAAATGACGTTTTCGTTCTCATACTCGTAGCTGTAACCATCATTTTGTTATCTACAAAGATATTTCTATCAGCACTACCATATCATTGTTATAGATGGGGTTATTTGTAACTGCTTAACAGTCCTTGAGACTGGCTTTTTAGTTGTAATGGGATTTAGAATATGTTTTTATGTATACGAAACACTACGTTTCTATAAACACCTAGCTTTATTGCTTACAAGACTTCACTACCGTCATCAGTCCAATAGCACCAGTTGTCTTCCTAATAACATCGGCAAAGGGGAGTCACTTGTTTAGTTGTACATACTCATTCTTGTCATGATTCGAGTATTTACCAGATTAGGACTTCGTTTCATGTTATATTTTCAACCTCCATATATTATCACCATATTCACTACTGGAGGCAATGAACACGCATACGTCCTTGAGTCAAATTTCATTCCGCTGAACCTCAGAAACATACACAGACGCTTTTCTTGAGCGATCTTGTTTCCACTGGAATGAATTTTTACGACTTATCAAGTCACTGATATATTTCCTTTCGTTTTCTAGACTCTGAATGAGATCCAGATGCACCAAGACAATATTATTTATGTTAGGCATTAACCTGGATACAGCAAATGGAAAATTTAACCAGGACACAGCATATGGAAACTTTAACCTGGACACAGCATATGGAAAATTTATCCTGGACACAGCAAATGGAAAATTTAACCTGGACACAGCATATGGAAAATTTAACCTGGACACAACATATTGAAAATTTAACCAGGACACAGCATATGGAAAATTTAACCTGGACACAGCATATTGAAAATTTAACCTACACACAACATATGGCAACTTTAGCACATTTTTTCATGCAAATGAGTTTTAACAACTGTAAAAAGAAAAGGAAAGCAACTGAGGTAGTGCCTTTATTCATAGTGACTGAGATGGTGACTTTATTAAAAAGAATTAAATAATGTATTATGCAAGTCAAGAAAAAGGTCATCAGAAGTCAACAGAAAATGACTAGAACTGTCAATATATAATCCTGATAGTCCTTATCGAAGATATAACATTGTCATGTAATTTTTAATCCCAAAAGAATGGTCCCCTGCTGTTTGTACTATGTCTTGTAAACCAAGATTATCAGTAAGTAGTATAGCTTGGATTAAAATGTCTGTAAAAATGAAGCTAAACATATATTATAACTCAACTAAAAAATTAATTTTAACATACCTCAGACGAAATGTTTAGAGCAAACAAACTTTAGTTCCCATCTCTCTTCAGTTTCAATGCCCTTTCTGTTGATAGCCGTCTTTCTTCCAATTATTTCATTGTTTTTTCACCCTGATCAGTCAAAATTTTCCGTACTTTAAAGAAGCTTACATCTTTTTGTACACGTTTGCGGTTGGAACACCCAACAATACCACAAAGCGGCATCATGGAAAACACGCTTGTCGTTACGCCAGTGTCAATGGCTTGAGACTCAAAATGGCGGATTTATGCGTACACATTTTCTGCTACGTCACGCGAAAACAACGGATTCATTAGTGTAGCAATAAATCACACCCCTCTTCAGAGTTGCAGCGGTTGCTTGGACGATTGCTACACATCTGGTAATGTTAATTTTAAAAAAAATTAAAATAGTTGCATTTGAATTAAATGGCTGAAACGTTTAGTGTAAGTGACCAGTCTGGAACCGGCCTAATAACATATGTTTACTTTGTTATCCAACGCAAAACACATGTGGCTAACGCGAGAAACATTTCTGTGTTTAAACGTTACTCCTGCCTTCTATTTAATACAAGTAACGCTCTTCACTTATAAGCAATTTTCAAGAAACAAATTCTGAAAAACAATATCAAGGCTTTCTTAAGGACTCTGAAAGGATGTACCTAATAACCGTTGATAGGCCAAATTAGTGTAATCGTGCCCATCGTAAGATGACAAATGTTGGAAATATTTAAAAAATGCAAGTACTGAAGCGTAACTTCCAAGCTTGGTTGCATTTATTCCCTTGTTGTTTGCTCCAAAGTTCAATTTTTGCCAACAGACGGGTCTAATGGTCAAAGTCAGAGGTTATCTCATTCCAAAGGTTACAAATATGAAGTCTAAATGTAAAGACGCATGTACCACACTCATCAAAAGAAGGAAACTTCTTTGATTTGTTGGAGAGAGTTGTGATACATTTTGACAAATAAATCATTATCTTATTTTCAGATTTTATTCAGTTTGTGCTTGTTTGCTAAATGTGCAGGTTTAATAAAAACTCACCAGTTTTTGGGCTGTGTTATCTATAATTGATTTAATATATACTTAATTTAATTTAATTGTTTTTAAGTTTTAAAATCTTTTTATTTTTAATTACTTGTCAAAGTAATGTAATTTTGTTTGCTACGAATTTGATATTTTCCAGAAAATTCAGCTTGACCAGAATCTTTTCATAATATATACCTAATAATTTAAACACTGTTTCTATTTTTGACTTAGTTCCAGACCTTGATTCAGAAATCATTGAGAATCAAGTAAACAACTTTTTTTAAATTCATTTTTGGTGTGTGTGAATGGTTTTGATGAAATTGAGGTTGTGCTGTGCTACGTGCTATTAGACTTGTAGATACCTTCTAAATCATTCTAGAATGTGGTCACGTGACCCTCTATCGGGAATCTGTTTTGCGTCTCAAGTTACTGTATAACCTTTGTTGATATAGATTTTTCTCATTTCGGGCTTTTACCTTGGGCAGAGAAGTGTTTGCTTGTTTGTGACCAGTTTAGAGTTATATTTTAATTTTTATTCAAATTATTTTGATTCTAAAAGATTGATTCTTTTTCCTGGAAATATCTGAATGCTCACACAGAATTCTTGGACAAAGACATTTCTCCAAATTTTATTCGGAAATTCAAACACCGGAATATTATTGTTTGTGAATCAGCAAAGAACTGTAACAACATCTGTACTATAAAGGATATAGCATACGTCATCGACTTCCATTTTGGATTTTTCGTCGGGACTCGAACTTGAATTCATTAGAACTTTTCATTACTAGGACTTCAACAATTTAATTCAGGGATTATTCTTGGGTTAATTTTGGATTTGAATCTTAAAACCGTAAGTTCTTTTTTTAAATAATTTTACAGTGTTTTCCAGGGAAATAAATTATTAGTTAAATTTTTCAAATCTTGTTGTTTTCACTCTTTCTTTTGTTACTGTTTATTAGAGACTAAACACGTAACAGCTGAATCACCACTCATAGTTTTACATGCATGTGCCAAATCAATAAATAAAATACTACACAGATATTGGTGTCCTTGTTATTGTCATTCATACTTTGCAATGAAACAGTGTCGTAAGCAAATTTTAACATTGATTTGAAGTTTTCAGAAAATATTTACACTGTTGGCGATAGTGCATTTTAGAATATGATGCCTTGAAAGCCAAGCATATAGTATATTCCTTAATATTAACCAGACCAGAAACCTCAGTGTTGCCCTATCATGGATCTCTGTGTATCCCTTATCACTGATCTCAGTGTATGCTTTATATTTGGCCCCGATGTATACCTTACCATTGATCTCTGTGTATGCCTTATCATTGATCTATGTGTATGCCTTATCATTGATCTCAGTGTATGCTTTATATTTGGCCCCGATGTATACCTTACCATTGATCTCTGTGTATGCCTTGTCATTGATCTATGTGTATGCCTTATCATTGATCTCTGTATATGCCTTATCATTGATCTCAGTGTATGCCTTATCATTGGTCCCGTTGTATGCCTTATCATTGATATATGTGCATGCCTTATCGTTGATCTCAGTGTATGCTTTATCATTGATCTCTGTGTATGACTTATCATTGATTTCTGTGTATGCCGTATTATTGATCTCATTGTATGCCTTACCATTGATATATGTGTTTGCCTTATCATTGATCTCAGCGTATGCCTTATCATTGATCTCAGTGTATGACTTATCTTTGATTTCGGTGTGTGCCTTACCATTTATCTCTGTGTTTGCCTTATCATTGATCTCAGTGTATGCCTTAGCACTGGTCTCGTTGTATGCCTTATCATTGATATATGTGTATGCCTTATCGTTCATCTCTGTGTAAGCCTAATCATTTATCTCAGTTTATGCCTTATCATTGATCTCTGTGTATGCTTTATCGTTGACCTCTGTGTAAGCCCTACCATTGATCTCTGTGTATGCCTTATCATGTATCTCAGATTATGCCCTATCATTGATCTCAGTGTATGTTCTATCACTGAACTCTGTTTATGCCTTATGACTGATATCAGTGTATGCCTTATGTTTGATCTCATTGTATGCCTATACGTTTATATCTGTGTATGCCTTATCATTGATGTCTGTGTCATCTTTAATAGTCAATTCTTTTCCATAAAATTTTGGTTAATTCCATAACTTGTGTCAAGGCAGACTTATCATTTATATCATTTAGGCTGCCAGTGCCTGATTTTCTTTTTCCGTGATCCCATCAAATTAAATGAAACAAACCACTTGCATGTCTTGTTTACAGTTTAGCAGCAGTACAATAAGGGTAACGAAAACACGTGGCAGTAGCAATTACACAATAAGTTTCAAACTATCGAACCAAGTGACGAAGTGTTTAGTAGCTGCACATGTCAAAAATAAATCTAAATCTTACACATCGTCGGGGCCCCGAGTGGCCGAGTGGTCTAAAGCGCTCTCCGTTACGGATCACTGCCATCTCACCTCTGTCTGCGTGGGTTCTAGTCTCGGATTCGGCCAATGTGGGTACAGTATGTGAGAAAGCTTGCCAGTAGCTTCTCGAGGGTCGGTGGTTCTTTCAGGGGATTTCCCGGTTTCTTCCTCCACCATTAATACTGGCCGCCATGTATAGCCTATCGTGTGCTGAAAAATGGCGTGAAACCCTACAACAACAACTTACACATTGTCCATTTTAAAAGCAAACCGTGTTAATTTTAGCATTGCAATCTTCAAATATGCCCTATATAATTGATGTATTTACTTATATGCAACACGTAATTGATTTATTTTCTAATATGCAACACACCATTGATTCATTTACTAATATGCAGCACGTAATTTATTTATTTAATTATATGCACTACATAATTGATTGATTTACTTATATGCACCACATAATTGATTCATTTACATATATGCAGTACGTAATTAATTTATTTACTTAGATTCGCCAAATAATTGGTTTATATATTTATTTCACTTACAGGCATAACATAATAATTATGAATGCATCTAGAATTTTTTAATTATAAAAAGATGCCTCCAGCATGGTTTTTATAACCTATGCAGTTCAAGATATTTCTACGCTAGTTAAGGTCCTTTTATGTTTCCTTTCTTTTTCGTTATTGTTGATAAAATCTAGTGCATTAGTTTGAAAGTTCAGCGGCACTAATACTATCTTACTTTTGTTAGGAACTAGCATGGACACAACATATAAAGAACTAGCACGGACACGACATATAAAAGCAGCATAGATTATGCTGCATTTTCTAAAAAAAGGATGCGTTGAAATGCCATGACTAGATATTTGAGCGCAAGTAACCGTTCCTGAACAGGTCGATACCGACGTTTTGCTTTGTAATCCTATGTACGGGACAAAAGGCCCAATCCAATAAAGGTTTTTATTTGATGTTTAGACTGCTTTCTGTTCAACATAAGGAATGTTCTTCACGCTAGAATTTTTCTTTACAGAAAACGTATGAACGAATTTCCTAAGGATTACAATAGAATGTACTAACAGTTGATTGGCCCAATTTGTGTCATGATATCTTTAACCAACTCTAACTACTCTGGGTATATTTGGGGTTTAATATGCTCAAGGCTAATTTGAACAAAGTAACTCCCAGAGCCAAGCGACAAGGGTAACCCAAGGCATCACATATTTCACTGACATTCGCCTTTTGAGTAAGAAAGACACCCACTTTAGGTGCTGAATGCTTGTACTGAACACTGGTGCCTAGAGCAAGGAAACTATACACTTTTCAAAAATATATATATATATATATATATATATATATATATATATATATATATATATATATATATATATATATATATATATATATATATATATATATAATCCAGTGGTTGTTCGTCTTCCGGACACGTGTTGACTTCCATTAGTTTCAACACTTAGACGCACGAACAGATTATCCTCAATAGAACGCGCCCAATAAAAATTCCAGTTGTACAATATTTACAAATTGGTCCTTGTTGTCTTCAATTAGGATTGATATCATTCCAAGTATTCTGTTGGGGGTACTGATTGCCATTAAATAAATCCTTGCTGGACTAATTTGTTGACCGGATGTAAGAACACTCATGACAAATGAAGTGGAAATCGAATAGTTCCCATTTCGGGATGAGAATGCTTGCGATTACTTCTTGGATTTCCCTTGGGACAAACAATCTCAAAATTTACATGCCAACTTCTTTAGTTCATATCGCAAATCTATTATGTTAACTAATGGTCACTAATTGTCATTTCGATCGCAAATCACGAATCAGTGGTTAGAAATGGTTTTCTTAAAATATTGGCATGTCAGTGCCACTTCTGCATTATTACATTGCGTGATTTGAATGTATTCTTTATTCAGTAATAAATACTATATCCATGACTACTTTGTGTATTATTATTATTATTATTATTAATTTTATTATTCAGTTCCATCTTGTTTACATTTCTTCACTTAAAATCTTTGTTAGACAACCAGTGTAGTTCCTAATCATTTAGTGAAAACATGTCTGAAACTGGATTCTAGTGATGCATGTCGGGAGTTATAAATTGCTTTTGCCTACATTTGACTCCTTGTACTTCGTTTATGTCATACACATAGGCTAACACGTTGTCTTTCGTCACTAATATTTCTTGCGTGGCGGGAATAAAAAAATATGACGCATGCAAACCACAATTGTTTACAGAAAACAAGTATTGATTCGTTCAGTGCAGTCGACATCAGCTGCTGATACGATAATTAATCGAACCCGTAAAGGATGTTGCTAGGTGTTACAAAAAATGTATATTCTCTGAAGTTTACTTTAATATAATAAAATGACGAAAAATAAAGATGTTAAATGTGGTAATTAACGTAATTTTGTCTTTGAGAGTTGATAGAATCAAAGGATGACGAATAGATAAACAAACACAAATATAATAATTAATTAATCAATCGATCATTAAATAAAAAGCCAATAAATCATACTGCTTACTATAACAGACTTGTTCCGTAAACAATCGTCTATTGTTAAAGTGAATTAGCTTGAAGACAGAAACTTCCAACCCATTAACGATGTCCACCTTAAATACAAGACTTTCACAATACTATTACAAACAATGGGACTGGACGCAAAGCATAAATCAATGAAGTTAAAGAAAATGTTCCTTAAGTTAAATTTTATTCTGCCGAGCCTAAACGCGACAAATTGCTCGTACAAATCTGCATATTCTTTGTTAAAAGTAAGATATGTGAATTAAGTTCCAGAGATACGTGCAACGGATTAAAAAAACATATCAGTAACGTGCAACAGACTCAAGAAACATGTCACCAATATGCAACAGTTTAAAGAAACATATCAGTAACATGCAACAGATTCAATAAACATATCACTAACGTGCAACAGATTCAATAAACATATCACTAACGTGCAACAGATTTAAGAAACATATCACTAACGTGCAACAGATTTAAGAAACATATCACTAACGTGCAACAGATTTAAGAAACATCACTAACGTGCAACAGATTTAAGAAACATATCACTAACGTGCAACAGATTTAAGAAACATATCACTAACGTGCAACAGATTTAAGAAACATATCACTAACGTGCAACTGATTCAAGAAACGTATAACTAACATGCAACAGACTCAAAAAACATATCACTATCGTACAATAGATTCAAGAAACATATCAATAGCGTCCAATAGATTCCAGAAACATAGCAGTAACGTGCAGTAAATTCAAGAAACATATCACTATCGTAAAACAAATTCAAGAAACATATCACTAATGTCCAGTAGATCTAAGAAACGTATCACTAATGTCCAGTAGATCTAAGAAACGTATCACTAATGTCCAGTAGATCTAAGAAACGTATCACTAACGTGTAGTAGATTTAAGAAACATATCACTAACGTGTAGTAGATTTAAGAAACATATCACTAACGTGTAGTAGATTTAAGAAACATATCACTAACGTGTAGTAGATTTAAGAAACATATCACTAACTTGCAGTAGATTTAAGAAACATGTCACTAACGTGCAGTAGATTTAAGAAACGTATCACTAACGTCCAGTAGATCTAAGAAACGTATCACTAACGTGTAGTAGATTTAAGAAACATATCACTAACGTGTAGTAGATTTAAGAAACGTGTCAATAACGTGCAGTAGACTTTAGAAACGTATCACTAACGTGTAGTAGATTTAAGAAACATATCATTAACGTGCAGTAGATTTAAGAAACATATCACTAACTTGCAGTAGATTTAAGAAACATGTCACTAACGTGCAGTAGATTTAAGAAACATATCAGTAGCGTGCAACGGATTCAAGAAACATATCACTAAATTGCAACAAATTCAAGAAACATATCACTAATGTCCAGCAGATTCAAGAAACATATCACTAACGTGCAACATATTCAAGAAACATATCACTAATGTCCCGTAGATTTGAATAAACATATCACTAATGTCCAGTAGATTTAAAAAAAACATATCACTCACGTGCAGTAGATTTAAGAAACATATCACTCACGTGCAGTAGATTTAAGAAACATATCATTAACGTGCAGTAGATTTAAGAAACATATCACTAACGTGCAGTAGATTTAAGAAACATGTCACTAACGTGCAGCAGATTTAAGAAACATATCATTAACGTGCAGTAGATTTAAGAAACATATCACTAACGTGCAGTAGATTTAAGAAACATGTCACTAACGTGCAGTAGATTTAAGAAACATATCAGTAGCGTGCAACGGATTCAAGAAACATATCACTAAATTGCAACAAATTCAAGAAACATATCACTAATGTCCAGTAGATTCAAGAAACATATCACTAACGTGCAACATATTCAAGAAACATATCACTAATGTCCCGTAGATTTGAATAAACATATCACTAATGTCCAGTAGATTTAAAAAAAAACATATCACTCACGTGCAGTAGATTTAAGAAACATATCACTCACGTGCAGTAGATTTAAGAAACATATCAGTAGTGTGGAACGGATTCAAGAAACATATCACTAATGTCCAGTAGATTTCAGGAACATGTCACTAACGTGCAGTAGGTTTAAGAAACATGTCACTAACGTGCAGTAGACTTAAGAAACATATCAGTAGTCTGCAACGGATTCAAGAAACATATCACTAACGTGCAGTAGGTTCAAGAAACCTATCACAAATGTCCAGTAGATTTAAGAAACATATCACTAACGTACAGTAACTTATAGAAACATATGAATAACGTGCAGTAGATTCAAGAAACATGTAACTAGCGTGCAGTATATTTAAGAAACATATTAGTAGTGTGTAACGGATTCAATAAAACATATCACTAATGTCCAGTAGATTTAAGAAACATGTCACTAACGTGCAGTAAATTTAAAACTATGTCGCTAACGTGCAGTAGATTTAAAAAAAACATGTCACTAACGTGCAGTAGATTCAAGAAACATATCACTAACGTGCAGTAGATTTAAGAAACATATCACTTACATGCAGTAGATTTAAGAAACGTGTCACTAACGTGCAGTAGATTTAAGAAACGTGTCACTAACGTGCAGTAGATTTAAGTAAGATATCAGTAGCGTGCAACGGATTTAAGAAACATATCACTAATGTGCAACATATTCAAGAAACGTATCACTAATGTCCAGTGGTTTTAAAAAACATATCACTAATGTTCAGTAGGTTTTATAAAAACATATCACTCACGTGCAGTAGCTTTAAGAAACATATCACTAACTTGCAGTAGATTGAAGACACATATCACTAACGTGCAGTAGATTTAAGAAACATGTCAGTAGTGTGCAATGGATTCAATAAACATATCACTAACGTGCAGTAGATTTAAAACATATCACTAACGTGCAGTAGATTTAAGAAACATGTCACTAACGTGCAGTAGATTTAAGACACATATCACTAACGTGCAACGGATTCAAGAAACATATCACTAAGGTCGAGTAGATTTAAGAAATATATCACTAACGTGCAGTAGATTGAAGAAACATGTCACTAGCGTGCAGTAGATTTAAGAAACATGTCAGTAGCGTGCAGTAGATTTAGGAAACATGTCAGTAGCGTGCAATGGATTTAATAAACATATCACTAACGTGCAGTAGATTCAAGAAAAATATCACTAACGCGCAGTGGATTTAAGAAACATATCGGTAACGTGCAGTAGATTTAAGAAAGATGTCACTAACGTGCAGTAGATTTAAGTAACATATCAGTAGCGTGCAACGGATTTAAGAAAAATATCACTAACGTGCAACATATTCAAGAAACATATCACTAATGTCCAGTAGATTTTAAAAAACATATCACTGATGTCCAGCAGATTTTTAAAAAAAAACATATCACTCACAAGCAGTAGATTTAAGAAACATGTCAGTAGCGTGCAATGGATTTAATAAACATATCACTAACGTGCAGTAGATTCAAGAAAAATATCACTAACGCGCAGTGGATTTAAGAAACATATCACTAACGTGCAGTAGATTTAAGAAACATGTCACTAGCGTGCAGTAGATTTAAGAAACATATCAGTAGTGTGTCACGGATTCAAGAAACATATCACTAATGTCCAGTAGATTTAAGAAAAACATCACTGACGTGCAGTAGATTTAAGACACATATCACTAACGTGCAGTAGATTTAAGAAACATGTCACTAGCGTGCAGTAGATTCATGAAACATATCAATAGTGTGTAACGGATTCAAAAAACATATCACTAATGTCGAGTAGATTTAAGAAACATATCACTAACGTGCAGTAGATTTAAGAAACTTGTCACTAACGTGCAGTAGATTCAAGAAACATATCAGTAGCGTACAACGGATTCAAGAAACATATCACTAAATTGCAACAAATTCAAGAAACATATCACTGACGTGCAGTAGATTCAAGAAACATATCACTTACATGCAGTAGATTTAAGAAACGTGTCACTAACGTGCAGTAGATTTAAGTAAGATATCAGTAGCGTGCAACGGATTTAAGAAACATATAACTAACGTGCAACATATTCAAGAAACGTATCACTAATGTCCAGTGGTTTTAAAAAACATATCACTAATGTTCAGTAGGTTTTATAAAAACATATTACTCACGTGCAGTAGCTTTAAGAAACATATCACTAACGTGCAGTAGATTTAAGACACATATCACTAACGTGCAGTAGATTTAAGAAACATGTCACTAGCGTGCAGTAGATTTAAGAAACATGTCAGTAGCGTGCAATGGATTCAATAAACATATCACTAGCGTGCAGCAGATTTAAGAAACATATCACTAACGTGCAGTAGATTTAAGACACATATCACTAACGTGCAGTAGATTTAAGAAACATGTCACTAGCGTGCAGTAGATTTAAGAAACATGTCAGTAGCGTGCAATGGATTCAATAAACATATCACTAGCGTGCAGCAGATTTAAGAAACATATCACTAACGTGCAACGGATTCAAGAAACATATCACTAACGTGCAACAAATTCAAGAAACGTATCACTAATGTCCAGTGGTTTTAAGAAACTTATCACTAACGTACAGTAGATTTAAGAAACATATCAATAACGTGCAGTAGATTTAAGAAACGTATCACTTACGTGCAGTAGATTTAAGAAACATGTCACTGACGTGCAGTAGATTTAAGAAACATATCAGTAGCGTACAACGGATTGAAGAAACATATCACTAAATTACAACAAATTCAAGAAATATATCACTAATGTCCAGTAGATTTAAGAAACATGTCACTGACGTGCAGTAGATTTAAGAAACATATCACTAACGTGCAACGGATTCAAGAAACATATCACTACGTGCAACAAATTCAAGAAACATATCACGTATGACCAGTTTATTTAAGAAACATAAAAAAAAAATATAAAAAATTTGAACAAATCAAAGTTGGTCTATCTTTTGGTGAGTCATATGTAAGGGTAAAGACAGCACGGGTCTTATTTATATCATTGTTACCATTTTCAGTATTTCATTCACGAATTAGGAGAGAGTTTGCCACAAGTCATAGTCCTTTCTCCGGAAGTCATTAAATTAATACCGGAGACATTTTGAATTTTTAGTCGACTCATAACTTTTACATTGAATGTGCCTTTATGAATTTAATTAAATCCAATAGTTTCTTTTCCCAGACAGAGAAATTCGCTTACGTCGGCTTTCAACTGTTAACATAATCACCGTCTATTACATCTTAAAACTATACAGCGATCAGTAAGCCGTCCCCGTTTTCTATTCTGATGAAATTAATGTCCTTCAAATAAAACCAAAATTCTTAGTTTGATTCTCTAGAGCATGCAACTCTAAATAAATTACATGAAAATTTTAATTTTGATTGATATTACCTGCTCTCTCACTTGTACAGTTTGTGTAGTACAATAATAATCGTTCTCAAGCGATATAGCCCGATTTAAGGCAACTTTTATCTCGGTTTTGTGTAAACATCGACATTTTCATATATTGCTTAATTTTATATTGGTGTGACCGTATGCAGCTAAGAAATTCTTCTCTCTTAGTTTCTTGAATCTGTAATAGATGATGATTCGGTTTTTTAAAATGTCATTTAATGGCCAGATTTGTATAAAAAGCCTTTACATTTCCATCTGACATTGCGTTACTAAGATAATAAAGCTAAATAGTTACCTTGAGTTCTCTAATTCTGCAAAATGGGTTTGACAAATATATCACATTCATATCTCTCCTTCTTCGTGGACTTTGAATTCCACCACGCTTGATAAAGCAAGAAGTTCCTTTTCTGTATCATTAAATCCCTAGTTAAATAATGCATCGATTGTGAAAGGAAAATATTTCCTCGACCATTTGAGAAATTGCACCCAGGACAGAGAGAGAACCACCCGTAATAATCTGTGCCAAACATGTGAGAAAATGGTTGAAAATTATAAAATCAAAACGGAATAAAATATGATACTAAAATTGCTATCTTTCTGACTCAAAATACTACACCTAATACATCGTGATGACGCAAATTCATTTAGTGGTCTTGTTTTGTCTAGGCACCCGGTTTAACGAAATAGTGGAAAATGCAAAATTTTGTATCTGCTTAGATATAAAAACTGTACAGTTATTCATCCCTAGATATTAAAAGTTGTCATCATATAGTTCCATTTTTAAAGCCGAGAATAATTAATCAAACATGTTTATGCTCGAATTTACCACAGACAGGTTGTTGCAGACACATATAGCGCTAGTGCATTACACATTATCTTCATTAGCAATCCCATGATACTTGTTTTTAATGTCCAGTATGACTAAAAATTGTGCTGTAAGTAAAAACGTCTTAAACTTACACAACTGGCAATTTATTGATAAAACAGGTGAGAAAGGACTGTTGCATCTTCTTTCCGGGTCCTTTTTCACTGGGTGTATCTCTTGCTATTGGACACATAAAACTAATTCCAGTCCTTTAAATCGTAACGTTAATATTTGGCCACATTACTATAATTTTGTGGCAAGATCAGCCAATCACTCTTACACATTTCGAACGATCTATCCAATAGGAAACTTTTAAAACAATCAAAATTATATGCTGCGCGCCTCGTTTTGACGAAATTCTCTTCCAGCAAAATCCAAAATCCAGCACGGTGTGATCCCTCCTCTCCACTCACATCCAGTAGTCAGGGCCTTAGAGAGCGATAACGGGCCCTGGGTTAAGAAACACCAGGGCCTCTCCTAGTTCTTGTTCAAACAAAAATTTTCTTTTATAACATTAAAAAGTATTGTTCTTCCCAGGACCAGGGGGTATATCCCGGTTGCCCTCACCACCGTCGGCCCTGCCAGTAGTGCCTGTTGGGTGACATCGATAAAATAAAAGTGGTTGTAGCTTCAAGCCAACAAATGTGTACAATTAACCCACACGCGGGCTTCGTCTGAAAATTTTTTAACATTTTTTCTGATAATTGTTTTCAGCCAATCGGCAACCTTCATTCAAATAAATATGGTTTTTAATCAAACAATTAAATGCTACGAGCCCCCTTTTGACAAACATTTTCTTTCAGGTGCCCACTAACGGAATCCAGCACGGTATGATCTCCCTATTTACATCACAACGCATACACTGGTTCCATAGGTCATAAAAATAATTAGTTGTCTGTGATCATTATGAAGTACTCTTAACAGATAAGCATTTAAAATCTGTATATAAAGATTTGAAAGAGAATAAAACAAAATTAATATGATAGAAAACACGATGCATGGTCTAGATAATTAATTAAAGTGCATAATAAGTGATATAACACCTGGGCAAAACTGGACCAAATATACTAATTTAACTGCCTTTCATTTTAAATTTATGCACAGAATTATCGTAAAATGTTAGTCTTGAAGAGGAAAAATACGTTGATGGCAACAAATTTACATTTTGTAAACAAGACTGACAATATTGAATATTTATTCTACATTTGATCAGTTTCTAAAGACTGCAATCATTTGGAATTATATACAAAACATTACGATTTAAAAAAAAAGTCACTTTATGTTTGGGAAATTTCAAGTTTGGTGACTTAATTAATCTTTTTATCATTTTTATTGCAAAATATAATTTTTATAAGTCATGCTGTAATTAAAAAACAAACAATAAATGTTGCAAGTTAAAAAAGTTATGTTTTTTAACTATAAAAGTGATACATATTTGACAAAGCTGTAAATTAAAGCGTACAGGTCTGAGAAAAAGTGGAACCCGTTTAAACTTTAGCAGCTTGTAGAATACAACATTTAAACTAATGAATTTTGTAATTATATATAACATTATGCAGTCGGAGCAAAATCCTAGGGCACATCTGTATGTGTCTCTATGTGTGTGTGTGCGTGCGTGCGTGCGTGCATGCGTGCGTGCGTGCGAGAGAAAGAAAGAGAGAGATATTTATTAAGATTGACTGTGTCAATTAGGAGCCATTACTCCTTAACAATATGTTCAACTCCAAAACAGTGTTATGTGTTACTAAAAGGAAATCATTGCATTTAAATCTGAATAATGAAAAATTAAAAAATAACATGCATGAATGCCGCTCGTTATCGAACTCTTCTGAGACCTTTATGGTATAAACTTAGACACCGAGACTAGTTGAAAGCAAACAGAAATTAAGCATCAAGAGTGTTCACAAGCAAGGCCTGAGGGACAAAATGGCGACGGACGCACGACCATAAGTTCACTTTGCCGTGGCCTAACAAAAGCCTACAAAAAACTTATTTCACTAACTCTGAAACACGGGTAACTATTTCACTAACTCTGAAAAGAAACACGGGTAACGTATTTCATTAACTCTGAAAAGAGACAAGGGTAACTATTTCACTAACTCCTAATTTTTTCAGGAATTTAATGCAGCTTAATAAAATGCGTGTTTGCCTCAGCGGATTAAAATATTTAGATTATAAAATTAATGATCGTTAGTAAACTCTCGGATAAATGTTGATAAAATAATAACGAAGCAATTTAGATGCTATATTTTCTGAATTCCTCGCCAAGAGATTGCAAATTGCAATCATGATTAATTATCTGCAACTTTTGAATTCAAATATATATATACACACACACACACTCGCACACTTCCTTCTCCTGCAATACACTTTAACAACGAAGGGGCCCCGAGTGGCCGAGTGTTCTAAAGCACTCACCGTTACGGATCTCTGCCATCTCACCTCTGTCTGCGTTAGTTCGAGTCTCAGATTCGGCTAATGTGGTTATGTGAGAAAGCTTGTCAGTAGCTTCTGGTGGGTCGGTGGTTCTTTCCGGGGTTTTCCCGGGTTCTTCCTCCACCATTTATACTGGCCGCCATGTATAGCCTATCTTGTGCTGAAAAATGGCGTTAAACCCTACAACAACTTTAACAACGATCATTATTGCTTCATTTGATCTTCTCCAAATCATTCATATTAGGGTCGTCTCCAAATCAGTCACATTTAGGGTCGTCTCCAAATCCTACATGGTCAACAGGACACAAATTGTTTCTGCAAATGGAATACACTCCAGTCGAGTTAACCCATGTTGTGGTGTTCCACAGGGGTCTGTTATTAGACATGTTCTCTTCATTCTATACACTCAGCCGCTCTCAAGTGTCATAGATCATCATACAGTGTCTCACCAATTGTAAGATGACGACACCCACATATACAAATCTAGCCACCCAATTGAAGTCGATGCTACCATCCAAGGTGTAGAGAGGTGCATTGCTGATGTGGAATCATGGATGACATGTAACAAGCTGCAGATGAATGATGATAGAACTGAGGCCATACTGATCACAACACAAAGACTTTCTCATTCACATCCTGTACCTCAAATAATAAATATCAGCAACACCAACATTAAATTCACACAGTCAGTACGAAACCTAGGTGATCCTCTGGAAAGTACTCTCACATTCCACCAACATGTCATGAACATATGCAAGGCTGCAACACTTGCATGTTCATTAGTACTTTCAAGACAGGAATATTGTAACTCGATTATGTCTAGTTCATCTCAATATCTACTTCAGAAACTTCAAACAGTTCAAAAAACATCTGCTTGGATCATACTTAGATTACCACGATCAGAGCCCACCTCCCCGCTGCTCTGTATCCTACACTGGCTATCCATTCGATCCAGAAACAAATACAAAATTTGTTCTCCGTGATACGTTTCACTGACTGACTCCAGTCCAACATACCTATCCGACCTCACCCATATGTACACACCAGCAAGACACTTAAGCTCCTCTTTTGACAATCGTATACTCATTATTCCCGCTAAGAAAACGAAGTCACATGGATAACGTTCTTTTCCATACCTGGGCCAAGAAACGTGGAATAAATTGCCCACTGAACTTAAACAAAAAGACAGTGTTCCCATTCAAAAGTGCGCTTAAAATTCACTCTTTTTGACTGCAAGTATAAATTTAAAGACCAAATAATTTTTCCTACCGTAAATATTTTCAGCAAGTTTCTCTGTTTTCTAATTTCATGTTGTTTGTTTTTTGTAATCATATCATTATAGGTGTTGTCTAATATTGTAAAAGCACTTAGAGCTTCTAAAGATTATGCGCTATACAAAGTCCTCATTATTATTATTATTATTATTATTATTATTATTTGAATACACTTTACGTATTCCCAACAGAAAGAAATGGATTTTCTTTAAGTTTCGGGGGTTGGGGGTACCAAAATACCTCTTCTTTTATGCAATGGCCTACGTGGTTAGAGCGTCTGCCTCGGATGCAGGACGTCGCGGATTCAAACCCAGGCTGATTCATACCAAAGACTTATAAAAATGGTACAAGCAGCTGCCTCGCTTGGCGCTCAGCATTAAGAGGGTTAGTGGTAGGACTGGACAGCCTGGTGTCAGGATAATGTGACTGAGAAGGACATGATGCTATGTGTCTGCGGCATACATGATGCCTTGGTGCTAGACATCACTATAAACTGCCGCACTGCAAACATCGTGGCGATATGACTGAAATTTGTAAAGCTATGTTAAAAATCCAAATCTTTCTCTCGCTCTCACTCTCTCTCTCTCTCTCTCTCACACACACACACACACACACACTTTTCAACAAAATAGTTTAGTAAGGGTTAGCGAATGTAGCGTTGCAGGCGAGAATACGCTTGCATTTGAGTACGAATTAGTACAGGAAAGCGGTGCTTTCTCCTCAACAGAATGTGCCAGTTACAGAATTATGCTGTCAATATAACCATGCTCCAAATACACCAAGAAGGTCGTATTACAGGCCGGAAATGTTTGTTGATTAATGGGGATTGCTCAACTTGCACAAGAGTAACAAAGGGCAAGAAAATTTAGTTTTAATCTTACGAGATCTCGTTAGACAAGCAGATCTAAAATCTTACGAGATCTCGTTAAACCTAAAATTAAGATCTCCTACCAATGAGTATAAAATTTCCTAAATGTTTGTAACCTCTTTGTTTTCTTCTAACAATTCTTTTTTTTAAACGATGCATACAACGATTACCAAAATTGTTTCTTCTGCATGCTTGTCGATATGGTGTACACGTGTGCATAGGTATTTGAGGTGTAGAAATTGAAACGGATATGCATGTCGCAGTGCTCTATTTTTATTGTGTTGATGTAAAGAACTTGTTACAAATTGCTAAAGTATTGCAAAATAAACGCATTATAAATGAAGGAAATATAAGCTATAATTTTTTATTTAAAAAAAAAGAAAGATTCATATTTCTTTCACGTGTGTGTACGAACTGGGGTGTTAAATAGATGAATGCATGCGCAAGCGTGTATGTTGGGGAGGCACTAGCATCTAAATACATGAATGGAAGACGTCGTCAATTAACATATGAAAGGTTAATTTAAGGACTTTATTAATTTACAAAATCATTATCAATATAGTAAAATGAAGTTTACACATCAATATTCATTTATTCTTCCCAAACAAATAAGAGACATGAACGTTCCAATGGATGATATATGAGGTACTGACGGGTTATGATAATCTATCATCAAACTAATGTTTTAAAGACAAATGGCAATAACCTTTAGTTGCTTTTACAAACGATTTTATATCGAATTTGAAGTCGAGATTTACTAAACTGCTAACGAAAAGGTCAGGGTCTGCGTGTCGAGCCCACAATAAATATATTGGTATAAAATGTGTGACCTTGCCGGCAATCAAAAGAAGCAAGCAAGCTGTCGCTTCATAATGTGGCATCCCAATTATGATGAAAATCCATTAAGAGGTTCAAGAAATATATGCAAACTAAAAAGTAAACTTCTATTAAATCTTTATGCAAGTTTCATATGGCTGACCTTGATCCCAAGGTCATGGGGACAAGCGGTTCTTTCAAATAAAATCTCTTAAGCTTCATAATTATTCATCCAGTGTATGAAAAATATATATCATGGAATTTAAAAATATAATATAAAATGAAAAAAAAAATGCACTTTTTTAAAATTGTGACCTTGACCCCAAGGTAAAATTGGTGAGCGAGCAATGTCATAGAATGATTTATTTTACCTTTCTTCTAGTTAGCATCGTTGCATGCCAAGGAAGAATATTCTTTTTCGATATAATTGCACCTGTGGTACACTATGATACGATTTCCTCGTTTCTCATCAATATGCATAAAGAAAATATGTGATCAACATGCCAGTGAAATAAGTACTGTACATCAACAAAAGTGTCCTCTTATCAATAGATAAATGACTTTATTTGGAAGTCAGCACGAAAGGTCGTTGTGGGTCAACTTGCGTGAAGATAACTTGGACTCGCACTGATTGGTTGAACAGGTTTATTCATGAGAAACAAGGGCATCTTAGCGCAGGCATCCATTGATAGCTTGCTTCGATGCTAAATGCGTCGCATCATGCATGATCATAATCTATGAAAAAGAAATATATACCATTGAAAATCTTTATTTAAAACTTTGAATGAATTGCTGCTGTCGTCCCCGACACTGAAAAACTGCAAAGTCTCTCTTCCCATCAACGTGGGCTCGACAAAAGAATGCAAAATACCAGATTCGTTTAATACTAATTTCAGTACAATACTTTCATATAAAACCCATTTACCTTAAGTCGAAATATAATTAATTAATCTTCATCTCAGTATTTTTATCATCCTGCATGGTCAGTACTAACAAAGATCAATGGAACCCATACATTTCAAAATAATAAAAATATAAATAAATACCTGACAAAAAAGGAATGCCATCAATATTTTGTACTTTATTACTGTTGAGATGATGCAAAGTAACTGTCTGGTATAATGAAAGGCAAACTGGTGTTTCAAATGCATTCAAGCTGGCAAACAAAAATATAGCACCATGTATAACGTACGTTTTATGTTAAGATGTCAAAACAACGAGGTAGATTGATACTGACGGTATATATATATATATATATATATATATATATATATATATATATATATATATATATGGATTATTTTGTCATTTTATTTTGCAATGTATATCCGTTATCATTTCATTAATTGCTCACATATAAATCGTCTGGGTTTCTGCAAGGTGTGGACTCTAAGAGCAACAAAACAATTTAAGTTTTTCACAAAATATATAAATATTGACAACATAGATACAAAACATTCAATAAAAGTATTGTATAGTATTTGTAAATGATGAACGAGCAGAATTGTGGGTTTAAAAAGAAGAGTTTCATGAGCCTATTAGAAATAAAAATATTTTTCGAAAACCTGACAATTTATTTCAGCTTGTTTTCTTTGTACCTTGCTCGTTTTTCAGAAGATAAAATTCGTGGTACATACATACAACTGCCTGTCATACAAATATAGGAATAACACAGAGATAAACACCAAGCCTCAAAGTTGCAAACACCAGAATTCACAGATTGCTTAAGACACTTTGGAGAAACGTTTCTAAATATAAAATATACATTTCCAACGTCTCAAAACAACAGTTATGTTGTAATATAGTTTATATTACATTTCTCAAATCGCAGATTGGGGATCCGTCACTATTTAAGATTCGTATGGTAACATCGGGTGCCCTACGACCGCAGTTATCTTCTACATGTACAACGGCCTACTACCGAGAATACATGTACATACACTGAGAGCATGTATATCTAATGCTTGTTGGCTGATGTGTACGCGTAGAGTTAATGTATGACTCATTCCAAGTAGTAACGCTATTGCTGGTATGAACTGGTTAAACACGTAAATGGCAAATAATATCGACTCTGAATGTGCCCAGCATGTAGTTAGTATTACCTATACCAAAAGAATATGTCGATATTTATGTATTTATTCATTCCGTGCGTTCTATCTGCCGTCAATAAAGATACATTATCCAAGTGTCAAACGTGTCGATTTCAGTTACAAATTATTCCTAAAAGTTGACTGTACTATTTTTACTAATGTAGTTACAAGCTTTTAACAGCCACTGTAACTGAGGAAACTTGAAAAACTCGTACGAACAAGTCGATGTGATCTGAAAGAAACTGTTTGGATATAAAAGGAGGATTAACTCGGTTGTGTCATTTTTTTCTTCTTTAACTACAGAGGTCAGCAGACCTAAATACGCACCTAATTGGTGGTTAATTGTGTTCGTTAATTGTTATGATACCATTGCCCAGCATGTTAACTGTGCTTAACAAATGACATACTGAGTTTTAGATTCAACTACGGATAAGAAACCACAAAAGATGTTAATTTATACACATGAAGAATAGACATGTAGACATAACAACGGATGGTTAGGTATGTTTTCGTACTGTTGACATCACTTGTGGAATAGATCTAAGGACAAATAATCAGAATTGTAACAAATATTTAACTGTTTTTAAAATAAATTGGATTTCTCCTGAAGATTTGCTGGAAATTATCAAACTTCCGTGAGCTTTGGTACTGCTTGCCATCAATGCTTGATCAGGGTTGTCAATAATGGAGTCCGCAAAAGGTACTCCACTCGTTTCATTTGCTTTTCCTTCTTTCAGTCTCGTATCTATGTCTCTACCTGGCTACGTGGTCATTTCTTGATTGCACATATACATTATTATTATTATTATTATTATTATTATTACGACCGTGTCAGTATACGAGTTTGAAGGACTACAACAAGCAAACTGAGAATGGTTGATTTGCACAGCAGGCGAAACTCGTCAATGACTCGTGTTTGGAATGTGTCCCTTCATTTTTATGATCCCTTGTGTTGGTGATTTTATACGGGATTCTCGATAGCTCTCCATGGCAGAAATGAAGTCTTTCTGTGGTCACCAATTCTTGCTTCAGCTAGGAATTTTAGCATGTCTGACGTCATCCAATTACGAAGGATTTCTGCATAAGTCGCATCATGCTCCATGCATTGTCAATCATACACAAGACTCAATTCCAAGAAAAGACGAATCGGAATCCCTTGGAACTATTCCCTGATTTAAGGCTTGTTCAAATTCCAACAACTGACCCATGAAGTTAAAATTCGGTGAAATGATGGGTCTTTTGCTCTTGACAAAACGGTAACCATCCGTCATTGACATTTTTGAATGTTTGAGGATGTAAGCGATTGTAATTGTTGCAGACCGCGACACACCCGCTTGACAATGAACTAAGACTTTGGCCCCATTAATCCTTGCCTCGTCTGTAAAATAAAGACAAACAATTATAAAACAACATGTCGCATCTATATATGAACACACAAGAAAAATGGTTTCATTAGCATGTTATAAAAAATAAAGCCATTAGATAAAACTTTTTCAAACCTTACATTCTATTCTATCACTTTTCCAAAGTACATTAGTATTTCAAAGAGAACAAATTGGGGGGGGGGGATCACAGCATATTTTATTCTAGTTTAAACTTTAAGCGTTAATACGCAATGGGTGATTTTGTCACGTCTGATATTAGTATGAATGTTTTCGTTGGTACTGAAACAGAAGAAACTAAGGTAGATGAAGAATACAAAACATCCAAAAGTATGCACTCTCCGACAAAACCCGCACATAAATATAATAGCTGAACAGCTAGCTCATTTTTAGTGGTCTTGCTGAATCACCCGTGGGGTTAAAGCCATGTGGCGCACAGATGTCATGCCTCTCGAGTGCATCAGATTAGCCATGAAAAACTGCCCATGTCCAGTTTTGGATACAAAACCGCTGTCCGGTAACTACTACAGTGAGTCATCGCGCTGTATGCAATCTGGCCCGCCACACGGCGCACAGATATTGATCGACAGGTAATAATGTTTATCCGCCGATCAAAATCAACAAATTTGCAAGTACGTCTGTAATGTAAACTACATTACCATCCATGAATGATATGTTTTCTTCTTTTTTTTGTCGAGGAGTGTTTTTGCATTATCGAGTATTGTAGTGAATATTATACTCACTAAATTTAAACTTGAACTGAAACAGTTAATCATAACAACCAAAAAAAATATCCAATGATGATTCTGTTAATTGGGCAAATTAAAATTCGATAATGATTTTATTTATCAAACTAGCCCAGTATATGTTAAGTGACTCATAGCATAGCGTGCACTGCTGTCAGAGAGTGTTCCCTTTCCTCCCCAACGGGGGGCGGGGATGGAGAGCGAGGAGTCTAACTAAAAGCCATCTGTCCACAGGGTCGAGCTAAGCTTGGCAATTCCCCTTCGTTCGTATATTCAAGTTGGCAACACGTAAAATGAGTCATCTTCAAACAACATGCGGAACAAAAGTCAAGGATATTTAAGCAGGTATGTGGTGAAATAACCAACAGGTATGAAAAGGTGAGAAAGGACCCAAGGAGAACAACCAAGCAGGTTTGATCGATAATAATATGGCATAACGAACTAAAAGGTATCCCCGTTTTCAATACAGGAACTCATAAGTATTGGATAATACGACAATTAGCTACACTTGAATCTAAAGGACTTTAGCAAATTTGAAAATGGACTGGAAGAAATAGTTGTGGAGATACAAGCATCATACTAAGCGATCAAAATTGAAATTATTCATATTCTAAAAAATCATTGTATTTTCTCTGGTCGATGGAGCACTAACGTTGATAAATGCGGAATAACACACGTTTCTTTCCATGGTAGATTTCATTCTATGGATACAGAATTCAAATGTATTGACTTATATGATAAATTATTTTATACCTTTTCAATGCGCCTATGCATCAATAAAAATCGGAAATAAAACAATTGTCAATAAACGATACATTTTTCTCACTATTTCGTTCTCTTTGAAAAATTCTTTCTTCGGTGTAATTATGAAGTATTTAAAATAATCACTATAATTTACGTGTAATAGATAATAAATTAAATGAAAAATAGCTTTTTATCAATAAAAATCATTTCTGAATCACTCATCCGACTTAATTTATATTTTTATTTCTTTTAAATTAAATAGAAGTTTCGCGTTCAAGATTTCTTTTTTGAAAGTTGTTTACACAACACGTTCAAGCGCAATAGACGCGCGGGTATCACTTTTGTGGCAGCTGACAATTTTGACTGCATTATATAATTCTATCACAGATGATTAAATACG
Source organism: Sinohyriopsis cumingii (assembly GCA_028554795.2). Classification (NCBI taxonomy): domain Eukaryota; kingdom Metazoa; phylum Mollusca; class Bivalvia; order Unionida; family Unionidae; genus Sinohyriopsis; species Sinohyriopsis cumingii. The sequence continues at coordinate 16,010,954 of CM068825.1, read as the reverse complement.
TTGTGGTGTTTTTTTAAATTTATATTCTGTATGAGTCACTATCAACGCAGCTTTGAAAGCCATCGATCGTCCGTGTCACACTCGCGTGCGAACATCAGTAAATTGGGTAACACACTGGCAGTCGTAAACACCTTTTTGTCCTATTAAATACAGTCACCGTGAATAGAAGGAAACGATTATACGTTTGAACAAAAATATGCATACGGCTTTGTAATTAACATAGCATTACTATAAAGTAATAACAAATAATAAGGAAATATTTAGATTATTTGTAACCGTTATTTTAGTCCAAAAAACAGAAAATTGGTAAAAATACAAAGAAATGTTCTTTAAGAACTATCGCGCCATTTTGGTATTGATACACCTGTGAACGGGCAGGTGATGTACGACACGTTACAATGCAACAAAAAAAAAAAATACTGTCGTGCAGATGCCGAGTTGTATGCAGATAACACGCTTTATTTCAGACGACAAAGAAAGTGAAAATCTTAAAGTGTATGATTCACCGCTCCTGACCGAAAGAAAGCTCTCCTTTCTTGAGCATCGACGAGTGAACAACAAAGAGCGGAGTGAAACGCAATGAGTCACTCAAATAGTTTCCGAATTTTTGGAAATATCGGAGGCTCTCCAAACATGGCCTACCATGGTGCTCACTGGGGAAACGTATAATTTTGAAAGCACGCTTATATATATATATATATATATATATATATATATATATATATATATATATATATATATATATATATGCCTACGCCAAATTGTTCTTGTGTGTTGTACTTGCCGACTATAAATACATTTTGAGCATCTGTAAAACGGTGAATTAACCGGAAGGGGGAAACAACACATTGTAAAATAAATAAAACATTAAAGTCTGACACGCTACAGATATAACGAAACTAATTTTGAGGCTTTTTTTAGGTTAAAAAAATGTCTTTACAGTGTGTATCTTACAGTTTGTAACGATAAGTGTTCATGTTAATCAGGCATTTCTTTCTCTGGATTCGCCAAGTATACAACGTTGTTCCGCTGATTTTTATACCTTTTTATAACTAGAAAGCATAATTATAATTATTCGAAATATACAAGATGTGAATCAAACGCTAGCTTTCCAACATACCATGCACCCCCCACCCCCACCCCCATAACCACAAGAAGCAAAAAACTTACCTATAAAATTAATGGCCTCTTCAAAGTACTGCCGTAAATTCTGCTGACCGCTATCTGAGGCAGGTAACCTTTTGTATTTTATTCCCTGATTTTCAAAATATAGAGGTATATGTGACGTAACGTTCAGGACGTACGTAATATCTAAATCCTTTAACATCTGTAGATTTGCGGCATCTCTCTCATTACCTGTTTAAAAGTATAAAAACCCATTTTTACTTGTCAGTTTGTGAAAAATATTCATTTTCAGAACTATTTTAATATTACTTTCTTAGCTGTTTTATTCTCTGAACGAACTTTAATTTGAAGAAAAAAAACAGTACACAGAAATGGAAAACCAGAGTTATGATAACTATAACCGTCCGTACTCGCTTATAAGCCGGGTCAAACTGTAAACAACAAAGATCTTATTCTGTCGTAGCATAATGTTTATAGACCATGGTCTATTCTGTTTGTTCTACTGATTACTCCTAACAAACTGAACAGACACATATCTGCCAGCGCACTGTGCGACGGCAGATCTGGGTCTGTATAGACTGCAGGTGGATTCGTCTTATACGATATTTATTTATAACAGTTTGTATGCTAGATGTCGCATTTTTTTCCCCCATTTATTTGAGGAAGCATATTCGTTAGCTTGATCGATATTCTTAAATCTGCTCACAATGCATCATTATTTTAACACTGTTCTTTCCAAAGTTGCATGGGGAAAAATAGCATAGGAACAAATTTAAACTCACCAAGATAGAGAAAGGGTAACACTTGTGCAGCTATTGCGGTCTCTATAGCAGGTTCTATTAACATTGGGGTGGTCGGGCTATAAAGAGGTTTGTGTTCCTGAGATTTGAGACTACTCCGGCATAGATCCTCGTGCTGACTGCGGAACTCTTTTAATCCACCTGAAGAATGTATTAAATAACAACAATAATAATACTATAATATTACTAAAGTATACGTGCCTATGTAAAGTGTACATCATTCATTCAGGTGCCTAAAACAGTTTATTGCTGGTGATTTATCTATACTGACTGCATTGCGGTTAGCCTGGTGCTAACGAAACATGGCGCAAAATTTTTGTGGTTTAGAAATGAAAGGCGAGCCGCGAGTTAATAGTTTTGGTTATTTCTGCAGTGCGAGTGCAGTTCATTTTCATTCAGGCACAAAGCAAGACTCCCAGCGTGTGCATGAATGAAGGGGTTGGTACAAGCTCCAAACTAGGCCAGGCTCGTGCGAACCATGAATGAAGGGGTTGTGATACGAGCTCCAAACTAGACCGGGCTAGTGCGAACCATGAATGATGGGGTTGGCATGAGCTCCAAACTCGGGCAGGCTTGTGCGAAGCATGAATGAATGAGTCATGGGTTACTATAAGATGCAATAGGCGATTCCGACCGACCCGAACAAACAATGAAAAAAACAAAAAAAAAAACGCGCTAGGCGAAATTTGTTCAAAAGTCATGTTCAATTGTCCAAGATGAGATCCTGATCAAGGTGTCAGACACTCAATACTGGTTTAAAATTGTGACAACATATCTCGAAGATACTGAAAAATGTCATCTTTGATTTAAAAAATAAAGAAAAATCTCTCTGATGCTCTAATAAGTGGAACAAAACATACGCGCTGTATAGCAAAACTTGTAAACAAATTTTAAAACAAAGTTAAATATGCAAAATGTAAATTTTCTTTGGAAAATCTTGCTCTATCAATGACGGTCACCTGAAGACAATCATGTTTAATTCTTTATCGTTACACACACCAATGCAAGCATGGAGAAGGCAGCGAACAGTTCTAGTGGTGTTATCTGTAACCTTATCAAGGGTGTACAATACATATATATAGCTAGTTGACTAACATGGAAGTACCTTTATCCTTGGTCAAGTAAGCATTATCTCGAGATGACACCTATCTGATAATCTGACCATCCCATCAGAATGGATATTATATATTAAAGATCATGACAACTTCAGCCATTAGTCCATTACCACGTTTTTATTGTTTGGAGAAGGAAAAATTCTTGTGTGTGTGTGTGTGTGAGAGAGAGAGAGAGAGAGAGTTGTTGTTGTTGTGGGGTTTAACGCCATTTTTCAGCACACGATAGGCCATATATGGCGGCCAGTATTAATGGTGGAGGAAGAACCCGGGAAAACCCAGGAAAGAACCACCGACCCACGAGAAGCTACTGGCATGCTTTTTCACATATCTACATTGGCTGAATCTGAGACTCGAAGAGAGAGAGAGAGAAAGAGAGAGAAAAACTGTGTAGGTGTGTAGTAAATAGGACTTGACCATCAGTCGGTGGAAAAATTAAATTGCGATAATATCGTGTCGATTTCCAAATAAAATTGCGATATATTATCGCAGCATAAAAATATTGGAATTGACACGAATATCGTGTCGAATTCCAATACTTTGATGCTGCGACTAAAAATGCACGTTGAGAAAGTTTGACGTCTTTAACAAATGACTTAGATACAATGCAATGCAAGGGATGGCAAAAAGTGTAAACTGTGAAGGGCAGTGATAAATTAAGTCCAATAATTAAAACGAAGCACATGTTTACACATCTTTTATCGTGGAGTCAGTTCGTCATTTTAATCCACTGGAAAATCGGTTAACTAGTTTTGATTGCGTTTTAGCAAAACCAACTTTGGCTCATGCGTTCCCCTGCCACCAAGAGTCTGGTCCGAAATGATGAGCCATGTGACAATGTTACCATCGTAATTGAAAGGTCTAATCAAATACATGTAAAGCAAAGGTAAAAAAAGTAATAAATAAATAGACTTTATGAATCCATTTTGGAAAGTACTCACAAATAGTCAGCGAATGTGCCTGCGCAGCATTCACACGATTTCGAAACAACACGTGCAATTAATTCATGAGCTACCAACCCTCCCGAATTGTAGGTACTGATAATGATGTCTGTTTGCAATAAAATTTACTGTTAAGGAAAAAAAACAACAACACATTTAGCACTTCCAGAATTGTATTAGTGTTGAAATTAATTATGTATATCGTCAGAATATGGGGAATTTGTTTTTAAAATACCAGCTTTCAGATGGCCTAATTTGTATTTGCCCCAACTCGCGTACCAATACCAGGTATACTACGGTATGATTCACGTAAGCAAAGGCAAACAGTGAGAAAAAAAGCGATACAAACTATTCGTACTCGTCATCTCTTGACGAATTAACAGAATTTACCTCCTCCAAAAGCCACAATTAAGAATTAATATTTGTTTTATGGTTCTAGTTGTATTGGTTATACGTATGATTTTATGATAATTGTATTTTCCTCATGTGGTGGTATTCACGATCTTCAGTCACTTAACTTGACAACGTCAACATTGCGCAATACCTAACAATGGCTCTATTGTACTTGGTGCTGTTCGAAATTCCTTGAAGTCGATCAAGCGATAGATGCTCCAGTAGTTAGTTGTACACCTTTTCACCGAAAGGCAAGTTAAAGAAGCGCTGTTTTCGTCACCATGGGCACGGTAGATTGCTAAACAATAGACATACCAATCGTGTCCGTCACCCCTCCATAGGCGGGCTCGCTGTTTTTACTCACCAATGACTAAATAGGCAAATACTTGGACTGGATGACAATGCAAACTGACTCAAACTTTCGATGACACATGACGAAGAGATATTTTGAGGATATAGTATTTCATTTTGGATTTAATTCGATCCAAGAGCACGTTCCGAGCGAGTAATGTATATATTTGTGTATGTATGTAACGTATCGTACGTATGTGTGTATGCGTGTGTCGGATGTATTTGTGTATGTTTGTATGTATGTACTGGACATGGTTGCTGGTACAAGTGTAAATAAAATATTTCATTGCTGATGGACTAGAAGTTCTAATTCATTTCGTATAAAAAATTTAGTGAGGAAAATATTTATTCAACAAGTGTGATCTGTACACATCAACGTACCTTTTAAAACTGTTGCTTGCCTTCCTTCCCTGAGTAAAATGGATAGAACAAGGCTTAAACACGTGTCCTGGCCTAACTGGCACATGTCTGATGTTTGATCGTCATACAATATAATCTCCTTTGTACATTTTCTTTTAAATAAATCTTTTCCTTCCTTTGTTGAAACTAAATCAACTAGATTAACTTTTCCTTGCTGAAGTCTTCTTTTATTCACTCTGTCAGAACAATTAATATTCACAGCTCCTTCGATATGAAATGAATTAAATGCAAAGAATGGCCTGCAATCCAAAAGTAACACTGGACGACATTTGTTTAGTCTTATTGCCAACTCTTGTACTGACATCGTCCGTGGTGTCGAGGACGGGGTATTGGACCCCAGCCCCCCGGGATTAACCGTAAAAGAGCCATTAATTGTAAAACTCATTGACTCCAGTTTGCACCTTTTCGGCACTGACATTAGACACTCGGGTGAAAGTTCCAGACGTAACCCGACCCTTCGTCGGGAGGGGGTACTATGTAAGACACTAGGCGGAGGGAGTACCTCTACTTCACCGGCCTCAGGCATTTGACCTCTGTATGCAGAAGTTAAATAAATAGGCAAAACAACTGATACAATATTCCACGGGTCCTTATCAGCATTTCACGAATTTTATAAAATTGATACGCACTGGAAACTCCGAATACTACTAGTAAATATAGACTCCACACTGAGTGAAGTTCCAAACTCTGTATATATTTATTTCTGGCAATGATCCTAAAAGAAACGAGCTCTGTCCTGCCCGAATGCCAAGCTGTAAATACGAGTTAGTGTACATGACTTGATATTTATACGCAGGAAGATACGTCACTGCTGCAATAATCCGATGAGGTCATTTTGATGCTAAATATAGATCACGTGCTACTAGTCTTACAGCTGACTGTAAAAACTGTAAAAGCAGTTTGCGGTTCACGTCATCGTTTGCTGTATAAGGGTTATTTATAGGTCATCCCTTGGTGGCGTGCCTGAAACTGGTCTGAACTGAAGCCGGCCAAATATCACCTTGAAAACGTTCAGTTTGTATATCGAGCTACACTCGACCGATTTTCGTAATCGACATTACTCAAGGTAAAAAGAAGTGACTGGTAAATTTGAACTAGCATAATGACTGGTAAATTCGAACTAGCATAATGATTGCTGTAGTTGAAATAATTCAATCGCATGTACTCACAGTATTGACGAGTTACGTATTTTTATCAACTGATGAAGTCGAATTAGTTCAACATATGTGTTTGCATGTGCATTGTGTTTTCGACAATGGTATTTACATTTCAAGAGAAATTATGGCCCACAACACCAATGCATTGTTTGCCAATCTGTATAGTCCATTTCTCTATTCAATATCTTCAATGCCAATTTTACTGGCATATTAAACACAGCAAGATAAATTTCATGTACTTTTTTAAAATCATTTTCTAATGTTTCAACTGCTTATTCCATTAATGAGTTTGAATATTTCAGCCTTGTTTCAAACTATTACTAACAACAATCTCCAGATTCCTTGGTCGAAAACCACTCATTACAAAAGCTCATTTACTGTATCAGCACCTACTGTATGGAATTCCTTACCAACGAGGATACGTAATTCAACTTCCCTTGCTTCTTTTAAAATATCATTAAAGAATTCTTTCTAGACTGCCTGTGTATTGAATATTGTTCATATTTGTATGTTTCCCAGTATAGTCACACATAGTCATTCATGTTAAATATGTACGAATGAGTGTGCGACGATACCTGGTTATGTGCATGGTCTTCTATTTTTATTCTGTTTATATTTTTTTTCTTTCTTATTTTGTTTTAAATAATTTTTTTAATTTTTTTAATTTTTTTTTAACATAGCCGATTACAAAAACTGAGGACCACATGGCAGATGGGTCAGCCATGACCAAATGTGTTATCCTTGTTAAAGATAGTTGTTTATTATCATTATTATTATTATCATTATTATTATTATTATTATTATTATTATTATTATTATTATTATTATTATCATTATTACTACTATTATTGTTATTATTATTGTTCTTCTTCTTCTTCTTCTTCTTCTTATTATTATTATTATTATTGTTATTATTATTATTATTATTATTATTATTATTATTATTATTATTAAATTTATTTTGTAAGATTATTTAACCAAAGTTATGTATATATTAATGTGTTCTTATATTTGATCTTTTAAAACAGGTTCGCTTGGAACAATAAAACTGGACTAAAATGATTGTCAAGAACTAAACATCTATATAACTAATAGTTTCTTACGCGTAAATGGTACGCTTTAATTTTCTAAATACGATATACAATCGTTGATAAAATAATGACCTTACTGACATATCACACGCGTCAGAGTATATACAAAATGTTATAACATATACAAAATAAAATCACACGCGTCAGAGTATATACAAAATGTTATAACATATACAAAATAAAATCACACGCGTCAGAGTATATACAAAACGTTATAACATATACAAAATAAAATCACACGCGTCAGAGTATATACAAAACGTTATAACATATACAAAATAAAATCACACGCGTCAGAGTATATACAAAACGTTATAACATATACAAAATAAAATCACACGCGTCAGAGTATATACAAAACGTTATAACATATACAAAATAAAATCACACGCGTCAGAGTATATACAAAATGCAACACCACACTCGTTATAACATATACAAAATAAAATCACACGCGCTCCAATCTATACAAAATGAAATATCACACGCGTTCCAATCACATAAAATGAAATACAGAATCACACGCGTTGCAATCTATACAAATTAAATATCACACACGTTCCAATCTATACAAAAATGATGATTATGTGTGTAAAGTCCTTTAAGCAAAATAATTAATATACAAAAAAACTTAATTTTGTTTATACTGCATATATAATAATTTCCTTAACCATACGTATTCCCCTCCCCCAGAACAACTTACATGCCTTCATACCCATCCACCGTGACACAGGTATTTATATGTGTGCGCTATGTGTCATGTAACTTTATATATATATATATATATATATATATATATATATATATATATATATATATATATCTATATATATATATATATATATATATATTTGTCATATGCAAAATGTCATTCTGGTTTTTCATTACCAAACAATGTGTCAAACAATCCGCGTACTGAATGCCATATTTGAAACTTCATTAGTTCCTGTGTTTCTTAAAACCGATCAGATCTATTTTGGCATTATGGGATTGAAGCTTTACATGTCAGATTTACTTAACTCCTAAATTTGTAACGCGA